>PYXC01000541.1:4380000-4847500 GCA_015244755.2 Tenualosa ilisha | reverse complement strand
TGGACACAATTAACTACAGGTTCAAGGCCATGTAGGTATACAGTGCTTGTGTTTGTCCAGTAGGTGTCAGCAGTGTGCAGTGTTAACTGCCTGGCCCATGGATTTTTGACCTAACCCCCTGCACTGAACCACCCATTAAGGGCTGACTGTTTCATTGGAAGTACTTACCGTCAGATAAACAAAGCTCCAGGGATGGACCTATTTGGAAATAAGTTAAAGTGAACGGTGCATAGTGTACGGTTCAGGTCTGTGCCTGAAGAATCAAAGCAACCAGAAGGATAGGAGTTAAAACAAGAGAAGCACTCAGTGGTGAACAGAATGCTGCAAAGACAGCTTGCTCAGCCACCGTGCAAGAGCTACCAGCCTTCAAGCTTCCACCAAGAGAAGAGCAGTGAGGTTCACAGCCCACGCCAAGTGTCTGACGCCTCATTTGCTTTGCAGTGCCCCACAGTGCAGTTCTGTGCCAAGCTTTAAGTCATCATCACCTTATAAATCACCTGAATGAAGTCTGCGGCATTATCCTGTAAACAGTGACTGACATTTCAGCTGCATTTAAGGGCCGCCTCGCTTCATAATTCAGACAACACGCCTCTTAAAATGTGTGAAATTTCTTCCCCTAAAATGGCTGAATATTTCATCCCGCCCCCATATATTTTAGGTGTGGCTCAGAGCCATGGCAACAGCATTGGCCTCCATGGCTGTCAATCCAAGCCTGCTTAGGGAACAGATTGTCGTTGGGTACCCACAGAAGGCCGGGGAGAAAAAACTGAAGAACATAAATATCGGAAGGCGCTTTCATAACAGATAGTTTTGATATGAGTAAAACTGTTGGAATAAGAGGAACGGAGGCACGGAAAACAGAAAACAAGCTGTCAGAAGTTTATGACTGAAATAGATTTTCTTCCTGTTCAGAACTCCATCACTGATAAGGGTCATCTGCCCAGGCACAGGGCTTGATGTTTTGATTCTAGTCAAGGGAGCAAAGCTAAGGGGAAGAACATAAAATGACTTGGAAATGCATTTGGAGTGTGTTGATGTGTTTGGTGGTGTTTTGGGTTTTGAAAGTGTTTTTTTTTTTTTTCTTTCATGTTTCAGTCACAAGTCTCTAACATATATAAATTAATTTTTTTCTGGGTTATGCCTTAGTCAGATGCCTTGAACAACAAGCATTGAGTCCCTTAGTGAGGTGCATCGGTGATGTGCTTCACACTGCTCATGGTTTTTTATATTTCTCAGTGAGACAGAGACAGAGAGTTTGAAGGAGAAAGAGAATAAGAGAGAGACAGAGTGACATAAAGAGAGAGAGAAAGACAAAGTCGGGCGGGATGGGTCTTCTGGAGTACAGGAGTTGTACCCATTTCTCATGCTGTTTGTCCCTCTCCCTTGACCTTGTCCCCAGGAGCTGATCCTGGATGCAGAGGACACATGGATCCGCTTGGAGGGGCTGGCCGAGACTACTGAGTACACGGTGCGCATTCAGGCAGCGCGGGGCCTGGAGACCAGCGCCATCGTGTCCACCTCCTTCACCACTGGTACGCACAGCCAGGGGGCGATATCTGCCACCCCACAACCCCCCCTAATCATAGTAGCCATACACCTACCACTGAAGCAGCAGTGTTGTTTTGCTTTTGCTCCCATACTCAGTAACTATAGTTCCGGACCTAAAGCTAAAATTAACTGCTTCACAAAATTTCCAGTTTTGTCTTTTGCGTTTCACCTACCTCTCTACAAGGTCTGTTAATCTCCCACATGGTTTAAGAGAGAAGTAAATACCCAAGTCAAGTAGCAGCACCCCCCCTCAAAACACCGCGCTGTTTGCTGTTGTTTTCCTTGTCCTCATTACATTTTGATGTGGTTCACTGGAGTGTTTTCAATGCATAATTCAGAGAAGCTGTTCCATTATGTTAACCCACAAACACACCACTTCATCCAGCGTTTCGGTGTTAGCAAACAGCAGTGTTTTAATGCCCCCTGAACTAGACCAGGGGCCAACTGGCGCCTCCTTAACAAGCAGAAGGAACTGAAACGTAGGTGAAATGGAACTCTTGCAAAGGCTGCCACGCATGAACGCTTTAGTTGCTCTCTAGTCTCACTGCAACTGCACCTTCTAACCATTCCCCGGCCGCCCCCCCCAAACAGGAAACCGTCTGTTCGCCACCCCGCAGAACTGTGCCCAGCACCTGCTGAATGGCGAGACCCTGAGCGGCGTCTACACCATCTACATCAACAGAGACCCAAGCCAGGGTGTACAGGTCTACTGTGACATGACCACTGACGGCGGGGGCTGGCTTGTAAGTCCCCTCAGCGCCACAAATAAAGTGTACTTTTTTCCCAGCTTGAAACAGTGACTTAGTGGTAGTGACACTACACGTATGTCTCAGAGTGTAAGAAAATGTTTTGCTTGCATTGAATCAATAAGGAGTGAATCAGAAATGTTTGCATTATTGGGCACTGCTGGCTCTCACTGTGTTGAGTACCATAGTAAGCAAGTTTAGCAACAGTAGCATAGTAAGCATGTTTCATTCAGTGTTTGTCTATTGATATTTATTTATTTTTTATGTTGGTCGTTTTTTATTAATGCTTGGCCTTCTCTATCGTTCATCTTGGCGTGATCCTACCAGGCTTTTGATGGTTGCTGTCTTTTAGGTGTTTCAGCGACGCCAGAATGGCCTGACCGACTTCTCTCGGAAATGGAGTGACTACCGGAGTGGCTTTGGCAACCTGGAGGATGAGTTTTGGCTAGGTGAGAGACGGTGTGTCTGACAGTCCGGGAGGGCTAATTGGACGCAGGCAGCAGTGACCCCCAGTGTGTGCACCACAGAGAAAAGGCAGCACAGACTGACCTGGCTTCCTAAATAATGCAGTGGAATTGAAGGTCCAGAAGTCTTTGCACATAAATTCTGTTTCTTCCTCTCAAAGAGCTTTTTTTTTACCAATGGTCATTTCAGGCCATGGGTACTGGGGCCAGATTCAGTTTCTGAAATGAGCACAGATACATTATTATACAGCTGAGCCCTGTGTCCCACTCTCGCCTTATCTAACATTCAGCAGGCCTCCTCACACATCCTGCTCTGTCTCTCTCTGTCTTTCCCTCTCCCTCTCTGTCTCTATCTCTGCCTGCTTGTCTGTCTGCTTCTCTCTCTCTCTCTCTTTCTGTGTGTGTGTGTGCTTGTGAGTGCATGTGTGAATATGCATATATGTCGATATGTGTGCGTGTGTGTGCGTGTGCATGTGTATGTGTCCATTCATTTGTGACAATAGGTTAATGCTTATCTGTAATGAAGTGTGTCCAACTTTGAAATCCAATTTTTCCTAAGTGTTTATTGTTTTGAGGAAAATATCCAATTTCATACATAACAATTCCTCCTTTCTCTGCACTTCTGTGCGGTGGGTATGTTCCTGCAAAGCTCATTATAACTCTCCAAGCACTTTCATTAGAAATTAACAAGTCCTTCATGACCCAGTTTTTTATGGCTTTGTTTTGTCATGGTGATATAAAATGCATGAATATCATTATATCAGGTTATTTTTGTGTTTTTTTTCTACTCCTCATCAATATCATGGGATGAATATCAATGAGATGTATCTATTTTGTTTTCCTATTCAAAAGAGGCATGTGAATCCTCAAGAGGCTTCAGAATCATTCTGTAAACAGTTTGTCATACCTTGCTTATTCACATGACTAGACATCAGATACAAGTTGCCAGTCTTGGAATATGAAGTAAACTTGCTAAGAATTATGGACTAAGTTCTCATAAGAAATCACAAATTCAAGATTTGCACAGCTAGTTATTGATACGCTATAGACTGGCTGTCAAGTGGCACTTCAGTCTGAGTATAAAGCAGACAGACAGTCAGAATAAGCACTCCAGGTTCTAAAGCATTTAGTGCACTTCTCACAAGTGCCACAGCTCTCCCAGGCAAATACTTAGCCCTTTCTACTTCCACCACTGATAAATGAGCTAGGTCTTGTAGAAAGCATGTCACAAACTGTCATCACAGCCGACTGGCATCCAACTCTTCTTGGAGTTTCTCTGACCTTCTCATTGAATCTGAGCCCTATGCTGCACTGGTATGCCAACTTGGCCTTGCTGAGCTACATTGATATCAGCCCAGGCTCATGCAAACGACTGGTATTCTCTGTAATGTGAGAGCCATATTGTTTTCATCTGCAGCAATCTGAACCACACTAACCCAGTTTTGAAAATCATTATAGTTACAATAACATAACACTTCCCCCTAGCTCCTTGACCTACTGCTGTGCAAATAATGGTCAATTTAAGGAAACAGGATATGGTTCATTGGCAGTAGCATAAGTTTGCTAGTTGAGATGATAATCGTGTTTTAATTTTCTCCTTCATTTCCTCTGAATTCAGGAGCAAGTCACAAAGCGATAGGAGATTGCGCCATAGAATGTTCTGTATAATACTGCATTAACCAGAACTGATTAACACAGACTTCTGATACACTTTTAATCCCTCATAATTAAGCTAATTGAAAGTGCTATCAGTGTCCCACAATGTGATAGTCCACTTTTGTGCTGTAAATGAGGTTTCCCCTGTTGTAGAAGTCCAACTTGGGCTGTCTCGTCCCTGCTGTTGTTGCGGCGCTGGGTTTGTAATGCTGTTGATTTCTCAGCTGCTGTCACAGAAGCACAGCTCAGTGTCTTTCTTTTCTGAAGTGGGGACAGCTATATACTGTACCCATCCCTCTACTTCACACATCAGCTTGACAGCTATTGGAAATGTCCTCAATTCTAAATCACTGCTTATCACTGAACTTTTTTTTTTTTTTTTGAGGGGAAAAAACAGGGAAAAGTCAGGTTTCTCTTTTTCTCACAGCCCTGTCTGAGGCATCTTGGGAGGATGAGATGTTATCATGCAGTTTATGATTCTTATCTGCTGGTCCAGACGGACAGGTAAAGAACAAGAGTACAGAAATGGACAGACTGGCAGGGGAGAGCTTCAACATGGCATCCTCTTATCTCCATGGCCACATGTTTTGCAGATGGAGGGTGTGGGGGGGGGAATCGGGGGTTAGGGGTTTGGACTTAAGAGGTTTCATCTGTGAGTGGGTGTGCCAGCAGGAAGCCAGAGACAAGCAAAGTCTGTGATTTCTCTCTGCCTCCTATTCAGGCTTGGACAACATTCAGAGGATCTCCTCTCAAGGACGCTATGAGCTGCGCATTGACATGAAGGACGGGCAGGAGTCTGTGTACGCCACTTACGACAAGTTTGTCATCGGGGACGCCAGGAGTCTCTACAAACTGAGGATAGGGGAGTACAATGGCACCGCAGGTAACAAAGTCACTGCCAAATGACCGATCCTTAAAGAAAACCCGGAATGGATTCTTAAGAAAATAGATGTATTATTATTCTTAGACTCATTGTCTTTGTGACCATATGTAAGTGTAAGGTGTATGTACTATCTTGGAAAATGTGTGCTCTGCATATTAGCCATCCATGATTAGCGATGCACACACTCACTAACCCATAGCAGTGGGCAGCCACCGCTACAGTGGCCTGGAGAGCAGTTAGGAGTTAGATGCCAGGCTTAATTAAGAGGACCTCAGTTGTGGAAGTGGGCATGGGGAGAGCCATGTTCAACCACTGAACCAACCCCCCTTCAGGTACAAGTCTGATCTTCTAACCAGTGGCCCACGGCTACTCTATTTATGTGACTAGTGCAATGTGCTTTGGAGCTTTCCATGTGTTTGATCAGCACCTCTGCTGTCCCACCCTCACAGCTCTTACTTAGTAACCCCTAAAGTAATGATGGGATAAAATAGCTGACATTTCTTGCTGATCAAACAGCCAATGTTGAAATAAGAAGTCATTCTAATCAAAATGACAGCTCAGTGTGATCAAACAGTCACTGTGAAAACTGTGTGCTAAGTCTTAAAACATGCCAACTTGTCTCCACGCTTCTAGGTGACTCCCTCACCTACCACCAGGGCCGACCCTTCTCCACCAAGGACAGGGACAATGACATTGCCGTGACCAACTGTGCCCTCTCCTACAAAGGGGCTTGGTGGTATAAGAACTGCCACAGGGCCAACCTCAATGGCAAGTACGGCGAATCCAGACACAGTCAGGTGAGCACAGACCTTTACCCACCAATCTCCCCATGCCATTCTATTCCTCTCTGTAGCTCAGTAGTGCCATCAGGCCTATTTGTACTTCATTTTGTTTGCCTGAGACAGAGATCCAAACAAAAACAGGCTTTTGCCCCTGACACGATGGAGGTGAACTCCCAAAATCGAAATCGAGAAACAACCAACAGAGGCATTTTGATCCACACTCATTGCTCCCACCTCAGAGAGGAGGGAGATGGCAGCTAGGTATCCAGACCAAGCTCAGTCTCAGGTTGAGGTAATCGGTGGAGAAAGCCAGGCCATCCCCAGGGTGCACAATGCAGTCTGCACATTGCACACCACACATCGCTGCTGCGAGGCATACTGATTGCCTTGCTGATAAACCCAAATACAGAAAAACAGGAAAGGGAAACCACAGCCAGGACAAGGAACCTCCTGCAAGACTTATGGGTTAGGTTTGCAAATCTGGCTGGTGTTTTGTGACACCATTCTATTCTCAAAGGCTATGTGGAAGTATTGTGTTGTCGGTGACACTTTGTCATTGAATGTGGTTATGTGGAGTTTTTTCAGCTTAAAAAATTTATGAAAAGTCTTGAAATGCTTTCAGAGTGTGAATAGATAATCGTTTTAGCGTGAGTAAACAACCATTTTGACAAAGGCGTCTGCATATAGCTCCATTAATATTCTCTACCTGGAGAAAGCTGCTTCTCCAGCTGTGTGATGTCTGCATGTAATTGACGAGTGAGCAGATTTGGCCAGATTGCACTGTGAGTTCAAGCGTGTCAGTGAAAGCTCTGTATGGTAAAGCATAATGAAATATTGAGTGCATCTAATTGTGACACGATGAGATCTGCACTGTGTTCATGAATATAAATAAGTGACAGGCAGCAACTCCTCTCTCTCTCTCTTTCTGTCTCTCATTCTACCTCTTTTTTCACTCAGAATCAGATGACCTCTTTCTCTCATTCTCTCTCTCTCTTCTGTCTCAGAATCAGATGATCTCTCTCTCTCTGTCTGTTCTCGATTCATCTCAGTGTGATATAACAAAAGTCAATAGACTCTTATCTTAGTGTCTGGGGAACAAACAGTAACTTTTGTCTTAAGGGCATCTTAACACAGAGTGTGTGTAGTCTGTCCACCGCAGAACAAATATTCAGATAGATTACATACATATTTAATCACAGTGTCTGTATAGTTTCACTCCATTTCTTTTATGTAACAGCTTATAAATATGGAGTATGATTCACCAAAAGCTCGAGCTCTACTACTTTTGACCTTGATCATTCCCTGTCTGTGCTTTGCAGGGGATCAACTGGTACCACTGGAAAGGACACGAGTTTTCCATCCCTTTCGTTGAGATGAAGATGCGACCATTTAACTACCGAAGCATAAGTGGAAAGCGAAGGCGTTCTACGTTATAATCCCCTGTACCCTGATCCTCTAACCCCTCCCCTTGTCTTGCTGGTTGTCCCTATTTTTACACAGGGTGGGTGAAGGATAGGTAAACATATGTAATTTATTTACAAAATGACGACAAACAGACAACACAGTATCTAGAGGAGCTGTAGTTTTTAAGGCCGTTTCTTTTATGTAAAACAGGTAGTGCTACAGTACCTACCTGGGAGAGTTGAGAGCATCAGAGGTGCTTCACAAGCACTACAGATGCCCTCAAGAAAGACAAATCTCTCTATATAAAAGAACATCATGAGCCAGAAAAATCAGAGGAACTGTTATTTTTTTCCTGTTTCAGAAAAAAAGACTTTAACAAAACAAAACAAAAAAAAATCATAATGCCCTTAAGATGCCTCTATTTTTGTAACTGATATTGTAACAGAATACATGTGATCACAACATAAAATTTAGTCTTATTTAGTCAAATTAGTGACTATTGTTTGAGAAAAATGCTCTCTGACCAGCCATTGTAGATTTACATTCGTTATAAACCGAAATGTACTTTGTAGGCCCAGTTTTGCTTAATTATTATTTGTAGCTGTGTGTTTGTAATTACCCAAATGTATAACCCTGAAATGGTGACATCTTGAATCTATAAAGTCCTTTTATTGTCCAAGGAAAGAGTTCCTTATTTAAGCCCATTCCTCTTGTTGTGTACAAGAGAGCCAAAGATGTGTAGCATTGGAAGAGCATTGGAAAAGTACAAATGTATTATTTAATCAATTGATTTACTGGCTAAAATTGCTAAAAATATAAGGTAATTGTTTGTGTTATTTCAAGTAAATGCACCAGTGAATGAGCCCTACTCAGTGAGCTGTTAGAGAATACCCTTAAACTGTTCGTTTTTACTCTGACCATCTCCACTGCAAACCTAACCACATCATCGTATTGTTGGTTCAATGGTGTTTTGTCCCTGTATTATTTCTGAATGGTGCTTTGTTTCGCCACTCTTTGGTGGCTTTACTAACATGACCATAGACTGCAGTATGTAATTCATCTCCAAGAAATCTGTCCAAAAACAAAAAAAAAGAAAAAGAAAAAAAAAACGTTCCCCGTCTGCATCCATTTCCATGCATTTGAAACGGCAGGCTCGTAGACTGCAGTATGTCCCCGCAACACCCACTGCAACCTTGCATTCTGTCCATGCCTTTGCGTGGTTTGTTTATATTCCTTCCTCTTAGAAACTGTGTGTGAGTCCATGTTCCTGTGTTTCTGTGAGCCTATTAAGATGCGCCACAGGTGGCCGTGAGCGCCAGGAAGGGCCCATTCAGAGCGTCCGTGGCAGATGCAAGCACTTAGAAACTTGCTCCATCTCAAACGCCACTCTAACTGACCCGACTTATGCAGACTCAGTCGTCACAAGGCGCAAACCTGTTTAGCATGCCAACAATATGATTAATGTCACCAGCGCGATCGAGGAAATGTGTCACGCTAATGTCTCCAGAAGGGAATATTTGTTTTCTTTCTGTGGAACAAATTGAACAGATAGGAGGCGACACATGACAGACAGTCTCCGAGTGAACTCTGACAGGAGTGGCTATCCCTTGAAACGAGTTCTTATTTTAAAAGCTAGGCTAGGACATGTATTTACTCAGTAGATTGCCTTTGCCTCAATGTATTTTGTAAAGGAAAAGAAAATTATGGCTTTTTGAAGAAGTGTAGCAGATGCAATGTCCCTCTGTGCTTACTGATAAGTGATGAGTTTTTTATGTTTACTCACATAATGTGATTTTACCTCAAAAAACTTATCTTTTTGTCGCATATGTCTACATAACAATTAACCACTTTATTTAAAACCTGAATATATTTCATAGTCATTTAACAGTGGTGTAACTTAAACCATGTATGTGTGTTGTGTTTAGGAAATCACACTTTTTCTCCACACGAGTGGAGAGGACTGTCTCATCCCACGCTTCCTCTTTTGATTACAGATATTATTTTGTTTGCTTGTCGTTTCATGTGTCTGCTTCCAACAAAGGGCAAATGTATTTGATGTCAGTTGCGAAGAAGAGTGATGGATGTTTGAAAATGCAGAAGTGATGGCCGTAATTGACAGTAATGTATTCAGGCATGCAAAACATGAAGAGTGTCAGAATTAGACTCATTTCATGACTGTACACTTCAGCAGATAATCAGGTTTGAATGTTGTTCTGCTTTCATTTTGTTAGCAGATCTGCAGTATTTATGATTGACATCTCACCAGGTAGGATCAGACTAGAAATGTGTTCTGTTTAAAAGTCTAGAACTTGATAAAGAACTCTCCACCACACACACACACACACACACACACACACACACACAAACACACACACAGAACCACACTGTCTCTCACCATCTCTCCTGCTCGGCGACACTGTGTAATGGGCTGATGGCCCCATATGTTGTTCAGGTCCCCCTGTGAATTAAAATGGCACAGTTCATTGAGCCCCAGTTTAGTGACAAACTCTCTGCTAATGGGGATTGGAAGCTGGTATGTGATGTCCTCTTCAGCTGGCATTGCTCAGGGCCACACACAAGCTGCCATCAGTCGGAATGACCCTAGCCTGTGCTGGACTGGCTCCACTCAAACACCCTGGCCCCTCTGGGCATGGGGCCGTGACAGCATTCCACTCTCACACTTTTGTGTTGATTGGTTAAAGCTCAGTCACATTTCCTCAAGCAACTAAACAGTCAGTTGCTTAACTGACACATTGCTGACAGAGAGAAAGCGGAGAGGATAGTAATGCAACAGTTCTGACTATTAACCAAGGTTAATTTATTGATTTTGCTTAAAATCTTCAGATGTAATGTTAATAGATGGGGAGAGCTACATTGGAATGCAAGTTTACATCGGTTTTTTCCTCAATCTGCTTTATTATAAGTAATGTTTATTAAAATGTGGTTGATACATGGATGTGTTTAATACACTGTTTTGTTTTTAAAATTTGCCCTAAAACACCATTTGTGTGGTTTATCCATTCTGCCTCTTAAATTTAAGAAATTACTGTACATCAAGGATTACAGGATTGTATCTATAAGACTAGTAGCATTTGGGTATTCTAATGTTCCAAAATGATTGCAAGTGATGAGTCCTCAAAGACAGTCAAAGATCTGATACATTCCCCCTCCCCCCACAACCCCCATGCTTCCCTCTCAAGATAGGAACACTGCAGATTTGCCTCCATTATTTATTTGCTCAACATATGGTAGAAGCATTTCCAGGCTTTCACACTTGGCGGTCTTTCCCATCCCCTTAACCATTCACAAGTCAAACTTTATCATGCTAACAGGCTGAAATGTGTGTCAGGCAGATCGCTTGGGCATCCACGACTCCCACTTCCCCTTTTCCCATAGTCACCACGCGCTCAACGCTGACGTCTGATTTTATCATTGCTGGATAAGGAAAAAGGTTTTTCTTTCCTATGTATTGCAATTACAGACATTAACAGTATAAAACTGAAAGTAACCTGTTCTTCTTTTGTCTTCTGTTCATTTTTTTTTTTGTTCTTTTGTTTTCTGTTTCTGTTTGATTTGTGTTTATTTGCAGAAGTTGATGAATGTTGAAATCCTTTACCTCTTTTACCTCTACGACTGTCGGTATCCCCAGAGATATGAATATTGCATGCCATGAAGATGCTGACAATGTGAAAAAGGGTTTGGGAGGCTCTTATGCTGTGACAGAGTTCTGTTGGATAACCTTGAATATTAATGCTATGAATCAGATTAGTTCTAGTTTGGCATAAACGTGCTGTATAGTTCCTTTTTTAATACATTTTCTACATATTAATAAAATCTTCCAAAACAATTTCCTTTACGTGTTTGTGTTTCCTTGTAACTGTATTCCATCTCACTAGTCTGTAGACACTGAGGAAAAGTTATGGGTGTTTTGTATAGGCCTGTCTCCTCCTCTTTCTCCCTTTCTCCTTTTCATGCCCACTTTAGTGCTTAAGGCTTACGTCAAGGCTGAAATCATGGAGTACAGCAGAAACATTCAGAAAGACCAGAGGCATATAAACACAGGAAATGAGCCCGTCTCTCCCACACCCTAACATTTTTTTTAGAACTTTCATATATTTTCATTTTTCTCTCTCTTCCTCTTTCTCTCTGTCTCTCAATCCCACTCTCTCTCTCCCCTTGTTCTCTCAAATGGGCACTGCAACACATCTACATGCATGTAAACCAATGAAATGCAAATGTTGGAGGTAGTTTGAGTCTACACTCTGTAGACTCTGTGATATCTTCTGTGATATCTCTTCATTCTGCTCTTCTGAAAAATGATACTGAGCAAGCAAAGCGCTGTGCCACAGGTGTGATGTGAAGGTGTGAGTGTGATTGAAAAACACTGGATGTAGTCCATCAACCCAAGTTCAAGGGTAAAGTTCCCACAGGGTCAGCCACAGATCCCCATACCCCACCCCCACCTAAACACCTCTGACCTTCCTGATCTGTGAACGTAAGCAGACCAGTGGCAGGCCAGTGCTTCCATTAAACCCTCATTACCTTTCTCACTCTCCGCGTCCTTCTTAGAGCGCATTGAGCCCCAGATTAGAGCCAGCGCTGGGATATTTATACACAAGCAGGCTGTGAACGTAACAAACACCACACAGAGGCACACACACACACACACACACACACACACATATACATACAGTACATAAGCACATGAATGTTATGATGGCTCTTTGGAGGGCTTCAATGGAAGACAAGGCAACGAGGCACAACAACCCCCATCCCCAACACACACACACACCCACACCCCCACACACACAGACCATACATACTCACACAACTTCCACCGGCCTCACCCCACCCCAGATCTTCACAAGCCACTGGGCACAGCGAGCTAATCAGCCCTGACACGTGAATGGGAGACTACACGGCTACCGGTGGGAGGACTGGCGGAGGGAAGTGCAAACAGCACAGACTCTACAGCAAACAGGGAGCGCAGGACACAGGAAAGCATAAGAGAAAGCATACCGAGCAGAAGAAGAAAGAAGAAGAAGAAGAAGAAAAACAGCAAAAACAAGAAGGGGAAGAACTATTGCAACATTTGCAGCTACAGACAAATCAAGAAGCCCACAGGGTCAACTGGTCAATGAGATCTGCACCATCCCAGTAGGAAGTTACTGCAGTTTGAGGTAAGACTTGAATTGATATGCTCTCTTTAGTCCATGCACAGGAGTCTGGTATTTGATATATGATGTATCCAGATAAAATATTTGAAAAAGTCACAGGAGCAGGATTAACTTTGTTATCATAAGGTTTTTGTGACATTTCAAATTTGCAGCTGAAAGAAAATCTCAGAAAGTTTTAAACCCTTTCTGACTAATTCTAAAATGATTCATAAAATAGCTTCAGAAAGGCCATAGCCAAATCTCAGTCAACCCATTTTGTAACACGTGTATTTTGCTCAAAATCTGAAAGTTCATGCAAAGTAAATAATTCCAAGAACAAGTTGGCAGTAGTACTTGAACGCCCCTTGGTAAACCCAGTAGAAATATGTCATAAATGTGTCAAGACAGCTTTCATCTTTTCCCTGTTTCATCTGGTCTGACATGTTTCCAGTGAGATAAATGTGTCCTGCCTCCATTGGTACGACAGATCAGCTATTCTCTATCATCTGTTTGTTTGTTTGTTTGTTTTTGTTCTGCATGGGGCACTATCTAGTGTGCCATGTTGTCTGAGAACTGAACTGATTCACCAACCAAAATGGGTATAGTATTGTGACGGTGACATATCACTGAACTGTTAAAACTGGCAGAACAACAAATGATACAGTGACAGCTCGTGTCTCAACTCTTCAAATTAATGATCACTCCATTCACTCCACTGCCCAGTGTAAGCCTTAACCTTTAACCTTTAACTGCTGCGGATAACATAATAGGCATACGACTGAACTCTTCTCAAAAAGAGACCAGGAGCTCATGGACAAGAGCAGACTACTTTTACGCTACCCTACTCAAGTGCCATCTTTGCTAAGCTATGTGCACAAGACCAACTATACGTCATAGAGAAATATGATTTTCAAACAATAGGACATCAATAAGTAGGTTTTAGTGAGTGTAGATGTAGAGAGTAGATGTTCACATATCAAAGAGCTGCCTTTTAGTGCCCCCATATGTATTGTTGCCACCACATTTCAAACCCACTTTTCTGACATCCCCAATGTAGTTCTGTGCCAATTGAAACCCTGCGTGGTTGGCTCTGTTGCATTTGGCACAGTGACTGATGTGTCTTTGTAGTGCACACACACAGTGTGGGTCATCTCAGGAGAATAGGAATGTGGCCTGATGGCACAGCCCTGAGGCCAGGGGCCGGTGAAGGCCCCTGCTTCTTTTAAATTCTCTCAGCCGTGCAATAGCTGGGCTAGACGCTCAGAGGCATGTTAGCGCTCCAGTCTCACCCCTGCTTCAGTGTTTTACGCTGTGTCGGCTGCCTTGCCGAGCTTTTGTTCCTTTTTCTCATGTCTGTGGCACACGGTATAACAGCCACTAAAGTGTTTCTTGAGGCTACAGACCTCGTTGTTTAAGTAAGTCATGTCACCGGGAGGCCTTTGCTTTATAGGGACGTATTATCTTTGACTCTTTGGTTCTCACTGGATGGGATCCAAATCATCTTACTGTCTATAGTAAAACCTTTCTCCCTCTCCCTCTCTCTCACTCTCTCTCCTTCCCTTCTCTCCCTCTCACTCTCATTCTGCTTTTACTCTTATGTGTGTTGAAGGCCTGTCACCAGGGAAATGAATTGCTCAGACTACTCCCTGATAATGGTTTATGTCGCACAAAGCAAGTGTAGAGCATTGTAAGCAAGGCAAGAAAGCAGATGGGTCAAGTAGAAGTGCAGACAGATGGATTGCTGTTCTGCTTTGGCATAATCTCAAAACAGGCTGTAACACTAAATATACCAAATACAATATGGAATAGTATGAACATTGAAAACATCCATCTTAGAAACTGTCCTAGTAGCAGTGAATAGGTATGTTATCTCTCTATGTACATATTCTTACTCTTTCTTTGCAATCGGGGATGAACATCAGCCAGGCTAACGCTACCTAGTGCTTCTGTTGAACATCACATTTCGTTACAGCCCAATTAGGGACCCCTCCATTTGCTTAGGTTTCCTTCGAGAATTTTTTGGCTAGTCAATCAGCGAAAAGAGGGCTCTGATTGCCCAATATTTTCACAAGAGTAAGTTCACAGAAAGTATCTTTGAAAAGTACATGGGCCAGTAATGAAATGATTGTAATTTTTGAAAATCACTAACTCATGAAGGGCAAGGACCTGTCACGATTAATTAATGACCTTGACGAGTGAGTGGGTCTTGAAATATGAGTGCAAGCAGGAATTACTGAGAGGAGAAATAAGGTCAGTGAGCCCTCTCAAATGAAGAATTGAAGGGAGGAGAAATAAAGTTAGTGAGCCCTCTCAAATGAAGAATTAAAGGGGTCTTTAATAAAAATGGTGTCACATCCTAGCACACTGGCCTAATAAGTATGGCAATTCTAACAGAGCTTGGAACAGGTTTCTTATCTATGCACTGAACAGCTGCGCTGCCTCTGCTACATCAGGTCCTCCATGCTGCAGCTATATGCTAGAACTGTTCGATAACTATACATACAAGTAGAATCATAAGAGCAGGTTTAATTTCCCACTCTTCTTGACATATTGATCACCTAGCTAACACTGCTACTGAAATAGGCTAACACTAAAATAGTAAAAAAAAAAATTTTACACCCAGTAAACCCATGTACACCCATGTGACAATAAACTTTCCTTGTATCCTTGTATCCTTGTCTTAATCACACTTAGGGTTTGGTTTTAGATTCTTTCTCTTCATGTAGTTCAACTGTAGCTAACACTAACTGAATCTCAGTGTCCTCCCTAATCTGACCTTGACCCCCAAAAACTTGGCACAAATCATCCAATCATGATGTCCATCCATACAGTTAAACTGTAGGGGTTCAGGGGGACCCTAAAGGGGGTCACTGGGATTGGCACAATGTCTTCCTCACACTTAGGCTTTTCTTTCCTCACCATATTTCTCCTCATGTTCTCAGCATAGCATCAGGACAGAGCATGTGAGGGGAAAGATTATGAAACAGGAAGCTAGAGGTGTGGGTACGTGATGTGATCTGAAGGTTTTTTCCACACTTCCTCTCTGTCTCTCAATCTGACAAAATTTCATCATTGATTTATTTATTTAGGTTATGAAAGCTTTAGGTAAAAGCGTAGTCTTTGAATGCCAAAATGGCCCTAATTTGTAGTGAGTACTTGAGAACTAAGTTGACAATGACGCTACACCCATTTAAATCACCGGGTTAGTTTGAATACTTATGATTATGCTGCTATGTCTGCTATCTTCTAATTGTAACATCCCCCATTTACCTTAAAGTGAAATATTGACCATTTTCACACCTCATTCTAAGAAGCTAGTTAAACTCACTGATTAAGTTCAGCAAAGCCTCTATCGAGTTTAGCTACTGTGCAATGCAGGGATATTGGATGTTGGTGCCCAGATTACAAAATCAGGAAGCAGTCCATGGAGTATTTTACAAAGTTGATGCTTTAAACGCCCACCCCTAAAGCAATATTTAGCCTACCCAGTCATTATCACAACATTATAAATGATGCAGCACCCAAATTTGTCAAAAGCTGAAAATGAAACGACATGTTGAAACATAGTATTTTCCACTACATGAGTTGTTGAAAAAGACTGAGCAAACTGCAACTGAAAAGGCATTGTGTAAAGGCTCGAGCCAAAGTAAGTAAAAGCCTTCTATTTCTGTCCTGGGTTATTATCAATCTCCTGTTAAAAGAAAGACAAGCTACATGGAAATAACTTTGGGGCACCGCACCATGGAGGGCAGAACCTCTGCCATGCACTCACTCTCTCTCTCTCTCTCTCTCTCTCTCACACACACACACACACACACCAAGCCGTACTGAGTCCCTCCTTGTTTTCCTTGCAGTGAGCTGATACATTTTATTACAGTGACTCACAGGCTCCTTTGCTTTTGCAACTGGTTAGCAACGAGAGGTCTGCACTATATTTGGCCTAGTCCTCTCACACAGCCACCCAATCAATTTTTTTCAAAAGTCAGACATGCACACACATACACACACACACACGTATACACACACACAGCAGCACAGCGCTTAAATAAAGTCTTACAGAGAAACTAAACGAGTGATAGTCTAACTAAGGAATAAACTTCAGGTTAGATGTTGTTTTAGAAAGGAATAAACAATCATCTGAAAGGTCTTCCCAAAAGGACACTGTAAATTGTGTCACACTGTGTAAACGGCCCAGGTAGCAGCAGCAGTGGCGCTAAGACACTCACTAATCAGCACTCTGAGTGAACAAGCAGGGGACAAATGTATTTGGACCAAGGACAAGGACAGCCAGCAACGGGAGACTCATTCCCATCTCTAGTTAATGCCACTGTGTGAAAGAGAGGAAGGCCAAGGAGGCAGCAGCATGCTGAAACACAACCATTAGTGTTGGTGACTGAAGGGCCCAAAGACATTTTGATGCCCTTCTCCATTAAAAAAAAAGAAAAGAAAAAACTTGTTCGTCACTCAGGAAGTCTTTGTTGTCGTTTACCTCCACGTATGGTTAACCACAAGCGCTTCATAATCCGGAAACACTCAACAATTCACAGCACCTTTGGTGTAGTTACTGCAATAGAGAACACGTAAGCCTAACAAAGCACTGTCTTCTGCTAGGAAGGCCATTTAGCCTAGTTCCCGTTTTAGAATGGTCATGGTGATGTCATATTGTGTTGATATCAGACCCACTCCTTCACTGATGGTGAGGGGTCACTCATGAGACACACCTAGATATGCTGAGCTCTGAGAAACTCATCCGTTTCAGAGTTGAAGTGTTTCACCACCAGTGTGAGCCTACAAGCTTTCTTTTTTCACTCTGCACACTTCCTGTAAATGAGTTGTAGAGAACCCAGCACAAAGCCATGTTAAGATTCTCAAATAAGTTCAGTCTAAACTTATGCTTGGATGCAGTTTTGAAATGTACCTCAACTGTATCTGTTAGTTCAAAAGAGGTCACACACATGTCCATTGATTGCAGTTTGGAAATGTGCCTCAAAAGAAGTCAAATGTCACACATACAGTGACATGTTCTGACAGGACTATCCAACTGTCAGGACATTATGGCCCACAAAAGCATCTTTAGAGCAGCTAACGAATGCTTGAACCAGACCAAGTTGTCATACTGAGTGCGCTACTAGTATGTTAATCTTGAAGTGCCATCAGTTGCTGTTTACACTGACTCTGTTTCCTAGAAACAACAGGCCGTACTCACAGGATTACTCACATCCATCGTCTATCAAGACTGAAAGCCAAGGGGGGGAAGTTCAAAGTGGCTGTTTCTCTTGTGTAAAACACTCATCAAGACCTATAGACCTTGAGGCTCTGTGTAAAAATGTATGTAGAACATAATACACATGGAAATCATTACCATCAACTAGGAGCCATAATGGAAAACAGTTTTCTGTTTAATATATTTGATTATAGCAGAAAGTCTCTTCTTTAGGCTTTGTCTATCCAAAGATGTTCCACGGATTTTACACTAAGTGAAGGAACATGGAGAATGCAAAAGAGTTTAGCTGTTTATTCATCAAGGTCAACAAAAGCATCAACAAATGGTTCATTAAATGCCACTGTCTGAGGTCAAATTTGGCTGAATAATCTTCAGACCTTTCTGAAATCAAATCATATTATTGTAGAGAGATGTTGTTCCAGGTATTAGCGAAAACACACAGACAAACATACAGACGCCACACACAGAAACACTCACACAATTACACTCATACATCTCCGTCGGTCCCACACCCAGGTCCAGCCCCCCTTGCCTGTGACATCACTGGGAAGTTGTGTTTATAAAGTAACCACAAGAATGCAGCGTGCTCGGCACAGCGGTGCACAGGGCAGACACAGGGCTCTTTTCGTAAGCATGACCACAGAGGAGAGACAGGGACACAGACCCAGGGACTAACGCAGCGCTCAGGTGAAGAGGCACAACCACTGACAGAGGACACCTAAAAGAACTGAATTTGACACGCTGGGGCAAAACCCTGGAAAGTTGTAACTAGCTTGCAGAAACCCGTTCAAGGACAAGGAAGGTAAAACATGTTAAACATTGGAAATGATTACCATATACATATATGGATTTATGAACGAGCTGTATTGTGTATAACAGTTGTTGTTGTTGGTACAGTGTGTGTGTGTGTGTGTGTGTGCGGCCGTGTGTATGTGTGTAGCGTGTTTTGTTTCTATGTGTGTGGCAGTTTGCTGATATAGTTGTGCACAAGACATACAACACATTAATGCTGGACAGACAGGAAGTATATGGTGTGTTTATGAGGCTGAAAGCTACCAAAGCAGCAGGTCCAAATGGACTGTCTCCCAAAGGGCTAAAACGTTGTGCATTTTTCAAGTATTTTTAATTATTGTTTCTCTCATAAAGTGTAACCTGAAACAATCTTTCATAACACCAGAACCTAAAAAGAAAACAATTGAGTGTATGAATGATCTAAGACCAGTGGCTCTAACCTCCATAGCCATAAAGGTATGTGAGAAAATCCTGTTGAATAGTCTGAAGCCATAGGTGGAGCATTATCTCCAATTTGCTTACCAGAAAGGGAGAAGGGCAGAGGATGATTTTAGCTCAGCGTTCAACACTATACAACCACACATCATCACTGTAACTCAGTACATCAGTACATCAGTAACTGAGCTTGATGAAGGCTCCATGTGTATGTATGTATTTATTTATTTCATTCTAAATTTCTTAGAGAATCAGTCTCCATTTGTTAAGCTGAACTAAAAAGTCAAGTTAGACAAGACAAACACAGGTTCACCTCAAGGAACAGTTTTATCACCCTTGCTGTTTACCATTTATACTACTGACCACAGCATGCAACCTGTCAAACGGTCAAAGTTGTTGATGACACAGCACTCATTAATTTGATGACTATAGTCACAATCAAAATAAGATAAAAGCTTTTGTTAATTATTGTGACACTGTTTCCCTAGATCTCAATGTTAAGAAAACTACAGAATTAGTAACTGATTACAGGAGAAACAAGATGGCAACTGAGGCAGTGTTCATCAAAAGTATTACAACATTTATTTGGGCATTGTTTGAAATGACAGGCTGACATGGTCTGATCATGTTAACTTATTGATGGAAAAATTAAGCCCACGTGTATATTGTATGAGGAAGTGGCAGTCTTTTAAGGTAAATACTGATGTGGTGGGGATGTTTCTTATGTCAGTGATATGTAGTGTTTGAAGTTACTGTGTGGTGGGATGTGGCGAGAATGTTTCTTATGTCAGTGATATGTAGTGTTTGGAATTACTGTGTGGTGGGATTTGGCGAGAATGTTTCTTATGTCATTGATATGTAGTGTTTGAAGTTACTGTGTGGTGGGATGTGGCGAGAATGTTTCTTATGTCAGTGATATGTAGTGTTTGAAGTTACTGTGTGGTGGGATATGGCGAGAATGTTTCTTATGTTAGTGATATGTAGTGTTTGGAGTTACTGTGTGGTGGGATGGGGTGGGGATGTTGGGGCATAAGAGAAGGCCAGGATTGACAGATTGATTAGAAGGGTTGGAAAAAATTGTGGGAGAATTAAACACAGTGGATAAAAATATATATGATGACCACCTGACAAAAATGACAGAAAATAACGAGGGACCGTGGTCACCCTCTTCATGGTAATTTGACAGGTAAGGTTATGGAACGTGGTAGGAATCTTAAGGCCTCTTGTGACACAAACTACAGTAAGTGGTATGCTCTCTCTTTCACCTCAGGCTATCAGACAGCACAACAAGCAGCACTTTGAACGGACATTTTTATAACATGTAGTGTATTTATGCTCTATTTGTATTTATGTAGTGTAATTATGGTCTATTTGTATTGACTTTTTGTACTGTATTTGTGATCATTTGTTTGCCCCCTCTTACAGGGGCTGTATGTATATTTATGCTAAACTGTTTAAATGGGAATTGAGATAAGTATGAGCACTGCAATTTCCATTTCTATGGATGAAATAAATTTGACTTGAGCTGACTTAACCACATGTCATTAACCATAGGAGAAGCTTAAGTAAATGTAGTCATTTCAAGCAAGGACCAGTTATGGACCAGTTTTCTTGAGTATTGTTTTCCACACATACTTCTTAAAAAATCTGACCTTTGTCACGCAGATGTCTTTTGCAAGTCTTGCAAATTTGACTTGCAACGGTTCAGTGAAAAGTTATTCCTATTTTGACCTATTCATCAGTGTTCTAGTTAGTAGCTTGGCAGTGGAGGTTCTTGAAATAGCAGTGGGAGACTGATATGCCTTCACGGAACCTTTCGGCCTCATCCTGGCTTTGTCTGAATCCAAGAGGGTCTTCCTGTTTACAACTCCACTCTCAGCCCTGTGCAAACTGGGCAGAAGCAGAAATGAAAGTGCTTTTCAAATGATCATGTTGTTATTATTAGTACATAACTTAACACAATGACAATCATTATCTATGGCTTCAGTTGTTGCTGGAAAGTCCCAGCATGGAAAGTCTCAGTGGCAAATCGTAAAAGCTGCCACAAAAGATGAAATGAAACTATAAGAGTTCAATTTGCTTTCTTTCACAGATGAGTGAGCAAATGTTTTCTCTGCTTGGACTTTTTTTTGTCTCTGTCAGATGAAGACACCTGCACCCAGCAGCACAATTATTATTTATTCTTATTTTTAATTAAGATGACACAAAGCCTGACATATCCTTTGAGTCTGACTCTACCTTACCTCATTTCAAATGACACATCTCCTTGTCACTATTGATGGAGCTGGGCTGGTGTTTTATAAGGTGTTGCAGTGGCCATATGCTGTAGGTATGAGAATGAACAGAAGCAGCTAATAGAGTCTGATAAGTGGGTGGCTGTCAGCACATTCTGAGGCTGAGCTTGGCGTAATGCAGCATGTTGCAAATGCCGTGGCGGCCAGGCACTTCCTGTAAGGTTATGAGGGAGAGGAAGTGTAGTTGATTGTGGGCAAAGCAATTTCACACATGGACTAGAAGGTCAGGGCAGACTTCAAGCATCAGTCCCACGCTTGCATAATGAGACATTCCTGTGTGGGAAAAAAATCATTAGCTAATCATTTCTCCCACTATTTCAACATTACTTCTTCCTCTTTACTTTTTCCTTTTCACTTCTTAGACTTTGCAGAGACTTTGTCTAAACTTGACAACAGGAAATCTGCATTGATACATTTTACACACACATAACGCTTTGTTAACACAAATAACATTTTCTTTGGGATTATAGAACTTCGCCATACAAATCCCTCATGAGAAAGGTGGATGTGTTAAACTCCAAAAAATGTGTGTAAAATGTGTTTGGTGTGTAAATAATAATAATGGAATCAAACATGAATGATCAAGCTGTATCTCTTGTGTATTTTATTGCCTGAAAAACATGTTTTGGCCCAAAAGCTCCTCATCATCTGGCTTAGGCCGAAATGCATCCATCTGTGGCAAGTCATACAAAACTCAAAGCCATTCCCTCCACAGTCTGCAGTCAGCTAGATTTAACTTGTTTGTGTCCTGGATCATAGGAGACATTCTCAAATGATAAACTCTTGCCCCTCTCAAGGTCTTTGTATGTTTGTGTTTATAAATATAAAGATATTTTAAAGATGATGAGTTAAAATGTTTCTTCTATCATTATGAATGGATGCAAATCCAAGTTAGATGAGGCCAAGTAACTTCATGGTGGAAATATTTAGGGCATGTAATCCTGACTATTATTATGTGTCATCATAGAGATTATTGTGATATTAGCAGTCTTGACTGATGGGACTCCCTCAGTAGAGCCTGTGAGCAGAACAAGGCTCATGCGTTCAAGAATTAATGAGCACAAGTCTAAATAAGCCACTTAAAACAGTGACAGATACATATGCTCACTGAACTCATCTCAACTCTCTCTCTCTCTCTCTCTCCTCTCTCTCTCTTCTGCACAAACTCTTTCCTTGTCTCCATCTTTTTCTTTCTCCTTCTCCTCTTCTGTCGTTCTCTCCCATCCCCACAGAAATGCCCTCATTCCATCACATCTGTGTGACTCAGATCGGACAGGATTAAAATAGAGCTGAATCCTCCAGAGATCGTGAGAGAGGAGTGGGAGAACGAGAGAAACGAGAAGAGAAACGAGAGACAGAGAGAGTGACTGCTTGCAAGAATTGGAATCTGTGCCTCATAAACCGACCAGCCTCGACCTGCAGGCCCTGCTGACCCCCCCAAGGCACAAGATCGAAATCTGGCAAAGGCGGCCTCATGATCTCAAAGAAGTGCATTCCATAAGCTATGCTTTGGTCTTCAGCCCTGGAGAGAAACTGGGTCCCTGATGGGCCAAGGAAGGCACTCTTGTGGGATTGAAAGCATAATTGTGTTGCATCCCAACATCCATCTCCTTTTGTACCCACTTTCCCTCTGTACCCTGCTTCCTGCCTCTGAGAGAGAGAAAGAAAGAGAGTGAGAGAGAGGGACCAAGGAGGAGGGAGAGATTTCCCCTCAGATGGGATACTCAGCCACATCAGAGGAGTAAACCCAATCCAGAGGCCGTCAAGCCCGAGAGCAGTGTCGGGCTGAGATCAAGAGACCTGAACTAAGAGTCTTCCTCTCTTTGATAGGGAAATAACCCACACCCCTCTTCCCTTTCCTAGGATTTACTCAGATTTCCTGCCACTTTGTCCACGACTCAGCTGCTGGAGGAACTTCAGGAGGAGTCTAGGGGAACTGTTACAGGCCTGGGCTCCACACCGTCCGCATTCCTACATGATCCAACAGGGGCCCTGAAAGGGAACTAGGGGTGTGTGTGTGTTGGGGGAGGGGGTAGACTCCTGAGTTCGTGCCATCATGCAGGAAGAAATTGTTGCTTTTTTCACGGACCTGTGGACCATGGCCACCACCAAGCACGACCAGGGCATCTACAACACGGTGTGTCTGGTGGTGCTACTGGCACTGCCGCTGGTAGTGTTTCTCACCACACTGGCGGTGTGCTGCCACTGCTGCTGCTGTCGTCATGGCCACTGCTGTGGCTGCTGCTGCCAACGCGGCGGAGGTGGCACGGGCAGCCATCAGGCAGACAAGCGGCGGAAGAAGAACAGTGGCGCGAAAAATGAGGACTTGTGGATTTCAGTCAAATCTGGACCAATGACTCCAGATGTGGTGGGATTGAGTATGGTGTAGACTAGCGGACACCAGACTCTCTGTCCTACCTCAGTTCTGACATGGACGACACTTGTTTTGCTTTTCTTTGGTTTACACTTTTTTTGTCTCTCTTAATCTTGTAACAAGGTACAAATTATGGTACTGCACAAAACTGTCGAGAGGTTGATCAAAGTGGTCAGAATGTGCCTGACAGAAGAAACTTTCACCCTGATTTTGTGTGTTTTTGTGTGTACATGTGAATGTTTGAGATGGAACGAGAGAGAGAAAGTGTTTGTGTATATTGAATTATAATGTAAAAAAAGAAATATTGGTGTGAATCAATAAGGGGTATGCTGAACATTCTGGAAAAAGATGAAGACTCATGAAGATGGAGAACACGTTTAAAGTTACCAATTGAAGATCTTTAACCTTGTGCGGGTATGATTGTCCTTAGCACTGACAGGATAGTATAATATCACAAACTCCTCTCATCTGATCCCTTCTCATGAGGGATGTTTGCTCTACTGTAATTTTACTTGGATCATATCTCAGGAGGCGAGGATCTAGTTCTAAATTAAATGAATCAACAAACTCATCTGGACTGTCTCGGTATTTAAGAAGAGCTGTAAACTAAAATGGTCATCACTATAGAAACAGTCAATTCTAAACAGATGGGAAAGGAAGCAATCTAACATGCTCCTTGTCGCTTGTCCACACACAATGGTATCTACATTTTTCACGAAAAAGCATTTGGTATAAATCCAGTATTCCTAAAGCATGACATGACACATGATGAACAATAATGACATTTTTTAAATCTTAAACACTGTTGTCATTAAGTCTTGTTTGGTTTTTGTAAACTGACACTGTTTGGTGTGGAGACATACATACAAAAACCGAAGGACACTTAATGACAACAGTCATAAACATCAATGAAATGTCATTAATGTTCATGATACCGAAACACTTTCAGTATTCATAACTGTTTGTACATTCTCATAACTGTACTCATAAGGAATTATAATGTTATCATGTAAGCCTTTACAACTTGAGATGTCAAAAAGCACTATAAGCTTTCTTGTCCTTTTGATGCTAGGGAAACATACCACTTCACTTATTGTCTGTTATGGTGCCTTATTGATTTTCATGAGTAGATATGTGTTCATCTCATTTTACTTACAGTATGCATTGAACACTTGTCATCATTATTTGGCTTGAGGAATTGGACATATGAAAGGACAGTTAACAAAGTGAAGCTTTATAATGCTTTGTGACACTTTGAGTTGTGATGGCTTATAAGATAACCTTATAATTAGTGGTGGGACTCAATTAAAAAAATACTCTAGTTAATTAGAGTCTTCTACACGGTTAGGGCAAAGGACTTAAGATGCCATTCCCTGTCAGTGTCGTCAATAATGTGTGCGGTCACACCAACGTCATTTGTATTGCTTACCGAAGTCCAATGATCCCCAGTCACAACAACACATAAATCAACTTTCACATAAATCAACTTTCACATAAATCAGCTTTCACTTGTTTTTCAGTGTCATAAAGTTGATTAATTTAGTTTGAAATTGTAAAATTTCACTCACCAAACCACCGACTTCTCTTCAGCAGTTTCCATGGATGTTCCCATGTTGTCTCCTGTGCATCAGTATTACAGGTCTATGAGGAACTCGTGCAATGAGAAACAGTACATGCTGTTTGGAGAGCAAAATAAATTGCAATTAAATGTGTTATTTATTTTTTGTCACATTATTTTTTTTCTGTAATTAATTAATTGTAATTAACGTGATAAAGTCCCAGCCTTAATTATAATGCCTAGTAAGTACAGTCATAAGAATGCATAAACAATCATGATTACTAATGTCATTAGTTATAAAGCATTATGAATGCATTGTAACCCTTTATGAATGTGTTCATAATGCCTTATGAATACTGAGTTCCTATAAAGTGTTAGCATGTTGCCCAAGACTTAATGAATTCTTTGTGTACCTTAATAATGCTTTAAAAATTACTGAGTTCATACAGAGTGTTACCAAGCATTTGATAGATGGATAGGATTGTATTTAGCGAACCCAGCTAAAATAGAACCGTGATCAAATTTACACTGCAGCCGCAGCAGAGTTTGACGATGGTGAGCTGGGTTGTATTAACAACAAGGGAATCTAACTAACAGAATGTCAACAGTGGAGTGTCCCACTCATGTTGATGGCATTGTGTGCCATTAACACCAAACAGAATTGCTCTTTAATACATTCCAGTAGCATTTCTTTTCCACTCCAGGGTATAATCCAAAAAAAACTGCATTGCGTGTATGTAGTACAGCTGGGCTAGATGCTATTTGTCAAAGACACCTTTTGTCATTTATGACACAAGTAATCATGGCAACAGGAATCTATTATGAAGAGGAGATGCAAAGTCATAATATAAACCCCTCTTCTCAGTGAGTAAAGGGTAGTGCTTTTGACCTGACGATCAAGGGCAAATGTGCAAATGCCCTTCCAGAGTGTGTGTGTGTGTGTGTGTGTTTAAGGGGAATGTGTGTTTTTCCTATTTCATCTGTGCATGGCAGAAGAAATTCTTTGAGATCTGTGTGTGTGTGTGTGTGTGTGTGTCTCCAAGTGTCATCATCTCCAATGGAACACACCAATTAAGCACAACATGTTTAGTCCTGGGGCTGAATCAACAATCTACTGACTGCGTGCTTAGGCCAAAACGAGCTGCTGCATGAGGATCTTTTGTCTGTTGCAATATTTTTTTCTGAAAGGCAGCACAAAATAAAATATTTTAATATTCTGCCTCTTGTGAAGTTTAAATTACACAGAGCCAAATGTGATTGAAACAAGATTACAAAACTTTTCAAAGATCCCACTTGTCTGTGTACTTGAAAATACACCTCCTTAATTTCCATAGATTCACCTTGTTTATTTTTTCCTGCAGTAAAGTCTGTTTTACTTGCATATACAGTAGGTATTGACAGATTGCAATCATCTACAGTAAAGGCTGAGGATTAGCCTATATCACTGTCACTGTTTTTGTGATAGTTTTTTTTGTTTGTTTTATTCCTGCTATGACCCTTCGCCACTCAAGGCACAGCCCTAGACATCCAGGGGAATGCTGAGGACTCAAAGGGGAAAATCTCCCTGGGCAGCAAGCAGGCGGCTCGCTCAGTCAGCTCTGCCACTGACGTAATGTGACGTGACGCACGGGTCTGGCCTGCCCCTGCTTGCCAGAATTCCCAGACAAACGGTCCCTTGTTCCTGCTTGTGCACTGATGGACTGACGGACTGGTGCTGGGGAGACGGGCCGGGACAGAACACACAACCAAAGCCCTTCCAGAGGCAGTAGCCCAGCCTGTGGCTAACGAGCAGACCAGTGTCTCACCCAGTGAGGTGAAAGAAGCACATGGCTCTGCTAAAGGGCGGTCTACAGGCAGTGGCTCAGGCAGGCCCTCCCACACCACTGAGGCCCTCCCAGACTTTCCTAGGCAATATGTCTGTATGTGTTTTCTGTCTGTATTCTTACCATTTCTTGAAATATGTTCTCTGCCCATATTCTCGCTATGCTCCCTGTATCCACCAGTAGAGGTTTCACTCTATTTTTAAACTCTACTCCTAATCACTTTGTTCTTCCTAGAATGCATTTAGTTCTGGGTGCATGAAGCTGTCGTCACCCCCTCTCCCCCAAACACACATAAACACATACACACACACACACACAGACACACACAAAGCCATCTATACTCCCTTTCTACCATTTTTATGGTCATTTTGTGTCCACACACACACACGCACAGACACACACACACACACACCTCCCACTTCCATTTTTCTGTTTCACACTCTCTACCTTTTCATTTCCACAGGTTTCTTCTCAGACGATTGTTTCATCTGATCTGATTTGTGAGAGTAAAGCAATTTCA
Organism: Tenualosa ilisha; assembly: GCA_015244755.2. Lineage (NCBI taxonomy): Eukaryota > Metazoa > Chordata > Actinopteri > Clupeiformes > Clupeidae > Tenualosa > Tenualosa ilisha. Next base: position 4,819,841 of record PYXC01000541.1, on the reverse strand, counting down.
CCCCTCACCCTTTAATCATCCAACGTATCAATTACACTCTCCCTTACTCATGGTCTAGCATTCCAAGTAAGGGAGTTCAGGAGTTTTCCCAAGATTTTGAAGTCACTGTGCCTATATGACACATCGCTCTACTCAAATCAACTTAAATCAGCTGAGTTCACTGAAAGATATTCATATTTCAAGTATTATTTTGATATGCCAACCTTGATTGGGTTTCTATCATGCTGGGCTCCTTTGCAAATCAGAAAATAATGAACGTAAATTTGTGAGGTTTGTGAGTTGTTTAATTTGCTAATGTGCCCAATTAATTAGTTTAATACACAGTACTTGCAGAAGAAAAAGGAAACCACTCATGTGACAAGCAAGGGTAAAAACCACACAACCAAGCAAAGTATATGCAGGCATATTAGCTTAGCAGGCTGACTGCTGATTGCACAGCCTGGCATCATGTCAGGAGTAAGACATCCTGCAGGTTCTCTGAGACGCCACATGCAATCCATTTCAGGACACTTTATTTAGGTGAACTAGTGTGACAGACCCGTGGCACAAATATAGTACAACTACAGCAAACACTGGAACTTACAATCATACAGGTTTACATTATATCATACAACACTCTCTAACACAAGCCGCTCGGACATGTTGTGGACAGGTAACGTAGAAAACAAATAATCGGACATAAAGCAGAGGACATCTGAATTTTGGAGGAAGTATTTTGAAACAGAAGAATCTGTTAAAACTTCGTTCCCACACAGTGTCAGTTTTGTATGTAAAAAATAATCATTTGGATTTGAAGGCATAATAATGACTTGCACTACAGTATTTAACAGCAATATTGTATATTCTGTGAGTTTAATGTAGACAGACACTGAAAGAACAGTTTACTCCATATTTGGAAATGCCCCTTTTGCTCTGTGTTACAAAATACAATTTGTCATAGTAAATCTATTTATATAAAATAAAGAATTATGATACAAAAATCCTATTTTAAAATATGGATGCATTGGGTTCAAGACAGGGCAAGGCTCTACAGTACTGCGAAGAGTTCCCAACTCTCCACAACCTCATCTTTGTCTCTTGCCTTGAACGAGGGTAAGTGTGTTTGTGTTCCTGGTCTCTGCCTTCTGGTCTGCTTGATTCATTTCGTCTGGGCCAGCCGCTTGGCCATCAGTGACCTCCTCTTCCGGCTCGCCACACCCACTGGACGGAGCTTGATCTCGCTGAAGTCCAGAGACATGAGGTGACCCTTCCATGGCTCCCAGTTGACTCCCTGATGGACCAATCAAATGATTGTTATGTTACTGTGACAGACAAAACTAAAAGTCTCCATATTAGGTATCTCTTTCAGAACAAGGGAGAGATGTTACATTAACTAATTCAAAATCATTCAAATAAATACATAGATAAATAAACTGAAACATGAATTCTTATGTAAGTCTTCCATCTACACAAGTCACTGAGCCCATCAAGCCCATTTTTTACTTCACAGTGCCCTCTTCTGGTAATGATTAAACATAACCACCACCATCATTCTACCATGGCATTGCTGACATCAACGGGTAGGCTGCCAGGATTTATTGAACTCTACTGTGAGGTATAAAGCACTAGATACAATTCCGTTATCTACAGGCATTTTTGAGTGAGTAAGCTTAGTGGGAGGACGGGGTGGGATGGGGGGTGGTCCTTCCTTAAAAAAAGAAAATGGTGTGAGGTGTGAGAAGTGTTAGTAATTAGTGTCTGAATAGTCCTGTTCACAGTGGGGAAGTTCAAAACTCACCATACTGTGCCTGTTGTCTCCAAACTTGCCATTGAGGTTAGCCAGGTGGCAGTTTTTGTACCACCAGGCACCACGGTGCATTAGAGCACAGTTACTCAGGGCAATGTCATTGTCATTGTCCACAGTGGTAAAGTTCCTTCCTTGATGGTAGGTCATTGCATCACCTGAAAAGAGAAGGTTTTCAGTGCTTATCTATGTTTTTGTTTGTGTTTGTTTGTTGGCTTGGAGACGGGAAGTAGGAGCTAACTATGTACATTCCACAAATGTCTGCTGTGCATATATACCTGCATTTCCTCGGTAATTGCCAACGGTGAGTGTGTACTTCTGCCTGGATGGTGCAATCTTGAAGTTGTCGTACACAGCATAGGCCCGCTCGGACCCCACACCCAGGTCAAAGCGCACCTCATACTGAGTTGGAGTGTTGGTGAGTTCATAGATATTTTCCAGACCTGTGGGCCACAATAACATTAAATTATTAATACAATAACAGCTGGCCTCGTGCCTATAACCAAACCACAACAATAGGTATGTCCTTACCCATCCCACTGTCACTTGTGCTAATTATGTGTTTATAAATTTATGAAAATTGTGTAATTGTTTTATATGAAAATAAATTTCAGTTGTTTAACTGTAAATAATAGTGAAATTGCTCAAGTTGTTTTCACAGACCGAGCCAGAATTCATCCGTCAGTTCACCAAAGCCTTCTTTATACTGTCTCCAGCGCTTCATGAAGTCCAGCCTGCCGGTGTTACGCCTCTGGAAAACCTGCAGAAAAAGAGGAGTCCTCTCTGTCTTCCAAAAGCAAGTCTATGTATCCTGTCTTTAATCATGTCATGTTTTTCTTCAGTTTTTCCTGTCATGCAGCACTCACCAGCCATCCCCCACCATCAGTGGTCATGTCACAGTACACCTGCATGGGCCTGCTGCGGTCGTTGTTGATATAGATGGTGTACACACCACTGGTGAGGTTGCCATTCTTCATGTGCTGGAGGCAGTCCATAGGGAATGGATATGCCATACCAACTGCACAAGGCAAAGGGCACCAGATCACTTCACTGCATGTACTCTCTCTCTCTCTTTCTCGGTCTCCCTCTCTCTCTCTGTCTCTGTCTTCCGTCATCTCTCTCTCTCTCTCTCTCTCTCTCTCTCTCCCTCTCTCTTTCTCTCTTTTTAAGGAAGTAAATTCAGAAATCCCATAGGAGAATTAATCAGGTACGTGGTAAGCTTGTAAACTAAACTTGTCAGTCAACATAACTCTTTATTGGTTTCTATCCCTAATTTTTACTCTCTGAACTTGTTTATTTTGTGGATCTCTGAGAGCTATCCACACTTTTCTTTTCTCTTAATTTATTTATATAGGTCTATTTTACATACTTTACACCACACACCACACACACACACACCACACACACACACACACACACACGCAAATACTCTGGCTCAAGCTGAGTGTCCTGCATACCTGTGCTGAATGTAGTCTCCACCAGTCTGCTTCTCTTGGCCCCACGGTAGGCAATCAGGGTGACTATGTACTTCTTGCCCATCAGAAGGTCAGTCAGGGCAAATTTATTCTCCCTCTTCTTTAGCTTTCTCTCAACAGTCTAGACAACATCCACACAAATGCCAGGGTCTGGTCAGGAACAGCTGAATATATCTATCACATGTCTATTTGATGTCTAACAATCTGTTATGTCTAACAATCTGTAAAAAGTCTAAGACAATTTGACACATCAGTAGCAGAATAAACCCTGTTGAGATGATTCATTTTGTTTTTAAGGGGGGTTTAACAAAAGTACTGTGCATAGTACAGGTCACATATATACACCTATTTCTCAAACAGAAGCTCTAAATCTATCACTGGCACAGAGCTTTGGTACTACCTTAAAGCGATAGTATGGAGTACTTCCAACCATATCACTGTTGTTCGAGCTCACTGAGTGCTATCAGTAGGAGGAAGAACAAGAGAATTTGCTAGATCATAGACCGAATAGTGAACCAGCAGCCTTATTTAACTGGCATCATATGGCACCATAAACTCACTTCCCGTTTCATTTCCTATAGTACCTTTCAGTTGGCGTAAACTGCTGGTTCGCTATTCGGTCTATGTTGGTCCACATTCTCTCATTTTCTGCCTACCAACAGCACTCGGTGAGCTTGCTCAACAGGCTATTGTTGGAAATAATCCAGATTATCATTTTAAGCACAGCCTTAGGCACACAGTGTTAGATTTGTATCAGAGATTTCAGGCGGTTAACCAGTTAATCACTCAGTAAGAACATTGATTGATTGTATTTTTCAAGGTCAAAAAGACATTAATCGTTCAGTTTTGAGTAAGACCATTCTTCCTAAGAGTATTCATTTACAATCACTCTTCACAAGAAGACCCACCCACAGTCTCAGTTGAGGTGTGGTCTGGGCTTCTGTACTCTTTGGTGTTTGGTGCTTCATATGACTTCAAACTGCTTCTCCTCTTTTTAAAGTATATTTGTAGTCTTTCTTGTCTTTATAGAGACAGAGATAGAATATATAGACAGAGAAGAATAATAGGAACGTTGGAGAGAGGGAGAGTTGGGCTTGGGAAGAGAAATGATAGCTGCAGCACAATGTATTTAGGCTTGTAGACTGCAAGGATAATGATGGATAATTCACATAAGATTTAAAAGATCTGGTTTGCTGATACATATATATGTATGGCATTTGAGTCAGCCAAATAAAATGGGCTCTAGGTATGGTAGCTAACATTTCTACATGATTCACTGAGTGAAGGACTGGAGTCTTTGAGCCTCTCAGTCAAGGGAGCAAACAGCTGAGCAAATTACTTCCACCGTGTTAGACACAGGGTACTATCAGTCCACTCTTCTTTCACTTCTGAAGGCAGACAGCCTTCAGTGTGCAACTCAGTAGGTCTATGTGGAGGTAAATGCATTCTTCAACACTGACTGACATCCAGCGTCCCTGCAATGCATGCCCAGAATGCTTAATACTATGCTTGAGACTACAGACTACAGAAAATGTTAAGTTGATTGGGAAGTATCATAACCCTTTCAATGATTTTTTTGGTTTGTTTTTTAATCTGAGTGCAATGTTAGCGTTAAATGGCATTAAATATTGATGCGCTAAGATGCATATATATCATTCCATCAAGATGCTTAATGGTATGACATGGCTAAAAACATCATTGCATTTTTCTGTTTCTATGGACACAGTCAAGCTACCAAACTCCCCTTCTTTTTGCATCCATTGACAGTAGTTTGCACCACATTTGGATATTTGTTTGTTATGTGGTTGACACCTCCAAAGTGAATAACATTCATAAATTCCTTCAGGGCAAGTCTCTCCCCTGAAGCAAATTGGGGATGAGGTCCTTGCTCAAGGGCACAACAGTGGCAGCCAGGGATCACACACATCAGGTCACCAGCATGCTAACCTAGCTCACACAACTCTAAAAAAAGTGCACCTAACACTAATCACCTATGTGCAAGTGCTCAGTACCTGCATGCTCCCATCCTCGGACCGGTAAGTGAGGATGTAGCCGTCAATGTCAGCTTGAGGTGCAGTCCAGCTCAAAGCTGCAGATTCCAGTTTGACATCCGTGGCCCTCAGGTTTTTGGGTGCGTCGATCTCTGGAAAGAAGTCAGAGCCAAGAAGAGAGTAAACAGCTGTGGACCAGCAGAGGACGTTACGGTAACGACACCCGAATTTGTACGAACCCCCAACTCATTTAACATATAGTGATTTACTCACTATGTAATGAACAAGTGTGTATTATTTTTTTCAGTTGCTCACACAAGTCTAGTTCAGAAACTGGCAGGTTAACCAACTTAACTTAAGATAGAGCACTGTGGGGCAATACGGCTTTGCAGTGCAGGATAGAAATGTAAACAATAATCTAGTGGGAGGGCAATAGTATTTCCTGTTTCTAAAAAAAAGGGTCACTGAATAATTTAGTCCAAAAAGCTCTGCTGCTTGGGCCAATCCAAGGCAGGGTCCCTCTCAACTCGTATCCCTTATTACATGATGGCAGCACGAAAAATGGGCCTGCTTTTGCGCCTCCCATAGTCAGACAACCTGTCTCAGCCTCGGTGGAGGTCTTCCTGCTGGAGCGAGAGCCCTTGATGGCCCAGACGTAGACGGTGTAGATGACTCCTGGTCTGAGGCCTGTCAGCTGGTAGCTGGTGTCTGTTCCGACCGAGATCTCCTGACTGGCTCCATCAGCTGAGGTGTAGCTCAGCATGTAGCCATCAATCTCCGCCTGCACTCGGTCCCAAGATACCAGCGCTGAATCCTCTGTCACCTCTCTGGTCAAGAGGTTAGTAGGGGCATCTATGTCTACAAAGCCAGTCATTACAAAGCGATTAAACACTAGGGCAAGAATGGCATGCAGTTTTGCACAGCTCATTTGGTGGATACTGAAAGGAAAAATATGAGGCCATAGTGCTGTATTCAGCCTTTCATAAACACAGTAGGCTATATAGTTATGGTATATTTAAAAAGGTTCAATGTTGTTTTAGTTTGGTGCTTTTAGTTTTTCTTTCAAATTTCTGTTTTTCCAATTAGGTTAATAATGAAATAATTTACTTTCCTTGCTGCTATGCTCTTGTTATGTAACTCAGCTAACCCAAACCAGTCAGTTTCCACCCCCAAGTAAGCTGTCATAGAACCAGCAGAACTATAAGCACGTTTCTGGTATCTCTGTGTGGGACTTTTCTGAAGACTGAAATTTAAAACAAGACTGGGAGACCTGTCTCGGCCTCTGTGGAGCTCTTCCTGCTGGAGCGAGAGCCCTTGATGGCCCAGACGTAGACGGTGTAGATGACTCCTGGTCTGAGGCCTGTCAGCTGGTAGCTGGTGTCTGTTCCGACCGAGATCTCCTGACTGGCTCCATCAGCTGAGGTGTAGCTCAGCATGTAGCCATCGATCTCCGCCTGCACTCGGTCCCAAGATACCAGCGCTGAATCCTCTGTCACCTCTCTGGTCAAGAGGTTAGTAGGGGCATCTATGTCTACAAAGCCATTTGTATAACTGGTTATAACACTACAGCAAGATTGCCATGCAGATTTATCTGAAAGCTCATTTGGAAAATGTTCATATTATGGTACGTTCAGTGCATGTATGGTGTGTGGATGTCACACACCCCAGTGCTCATAAGGCATTATAATGTTTTAACATAAACCTTACAAACTGAAGTGTTACACTTTGGCCTTTTGATACTAGGGAAGCATACCACTTGTGTAATTGTGCCGAATTGAATCTCACTTTACTTAGAGTATGCACTGAGCATTTGTTACTCTTCATTATTTGGCAATTGTGTATATAAAAGGACAAATTGAAGCTTTATAATGCTTTGTGACACTTCAGGTTGTAAAGGCTTATAAGACAAAATTATATTGCCTTACAAGAACAGCCAAGAGAATGTATAAACAGTTATAAATGCTAGTGACGTTAGTAATATGGCTTTATGAATGCATTATAACGCTTTATGAATGTGTCTATAACGCTTTATGAATACTGGGTTTGGAAGTCTTGGGGTCAAGTGTAAACTACAATCTCATAGCTGAGTCTTATATTTGTCAGTAAACAATCAGTAAACGTCATTCTGTATTAATTTTGCCACAGAGAGTGACATCCATGAATGTCGTTTTTTGTATAAAGACACCATGCTTAGGTTAATTTTACCAGTCATCACAGTGATACAAGACCAGGGCAACTGAATTGAGAACACATCTTTAATTCCAGTTCAGACAATGGAATTTGAATTGATGTTGCAAACAGGATGTAGAATTACATTTTGAATTAAAATAAGTAGAATTTAAATTCAATGAAATTCAAAGAAATTCAATCTTGTATTCCAATGATTTGTGGATCCGTTACAAAAGTGTCATTGGAATTGCTTATTATATTTATATTCATAATATTTGTATTTTCTACCTAACAGTGTTAAAAGTGCCAACCAAAAAACTATTTTTGATTTACAGTATACAAAATAAACTTTCATTTGTCATTTTATTGTGTTTTGATTGTGTTGACTTTCTTTAAATTGCAAAGAATTCAATTCTGCTTCAGTTCAGTTCAATTCAGTTCAAATTCAACACCCTGTGGGGCAGAGCCAATTCAACTCAAACCCCAACTCCTGAATTGAATAGAGGCTAGCTCTAAAAACCTTTTGCACAGGCCTGAATAACAATAACTATACTGCACAACTGCACTGACATACTGCATACTACAAAACGGTAGCTAGGTGACTCCTTCCACTGAACAAATCAGTTAACTGCAGGAGAAAAATGGTTATACTATACATAACGTACACAGTATATGACATCTTAAAAAAGGGTTTTGTCTCGCTCAAGGAAAACAAACCCTTCCCACAGTCCTCTGTGATGGGTCATCTCTGTTTACTGTAATTCGAGTAAACATCCCATGGAAAAATGGAAAGAAAAACAGTGGTACGCCTGCAGCTCGACAACCTGGATTTCCCTCTCTTAGAAGCCGGTGTCCACCGGGAATCCAGCTGCTTGAATTATGAGACAAGTCTGTCCCTGAGGCCTGTTTCACTCATCTTCCTACAAAAGATGGGCTCGGGCCAGATGACAGAGCTAATACTGGCCGCTTGTAAAGAGATGCCCTGTCGTAATAATTGCAGACGAGAGCATTCTCAACTCCGGTATGAACTAACTTCATATACTTAATTAATTGTGAGGCTTTTCTTTATGGTAAAACCAATAGAACAGTGTATGTGCTCATGAAAGAGAACACCCTTGGAGGCATAACGTGTTTGAGTTTGTTTCCTGACTGCGTCGCCTGGTATTTCACTTAAAATGATCCTGGTTTCAAGAAAAAAACATCTCCCTTTGTTCCCTCATAATGTTTACGCTGCAGTTCATCCCAAGTGGAATGTTATGTAACAGGCAAAAGATGATAGCGAGACCAATTTTACCAGCAAGACAAATATCTCAGTATGAGTAGTTTAATAAATAGATAAATAAACATAATGGTCATTCTTGCCCAGCTTGCACTGATCTGCGAGATTCCGTCTTTCTTATGTTTTTGCCAATCTGTCATTGCCAATCCCTTACTGAAAACCAGACTATTCCAAAAACCTTTCTATGATAGCAAGCTGACTCTCATGCAGATGACAAATGTAAACCACAAGCCAGACCACTGGGTATATCAGATGGAGTCATGTCTACGCCACAGTGATGCAGGAGGACGTGAAACCTCAGAATTAATGAAATAGCTTTTTTTTTTTTTAAAGAGGTGCAAGAAGGCACAAGGCATCTGCTGTGGTGCTCACAAAAAGAAGGGCCCACTGGAGCCCTGTGGAGGAAGAGACTGCCACTCCAGCTCACTCTTTGATGTCATCACCCATAAGATGACATCAAAGTGCGGAGGTGCTCATCCCAGAGGGGACTTCAGTGAAAGAGAAAAAACAACAAAGCACACGGGAGGAAGAAGAAAAAGAGAAGAAGAGAAAAGATGAGCGCTCACAGTCATGCGGCAAACAGCTTACCTGTCTCGGCCTCGGTGGAGCTCTTCCTGCTGGAGCGAGAGCCCTTGTAGGCCCAGACGTAGATGGTGTAGACAACTCCTGGTCTAAGGCCGGTCAACTGGTAGCTGGTAGTGTCTGCTCCGACTGATATCTCCCTGCTGGAGCCCTCGGCAGAGACATAGCTCAGCATGTAGCCATCGATCTCTGCCTGCACTCTGTCCCATTTCACAGTTGCTGTGCTCTCGCTCACTTCGGTCGTCACCAGGTTGGATGGGGAGTCTATGTCTGTAATGTGAAAAGCAATAACTTTTTTTTATAACTAATTAATGAGCCATAATGAGTCAGCTAGAATGTGACTTACTACTCGTTAGAGCTAAAAATTGGCTGTTTGGGCTTGGTACAAGTGAGCGCTACAGTATATTTGGCACCAGTTAGATCTTAGTAGTAACAATAATGAATGTTCAGTGTAATTTAAAAATAAAACAATTAATAAAAAATAAAGTGACAAATAATTGGTAAATGTTGTTTATAGGAGGCATTTGCTTCCTGTATGCCATTTCTAAAGCTATGCGGCTATGTTAAAGTGAAAAGCCTTGTTCAAAACTAGCCTTCACTAATCATGTTTTAACCTGAACCTGTTTTTCTTAGGAAGTCACTGAAGCCCTGGATCTGCTAGATGCATACCAAGCTGTGAAACATTTAAGATCTTAAGGTCTTTGAGGACATGACTCCTGCCTAAAGGTGGGAAAGGCCCCAGACTGAACCAGTAGCTCTGTGTACTGCTGTTGACGTACAAGATCCTGATCACTTTCGAGGGTGAAACATTGAGGATGTGAGTGAAGTGAGAGAGGTGATTGAGCCCAGAGAGAGGAGTGGAAGGGGAGGAGTTGTTCAGGGGCCTGCCAGAGCTGGGGCGAGCGTCAGTGGCACTGGCCGCCAGAGGAAGTGAGAAGACATGCAAAAGCAATCATCATTTGGGCTATTCCTCAGTGGCTGCCGCAAGGTCGGCTTAATGTCACCGTGCTATCCACAGCATGAAAACTGATTAATGGTGCATTCCAGGATCGCTGGAATCCACATCTCTCATTCAGAAGCTGTTGGCTTTTGTAAAGCCAGAAGATTTGACTGATAACTGCCTCTAGGCTTCCAAAGGCCAATAACATTTCAGTGCTGCTCACAGAGAGACATGCTTAGTGCACACAGCCCTGCCGCGACCTAAACAGGACCTAAACAGGTCAGAAAACTGCCAGGAACACCATTTCTCACTGTGAATGTGCTGTGTGGCAAATGATAGATAGATAGATAGATAGATAGATAGATAGATAGATAGATAGATAGATTCTTTTTCGATAGGCAACACCACAGCCTTCATTTTGCTTTTTAACTTGCAACATTCAATGAGCTCCCATAAGGTGTTCCATTTCACCAGGGGCAGTTCAGAGGCCCAGGAAAGGTGGTGTGCGGACTATGGAGAGCGCAGAGACTTGTGAGGTTCTGGATGGTTAGCTGAGTAGTTACAACAATAACACGCACTGGCAGCTTTCCCCGCATGTGGAAAAGAGCTTATCTGACCAAGATCTTTAGTAATGTACAACTTAGATCCACAGTGACAGCCAAAAGAGGGTCCTTCCACAGGAACCCCCACAGCACCCCCCAAAACAGCCAGAGAGCGCTAAGCATAAAGCGCAAGTCAGCTTACCCTAGTCTGTCTTCACAGTAATTAGCACCTCATAAGTCTCCATGAAGAGGTCCTTCAGCGACAGAAGTCATCAGCATTAAGTGACTGACCTTAGGATACTATGGCAGACAGCAGGCGAGCTTGGGAGCTGGATGAGTTACTGAGCGAGGTTCACCATCCCCCCTCCAGACTCCAGACTCCAGACTGGGCCGAAGGCAACCCTGTTGGCTCTGGTGGGTTTGGGTGGAGGCATGAGGTGCTCTATGCATGTCTCAAGCCTCACAGAGGTCTGTTGTGCCTTGTGACCCTTCCAGGCCCCATGAATCAAAGAGCCAATAAAATAAAAATAGAAGTGTGCCGTCATCTCCTTAGCCAGCCACTCTGGCCTGGAGGGTGCCGCAGGCCTTCGCTTGCTGCTGCAGATGTGGCCGTCATTTTTCTGCCAATCGGCAGTGGAACACCGGCTCTCTTTCTTTAAGGATTTCCAAAATGCAGAGAAAAAAAATTGTTCTTATATCCTGCACTCTGCTGGATTTTTTTTCTGTCCTTTTACTGTGTCCTGCCAAGTGAGAATGGGTACCCAGACATAGACGGTGTGCACACGTGTCAGAGAACTGTGCCGGTCAGTAACAATAAAAGATGGATTTACAGGGGCCACCCTGCGAGACAGTGGCCTTAGTAAATAGTCGCTACGCTACACATTAAAAAAGGGCACTGAACATATGCTGAGCTCCATTAAACAAAACGGCTTGCCCTAGACGATGCATTGAAAAACCATTTCCTCTCCTTGTTGTAAGATGACCGTATGTGAGAGGTGGGAGTGTGTGTGTGTGCTGTGCTGTGCTATAACTCATAACTTGCTGAGGAAGGGGGAAAATGCTGTCTAATTGAGGCCTCCATAACGGTGGCCATAACTGTCAAGGGTAAAGCCTGCAGGATGTGGCTATGCCTTACACTGTAACTCAAGAGTGAAGCCGCTCAACTCACACAAAGTCCCAGACTAAACAACAGACAAAAACTCCACTGTGCTAGTGGCCCGGCGGGATGGGACTGTGACCATGTCCTCTTCCCTGCTCTGTCTTCCTTTGCATGTGTGTGTCCGTAAGTGCAAACAGCTTTCCATCACCAACAAAAAAATAAATTTGTGTTGTCATACACTCAAGGCCCCTGTGATCTGTAATTGGCAAATCCCAGTCATCTGAAACTAATGCAGGAGGGATCTGTCGTGGAGCTAAAAGGGGAGTGCAGGGGGGTGGGGTGGGGGGCTCTCTCTTAAAACAGCCGTAAGCCTTCCGTGCAACAACTTGGCTAACGGCTCTCGGCTTTGGTGTCGAGACAAGACACTCTCACCTCTGCACCGGGATTACCTCTTTAAGGGAAACCAGAGGTCACGCTTTAGACACCTGATTGAGATCAAAAGGCAGCTCTACCAAGGCAAACTCCTAAATGAAAATCATTTAAGGTCCCTCCAGGGCTACAAAAACAAAAGAACTGTCAACGTGAACAGACAAGGAGAATATGCCTTTGGCGGTGGCAGCGGGGTTCTGAGTGGAGCCAAGAGCTTGCAAGAGGTCTAAGCCACCTTTATGGCCTGAGGGCCGCGAGGCATGCAACATCCTGGCAAAGCCTCTGCAGAGTCAGTGAAACAACGAGACTGTTTAAGAGTTAATTCTAATAGTTCACTTTCTCGTATAAATAAATATATATATAAGTGCAGTAGTAAGTCAAAAGCCAGACAAAGCAAGGCTATATTTATGCATTCACTTCGACCTCCAGATGGTGAGTGGGAAATGTGAAATACAGCTTGTCCCTGCTTGATGTATTAGTGAAAAATGTATGCATTCTGAGTAGGGGTTTTTACACTCTGGAAGTGCAACTCCGAGAGAATCATCACTTAAATCAGCCATTCTTATAAATCACTATTTATTAGGCCAGAATTCTTACAAGCAATGAACATTACCTGTAATTTATTTTCAGGCTCAAGCATTAAAATTAGCTCGTCAAAAAATTTCAGTCAGTGCAAGCTCTGGAAACTTTCTGGGGATTTATGTGTATTGCAATGCAGTCTGTAGGCACTTGAGGCAGCTTGAGAAAGCAAGCTGAGCAAACATGCTACCTTCACAAATAGAGACTGAGGATGACAGATACAAGATACAGCAGGACTACAGACAGGAGAACAGTTACCAGTGTGTTTACTGCAAATAAATAAATCAAAGATGTATTTAATTAGAGAATATTACAAATGGTTGCTATAGGGGCATTAATGGAAGAGTCAGAGACTGAATCCCAGTGTTCCCCGTCAAAGAAAAATCCAGAGTCAGTCAACCCATATCCCTGTTCTTTGAGGCTGCCGAGTGCTGTTGGTAGGTATAAGAACAAAAGCTGCCTGCCTGCCGTTTGGCCTATGGTCTATGTTGCACCAACTTCAGTTGTTCTAACACCTGCCGACAGCACTTGGCAACGTGAAACAAAAGGGCTATGGGTTGATTCACTCCAGGTAATCCCTTTAACCCAAGAACCCCAAACCCCCATTCATGATGGCTCTGCATGGGTCCACTTCTGGAGACCCGCTCCCGCACAGTACAGCACCAGACCCGCCCGTTCACCTATGATAATATCAAAGTCAGGTGCATATCCAAGACTGCAAGCTTTGCTGATGGAATTGGCAATGAGTGGCTACACAAACTTATACGTTTTTCTTGAACCAGGCCAATGAATTTTAATATAATGAATAGTAACTCACCGCATTTTCATAAGCTCTATTAGAGCTCTAAATAGCACAATAGCCTGCAATGATGGAAGAAACAACTTGACTCCGTTGAACACCACACTATCCATAGACTGTTTGGCGAAATGTAACCTAACTAAGGTTACGGTGCAGTAGCCTACAGGTCTATCATCTGCAGTCCCAGGTGTGAGCTGCGTCCTGTGTTCTTGGATAACAACTCCAGCAGAAGAAAAATCTCTCTCACTGGGAGCGCTTGATGTGGGGATAGACTACACTATGTGCGATCATTGCCAGGTTGGGTGTACCTACCCGGTGCAGGACTCTGTGGCTGATTCATGCCAATATATATATATTGGGATTTGCCCATAGTTTACACAGGCAGTAGCAACATGTGGTGGAAGGATATAATTGCATACAAATCACACTAAAATCTGTATGAAAAAAAACTACTTCGTAACAACCTATAAACCATCTACAAAGTCTAAAAGTGTCAGTGAAAAAGCAATCCACCATAAGTGCTAAAGCACATCCATGACAGTTTTCGCTTTGGCTTTTGACCACTGTTTAGGAGAACATCTTAACTTTATACTATGAAATGTCACTCAGAAGTGAGTAAGCATAGGAATTTATATGGCAGTTGCTCTGGCCATTACAAGGACAAATAATTGGACAGAAGTTCATGCCCAGCTCCTGCTGCGTTCCCAGATATTATTTGCTGGTTTTGGACATGTGTGTTTTTTCAGGCCCAAGATCATTTGAGAAGTACACATAGTTGAATTACCCAGGGTGAAATAAAAAACCACGTAGTTGTTGTTATTTTCAGGTCAAGGAAGTCATTTAATTGATTTATGGTGACAAGAAAAATACCTGAAATATAAACTAAGCGGTTGAGGTTAAGTAACATTTCAACACTGGACCCTTTCAAACAGAAACTTTATAGGAGATCTGGCTTAATTGATCTCAGTACCTCCCCATCAGGATACAGACGAGTATGTTTACAACTAAAATAGTGCTATATATAATCTCACATTGCCTGTGGACATCTAAGCATCAGAGGCATGGACTTTAAAGAGCCAGAATGAAGATTAAGCACAACATGCAAGCAGAAGTAAGCCAGGTAATACATCCTAACATAGTGTCACACTATAGTGATTTATTATCATACTATATTCATCCCAATGCATAATTCCCCCATGAGGTATACAAAACAAAGATCAAACTGACCTGTGACTCCAGTAACTGAAGACGGCTTGCCCTCTGATGTTCCTTTAATGGTCTGAACTGTTATCAGATACTCAGTTCCAGGGAACAGGCCTGTAAAACAAATAAACATGGAAACACATACAGATGGAAATTTTTAGGATCCTAAACCTCATCTCCTCATCTCAGCTGACCGACTGCCTATTAAAGTTTCTGTGGGCGACCAAACTCACCCACAATAGTGTGCTTTGTTCTGGCTTCCTCGCTCTTGGCCACAGTCTGCTCTTCTTCTTGTCCGTCCGGACTGGCATGGGTTAGTCGGAAATAATCCAGCTCAGCCTTGGGGTTCTTCCAGTCCACCTGGATGGAGTCCTCTGTCTGACCCAACACACGAATGCCGCCAACAGCAGACAGGGCTGTAAGCACAATACATAACTAAATAAATCCCATTAGAAAGGTAATAGTGGTCAGAGAGCTCTCAAGTAATCTACTGCACTGGCAGACAAATTACTGTAGTCTGTTGAGGCTGAATCATTTCATGTCATGACCTGGTCACTATTATTTCTGTGCACTTAGATAAATTCTATCTGCAGAAACTATTGATCTCCCAAATAGCACCCTAGCATCTAAAACACAATTAATATGAACACCAATTTTGGTATCACCGAACAATTACCCCCAGAAATAGCAATCCAATTCTTATCTCTACTGGTTGTGCAGTCAACAAGAGTGTGCTGTTGTGAACCCATCGTATTGATGATCAAGCAATGTGATACCATGTGACCAAATGCTGCTCCATGCAGGCTCCTTAGTCATGGTTGCAGCTATTCATTTTTGTTCACAGGAAAATTATTGTTATCAAATTAGCTTTCTTATATAAACAAGGTGAAATATTGTTATCAAATTAGCTTTCTTGTACAAATAAGGTGAAACTGTTGCTGCACTTTGATTGAACCTTGATTAGTTTCAATCAGGGGATGCCACCTTACAACTGTTTATGAGTGAAAGGATTTTCTAAACTTTTAATGAAACCAAAAACGTTTTGAGTGTTTGTAAATCACGTTTACGTAGCTGATCAACCTTATAACGTCAATCTTATAAGGCCAACATGTCTTGCTAGCCAGGCATCCCTTTATAGCTTCCATCGGCCATTCCTTTGTTGTTTTCTCGGTTTGTGCCAGGTTTGTGCTCACATTTTTCTTTACAGAGCTCCCCCTACAGCTTTGGTGTTGGTATTTTACAAACACAGCCATTTCCTCTTTTTCTGTTCCTTTGACATGGGTTTTCTCTGTTTTTTTCTCTCTTTTTTTCTTTGGCTGTTACATGATAAATGTTGGAGTCCCCTTTGCTACGTTGCATTTATAGCAAGCCGGTGCCTGTCTGGGGGTGAGTTTGTGTGTAGTGCCATAAAGCAATTTGTTACTTTACGAGACCTGAGACTCCCGTGAGACTTGACTGTGGCTCGCCGGGCGAACCTGCATGTTTTCTTATCTCCCCCCATGTGCACTAGGGGGAGTCAAAACAGCCAGCAATCAACCCATACTGAACCATCACAATGACTCTTAACCGGTTAAATTAAGGTAAATTAAGCTGAAATAGCTTAAAGGGTTCTACATTTGAGCAGCCACTGGTATTTAAATCACACATTGTAATCACCATTGGCTACGCTTTCAGTTTGCAATTCACATCACAAAATGGGGAAATAAAGTTGCATTAAGTCCAGTGAATACTATGCAGTTACAGAAAGTTGACTGACTGAGCCATACTGCTACTTCACAAACCTCACTGTGAAGTGTGGGATAATTTTTAGAGTAAGAGGGATTAAAAAAAAAAAAAAAAGACGTACAACAACTGAACTATGCATAGCAGAGTAGACAGGCAAGCATACGGCTCTTCTAGTCCAGAATGACGGAGCATATTTGGAAACGCTGGTGCTCGGCAGCTGCAGTTGTACACTTAAACAGTCCTGCCAAAGTAGATTATTCAATTGGTACCAGCTGTGTAGATAACAAGTCAAATAGCTGCTCTGGGGCTGCTGGAGGCTCATATAACTAGTGAAGAGGATGATGGGCAGTCCATCAGCAGAATATATACACACCCCAGCCTTGCGTTCCATGCACTCACTCAGTTACACTGAGGAGGAACGGAAGACAGAATGTGATATGGTTTTCAATACAAAACATCTGATTTTAAGTTAGCTTTTGCTGACTTTGTTGGATTCATTTCCAATACCCACTCTGGATGCCTTTTGCAAAGCTCTTCCTGTCTTAGACATACTTGAGGACAAACGAGAGAGAGTGAGAGAGGAGGTTCTGTTAATACGTTTAGCATTTCAATGTTAAATAACTTTGTTGTTTTCTCTGGTGGCAAGAATTTACCCAGACCATCTGAAAATGGTTGCATGTGTGGAAGTTAAAAGCTTTGACCAGAAACTGTCCCATTCAGATCGGGACAGTCTGTTCATCACATCCAGATGAAGAGTGCACTGCATTCTCACACGAGAGCTGGGCCCATAGAGGCCCGGTGGCTTTCACAGCGGGCCACATCACAGAATTCTTCCTTAAGGCATATGTCCCAGCTGCATCTGTAAGTGGTCCTCAGTCCCATAAAGTGCATCTACTGCTTCCTTCTGGATTTAATTGGCAAAAGCAGTGTGATTTAATGATTCACAACCCATCCGTCAGTGGATTAATGCCTTGCACGAAAAGTCGTTAAACAGACTGCAACCTTTCAGTTCCGGATAATTAAGCCATTGCAATAACCAGAAAGCCTGAGCAGCAGTCTAGCTTAATAGACTGGTGGTCTTAAGTTCTTACCTGTGGTAGCCTCTAGGCTGACGGATTCACTGTTGATCTCCTTGATGACAGCATACACCTGCACAATGTAGGTGAGTCCTGGAACAAGGCCTGTGATTAAGTAGGAGTTCTCTGTATTACGGACATTGACAGTGATGATGGATCCCTCCTCGCCCTCAGGGTGGTAGGTCAGCACGTAGTACTCGGCCCCTCTGACAAAGTCCCACTCAACCAGCAGGGACACCTCTGTTGCCTCCAGCAGACGCAGGTCTTTGGGTCCCATCACTGTCAAGAGGAGACAGCAAACACATAGATTTTTTTCAGATTTGTTAAAGCAACTCAGTGCAGTAATTTGCCACTTTTTGAGTTATGCCTTTATCAGACTGCTAGTTATGACGTTACTTTTTAGATTGATCTTTATGGTATAGTAGTGACTTTAAAGCCATGGAAGATATTTACATGGTTTTGAATGCCCAGGTAGCAAACTGAATAGTTTGAAAACTCTATATTACTCTGAAAGTCTCTCCAACTGCTTTCATTTGGAGCCAGCAGGTCAAACACAATATCTGATATGGTATATGTGATAAAGAGTGACTTTATTGGGCTGTGCGACAGGATTATTGTAATCGTATAGAAGCAGAGAGAAACACTGCCATACACATGAGGGAAAGCTTAGTAGAAGAGCACTAGAAGAACTTCAATAACAAGCTCACAAGCCCGAGGGGGACAGACAGGCAGTTAGCTGTCAGACGGGAGCTGAAATTTCCACTCTGAGCTTACCCTTGGGGCATAGGTGGAACACACCGCAAAGGGGTGAATTCAAAGAAATACAACAAGTAAGGGAAAGTAGAATACACAGGAGTGTTTGAGTGAAATGGGTGTTGTGGAGACCACATGAACCAGGAAAGAATGCACAGAAGTTTTGGACATTGTTCCACATGGCGAAGGGCAGGAAGCTGAATGTTTTCCTAAAGTTCAGCGGGAGCCAATCCATCCAGTGGCAGTTAATACGCCTGTTCCTGCCGTCCTTTCCAGGTACTGCCAGTAACAATTTTACTCTTAAATAATATTTCAGAAAGGCCAGTGGGACAAATAAATTAACATCTAAGGTCTAGAAAGAGCGCAAGTACCGGAAATTCGTGTCACGACTGATTGATAATGAGGGAAGCACATTTTGAAGATGAAAATTTCTATCATAACAGAATTATGTTTGGACTCAATAGAGGTTAACGTAAATCTGGAACCCTGTATTCAAGCCAAGAAGACATCACCATGGTGTTAAAAAACTTTTAAAAACATCAATGGGCTTTCAATCAGCACAGTTCTGGTGATACCGTGTCATTAAGTCAACACAGTTTTTTATTTTTCAGAGAGAGGGGGATGCCCTCTGTATAGTAATTTACATACTTTCATGGCATTTAAGGGCATCCATAGGGAAGTTCTATCACATAGATCATTCTGGTTGTGCGCCTGGAGCCTCTGAGAAGAAGTTCAGTTATGGCAATAATAATAATAATAATAGTAGGCTAGGGTGCTGTTGTTTGTGCTTCGTCTGCCACTGTGGAAAGAGTGTTGAGAGCCAGCATGGGAGGAGGCCTGACCTGCACACCAACCACTCTAAATCCCACACATCTGCTTGGGTTTGATCGCACTTTGAAGACCTCTGAAAAAACTCCATCAGCTTCTCTGTGGCGAGGATACAGATCAGCCTGCGATTTCTCATTTGTTGCCTTTTAGCCTTATTAATGACAGAGTATTAGACCACAGTCAACCTGAAGTGATGTCCTTCTGGGAAAGGAAACCAATGTCTGAGAAGGGATGCAGAATATTGAATGTGATGAAATAAATAAATCACATGCTTGGGATGTTGGTAAAATGTAGCTTTGTTGGTGGTTTGAAAAGAATTTGTTAAATGATATGCAACAGTGAATGCTTTATGGAAGAGCTCGTTCATATTTCACAATTTGCTGCAGAAGTTTATGCTGATGTGGTCTTGTTACATTTGGAACTGATTGTCTCTTTTTTCACTTCAACAAAAATATTCTCTTAGAAAGTATCTTCCCTGGCAGTGTTTCTGTCAATAATGATTATCTGCAGAGACTCAAATCAACTTTGTGAATAGGATAATGAAAGAAACATTTGAAGTTTCTCTCTGAGGTTTTCTTGAGGTGTGAACTGTTTTCTATTATAGCGTGTACAGCCTCGGGCTGAAAGACTGAAACAATTGTGCGTAAGAGATTCTACACACATTGTTGGACAGTCAGATGACTGATCTCAAGTTCCTCTTTACTCTGAAGTGCAAACTCATATGTCCCACTCCTTGAAATGTCCCCCCTGACTAATATTGTCTTTTCTGATGAGTATGACCTGTACATTCTACTGGGGCTCCCATATCTCTGGAAGATCTCACTCTCTCTGCCAATAGCTGTCACTCAGAGTATAATTTGAACTGTTGGACTGGGCTTTAACATGTTAACCCATGAAAGCATGCTATAAGCACTTCTGCTGACAGCTCTCTGTCATGTAAACCATCACCAATTCACTCTAAATGGTGATCATAATCCCTTCTTCATTATGCTGTTCTTTCTTTCTCAATCTTCTTTCTCTTTCCCTTTCTTTCTTTCTTTCAATCAATCAATATATCCATCTAGCTATTCATAAATCCATTCGTCTCTCAATCAGTCTCAATCAGTCTTTCTGTGAAATATCCCAAAAGTATTAACAAAACGTTACCCATGGAACAGTCGTCACCAAAGAAGCCCTCGTCACAGATGCAACGTCCATCCACACAGCGGCCGTTACCGATGCAGTCGTTGAGGCAGCGCTGGACACTGCAGTCCTCGCCTGTAAAGTGCGGGAAGCAGACGCACTTGCCATCCACGCAGTGGCCCTTGTCGTTGCAGTTATCGGGGCAGAGGAGCTGGCTGCAGTCATGGCCGCCATAGCCAGCATGGCACACACACTTGCCATCCACACAGCGACCGTTGTCGTTGCAGTCATCGGGACAAGTCGACGTGGAGCAGTCAGGCCCTTCCCAGCCTGGGTTGCACAAACACTTACACGTGTCATGCTGGAACGTTCCATGGCCACTGCAGCTTGTGTCCATGCCTGCCAAAAATAGGATTTGGGGACAAGTCTTATACCAGAGTGGTAAAACAGAGAATTACACAGGAGTAGTATACTAGCGTTGGGTTCAAAGGCATGAAAGGATACTGGTGAAGTACACTACATATGGTAAAAGCACACATATGCTTTCTCTTTGGTTGAGAAGAAGCAATGATGTCCCATGCTGCTTTGGCCACCATATTGTAGATAATGCGGAGTGATTTCACGGCTGCAATTACTGCTCACAGTAGGTGTACACTGCTCAGATCAAGCCGTGGAGATCAAAAACAGCTCGAGCTTTAGATCAGAACATTATGATACATGGTCATATTGTATCTCTAGACACTTACACACATACACACACAACACACATGCACACACACTCACAGAAACATGTATTCACACACACACAAACACACACATGCACACACTGACACACTCACACAATCATAGAAACATGTACTCATACACCCACACACTGGCACACACACACACTCACAGAAACATGTACTCACACACCCACACCCACACACACATACACACACACATGCATGCACACACACATATGCATACTCACTCTTACATGCATGAGACACGTGAGTATTCAAGTGGTTGATTTTAGTGTGTTCTCTGCATTGCTAAGGGTATGTGAGCTGAGCTGAATGTGTGCGGTTACCTGCTGATTTGCAGCAGCCCTGAGCACACTGGGCCTTCAGATAGGTCACCTCCTCTTCCAGGCCGTTGACACGGTACAGCAGGGCCTTGAAGTCCTCCGAATCGCCACAACTGCACGAAGGTGTCTGCAGCCGGATGTTGTGCCTGAAGACGACGTCGTTCTCGCCGTCCACAGTCATCTCCTGCAAAGCCTGCGAGTCACTGACCTGATCGCTAGACAGGAGGGCCTGAGAGCCCACTTTGCAGTCCGTGCCAATCTTGTAAACGTGGCTAAAAGTGACCCCCTTCTCAGACCCCTGCTCCTCTGCCACAGTGACTAAGGGGATGGCAAAAAGCGTTCCCATCAGGAGAAGGAGCCTTCCATGAGGACTTAGTCTGGTCACCATGGCTGAGGAAAAAGCAGGAAACCTAATTTAGTCGCTTTTTCATTTTTATCTCTCTGTCTCTCTTTTTCTATCTCTCTGTCTCTCAAATCGTGTCTATGGTAGTCTATGGTGTGAGTGTACAACCAATCTCTTTCTGTATACAGATACAAAGACACAAACCAAAAACTGAAAGTAAAAATGTAAAAAAGTAAAAATGTAAAAAAGTGAAAAGGTCAAAAGGTTAACCAATTTCACATCTTCTCTTTCACATTGACTCATGCAGTGGTCCAACCTGGGAAAGCATAAGGCAAAGACATGTGAATGTGTAAAGGTTTTCCATGGCCATAGTTCTTAAAAACAAGGCCTTTATTTTCCTTCTGGTAACGTCCTTTTCCAAATTGGGGTTTCCCCTCCATGTTAAACATACAGTAAAGATTGATATTCAGGACATCACATTATGTTTAATGGAGCAAGTTTGTTTTACAAGAGGAATATAGATCTCCTGACTTACAGTGGAATGTTGCTGTCTCTATGCTTGGCAAGCACATTCCACCCAAACCATTAATTACAAGGGTGCAACCACAGCTGACTTCAAGGAGCATGGAAAGCTTTTGAATTGAATGATGTCATTTCTAATGGCAGTGATGTCATGCCATTCTTCTACCTCACAAAGAATCAGACACTATCGATGAAATCTTTAATGAAGGCAGATATATCATTGGAAAGTATTTGCCAGACTTTTCCAACCCACAAACATGAATAAAAAAACCTGATCTTCCCAAGGGTGTCTTGAGGCATTAAGATTCCTCGAGCCTAGTAACTTACTCATGTGAATTTGTGTGGTCTAAAGCGAGTTAAATCTTTGCTGCAGTGCTGCCTGCAGTAAGTTGAGATGCCACGGGCCCAGCGTTAAACTCAGATTTCACAGCAATAGCGGACATCTTACTGATGAAATACTGTGGCTGCCCATGCAGAATCAGTCAAGCATAACACGTAAAGTCTATAAACTGTTGCACTTGCAAATGCAATGGTTCGAAGCACAACCTCAGAGACAGGGCGAATATTTATTTGTCAAGCATTTTGTTTTGTGAAATGCCTCACATGCCCAAAACACTCCATAAACCTGGCCAACAGTAGAGATCTGAATTATGTCTCTTACAACACACAAATAAAAGCACAAAATTGTCAGTGTTATGGACACTGTGATGTCTTTAATCTTCAACAAGAGCAGGGCACGGCATGGGATCTCTGTATTTATAGTGCCTAGGATGGCTTACTGACGAGTGATTTGCCGGTGGACTTCACTGTAGCAATGTTTCTGTTTGGAACGCATGTTATTTGCTCATTAACTGAAGAGCCATCGCTTTAATCATGGAGGAATGTATGCACTGGTATCTGTAAATATGATGAAGACATTTAGCAACACACACGCACGCACACACACACACACACACAAAAGAGTGGAAGACCAGATGTGAAATAATGAACCTGGCAAGAGAGAGGGCAAGAGCCTTCAGATCTACAGACATGAAGGTGGGGAATGTCAACAAAAGCCAATGCCAACCAGAAGCACACAGGCATAGGTGAAGGCAGCAAAATGTCCTGTGCCGTGTGTTCAATATTAAATGCATGCTTCTGATTATTCCACTGAGCTGGTCGACCGAATCTGCTGCCATCAATGTTGATTTTGCTTTCAACCCTTAAAGTAAAAACATGTCTGTCATTCAACTCAGGAAATGAAAAGAAAATGGGCAAAACAGTAGACCATAGGCTTACTACACATGTGATCAAGAAATGTGGCACAGTGTAGAGAGGTAGACGGGAGAAAGCATGTATGCCTCTTAAAAACAGACATGGTCAGCACATGCGCAAGTACACATAGATCTTCCATAAAAGGCGCTGTTTATTGCTCTCTGTCAGTGCTTTTATTCAATGCTTGCTTACCCCTCCTTTTTATTTCTCTTGGAAAAGGCTGCAGAGATACCTGCCAGTGTGTTGCAGTCACGGTTGCTACTGTTTGTATGTGTGTGTGTGTGTGTGTGTGTGTGTGTGTGTGTGTGGGTGTGGGTGTGTGCAGAGAAGGGCGAGGGAGTTGGGGGAGAGGAAAGAGGAGGAGAGGGCGCCACTCTGCACTCTCCACAGACACAGAGGTTTTTGGAGAAAAAGTGGTGAGTTAGCGTGGTTTCCATCTGGCCTTGTGGGGAAGAGGAGGGCATGCTGGAGGGGTTTGGGTAGCTGAGAGTGGAGAACACAGACGACAGGCTCCTCTTTCTCTTCTAAATCTGCCAGACCTTGGAGGCTTGAGGACTCCTTTCAGAGGTATACTGTGCAATACAGATGTCATTAGCCTGGTTTGTGTCTGATTTGTGTCGGATATCCATGCACAGGTATCATCATGTCTAACTGAAATTGGCCGGTGAGGTATAGGAACTATGTGATTTGTCCTTCAGCACCTTAGGGAGGTTGAATGTCTCCTCTTGAAAATAAAGCTGACTATCTGCAGAAGCTTAGGACATTCAGCATTCTGACAGAATTGTATAACAGAAAAAAAATAGTTTCACATTTTTTTTTTTTTTTCAAAAAAATAAAGGGTAAGCGTGTATTGAGCTGAATGGTCCACAGTGGTTTGATGACCTCTTGAACACTAGAGCCTAGAGCCAGTAATTCACCCCCTCTGTTCTTAGGGCCGTTGCTCTCCCTGGATCCCTAGGCTCCTAATTCCATGAGCGAGGGCGAGAATGATTCTAGAAGACTGAGCAAACAAAGCCCATGGTGTGTTCAGCCTCTCCTGTCCTCGAGCCACTGGCCCGTGAAGTACTTTAGACATGGCTGCCTTGCATGTCCCTGTAACGATTCGTCAGCTGTAAAGTGGTCAATAAACCACAGCTACACTGCTCATGCCAAAGCTCACATCCTGGCCAGTGGAGAAATCTGATTTTTAAAGGACGGAGCCAGAAACGTAATATTCCATGCAGTGCAGTACATACGTCTCCCGCTGTAGGAAGAACGGAGGATGCTGCACTCTCCACTACTCACCAACTGCTCCTCTTATGAGATACACTTACGTCTGTGCGCAGGAACTGAGCACCAGTCCACCGGGAGGAATGGGGTGCTGGAGGGAGGCTCTGTGTGTGTGTGTGTGTGTGTGTGGGGGGGGGGGGGGGGGGGGGTGAAGAGGGGTTGCAAGGCCAGTCCGCCTGTGCTTAATGCCTCCAGCTCTCCAGAGGCACATTAACAGACAAAGCCAGTCTGTTCCTCTGTGTTTTTGAAGTCGTATTTGAATTGCACCATCAGAGGGGAGACGAAAGGATTTACTGATGCTGGAAAAAAAAGAGAGTGAGGTGGTTTAGGGAGCAGCAGCGAGGAGAGAGGAGGATAAAGGGACTTGACTTGACTCAACTCTTTTTAGAGCGCTGCGGCCGCAGACATGCAACTCGTGCGGCAAGCCTTCTCCGCTCCGGGAGCCGCGTAAGCTGCAGGCAATTATGAGTGAGTCAGAGGCAACGGCTTCATATCCCCCCCAGCTCAGACTGCTGGGCTGGAGACCCAAACCACAGGGCCCTTGATAAGGTTGCAGGCAGGCAGCGCTCAGCCTGATGACCTTATGTAACGCTCGTGCTCACACTCACGCTCACTGCCTCTAATAAAGCGGCCTCTCATGGTCAGCTCCGGCACATCTGGTGCTCATTTGATCCCGGCTACCGATGAAAACGGCTGCCAGCACAGTAGCACTTTTACTGACAGTATCAGACTAGGACGGCGTAATGCACCACAATCCTCCAAATGTCACTGGGGGGGGGGTGGGTGGGCAGGGGGTGGGGTGCGGGGAGTGGGGTGTGGGAGGAGGAGAGGGGGGCAGGCAAGCAGAAGTGGAGTTTCTGAGCCAGGCAAAGTCAGCAGATTTCTCGTCTCACCTTTGTTTGTCCCCAATGACCAAGGTAATCGACTCGAGTAAGGAAACTTTAAATGCAATGCTTACAGTGCCAGTGGTGTAGCAATTTAGATCTAGTTCTAGTTCTAGTGTTATATTCTAGTTCTAGTTCTAGTTCTAGTTCTAGAGGATCAAGGATACACAAAACACACCAAAAAAAAAAAAAAAAAGTGCAGTTAATGTCAGTGTTGCAGGTAGTATGTGTATTCAAAGACAGACAAAACACCTTAAATACAAAATGTGTGCATTAATTATGAATGAAATTCCATAGCTGGAATCATTACATACATTAATTTGCATTGTAAATTGTATTGCTAGCATGTCACTATGCCTGAATTTATAAGTGAAGTTATTTCCTTTCACATCCTTCCAATCCTTGCTGAAATGTTGCATAGTGTTTATACACTACATATATTAGTTTTCTATCCAAAGTTCTGATGAAATAAACATTTATATTTAATGAAGAATTAATCTCTGATAACTGTGAAAGGTAAAGAGGTCTCCTTTTGCAAATAAATCTCAGTAACTGCAGCCATTCAAAGGCAGAGACAATAAAAGCCAATTCAGCATTTTAACTGCCTTTTAAAAGTGTCACAGCGGTCAAACTAATAACCTTCCTGAACACTGCTGTGAGTTGGATGAAATTTATTTACAGGACAGCATGTGGGGCAAGGGGCAATAACAGACGGGGCAAACCTCTAAACATTACTCTGAATTCTGCCCCAAGGTCAGAACATGCAACATAACACAAGTTGCTTTACACTAAACTAGAGAGCAATTAAACCCCCTTTCAGTAGCCAATGAGGGGGGAAAATGTTAGAGAAGAAAGCTGGCCTTACCGCCGCAGTGTCTTTCTGCTGAGACAAGTTAGTATCCCTCTTGACTGAAACTGTGAGTGGGGCTGGGATGCGCGCCTCTCCCCCAACACCTGTCGACAAGTTTGGGATCAGCCTGCTAGGGCGTCCTGAGCAGCCCCGGTGTGATTTCCACAGTAGCCGTCCCCTCAAAGAGTTTTTAAAATCCTCTCCTCAGCCCTGAGCCAATGGGCAGGCTGGGCGTGCCTCCCCGTGCAGCTCAACCAGGCTGCAGTCCACAAAAAAGAAAGACAGAAGAAAAGAAAGAAAGAGAGTGAGAAGGAAAAAAGAAAGTGCATAAAAATGAAGGAAGTAGGCAGATATTGAGTGACATTCCTTTTCTTCAGAGGACAAATCTTATAGTTAAACATGACAAGAACTTCAGGTAACACTTTCTCAGTCCAGAGGCTATTTCACAGTTAAAGATTTTGTAGAAAGCTTGATTTTCTTTTTTTTTTTTTTGGTCTATAAAGAGACACATAATATGTGTCACCTTACAGTGACTGCAATAGCTACTAATTTCTTTAACAGAGATTGTAATGCATGTGAGAATCGAGGACTGAAGGATCCAAAGTCAATAGTTCTGTACTGCAGGTTTAGCACATGACTGTCCTCAGCAGTTAGAACAGCTTAATTTCACATGATTCAAAGAAAACATTCTTTCCCACAATTTGATGGAAAAAATATAGGCAACTGAATCTTTACTCTAGACCTACACTGATTGATCACCCGTAAGAGTTTTTTTTTTAAAATATGGGAAGAAGAAGCATTTCTTTCAGCCACTTTTATTTACTGCCATTCACCATTGTGTAGTACTGATAGGTTTTTCATCTGTGGAGCTGTGGTGGCATAAAACAAGAGGAAATCTGTACACAATCCTCATTGGAAGGCTCATTTTGTTGTTGTTGTTGTTGAGCTAAAAACAACAATATCAATCCGTGTCAAACATGAAAGGTGACTCCAACAAGAAAGCTGATCTGCATTAGTGGTCAATCCACTTTCACATAAGGCAACACATAAAGACACCACTGCGAGTTATGGGGGTGAGGGGGGACTAATGACACACATCACTGTTGTCAGGTATTTATGCCCACTTCATAGAGCGAGGTGGGGAGGCCTGGGAGGAATCAGCTGACTGGGCACTTTTGGCATGGGATTTGGTCACCATTCTCCACGGACGCCCAGCATCTGTTTGGCCCTAAATATCTCTGGTGTTGTGTTGCACCAACCACAGTGGATGGAGAAACACTTAAGATGTAATCGGAGAAGCTACCAGGTGTGGGTTGGTGGGCTACAGGATAGCAAAACGACAGCACAAAACTCACAGGACTGGCGGTAGGCTTTAAAAATGTCCTCAATCAGATAGTGACACCGGCTTCCTGTCTGAGTGCACTGACACACAGGATGCTGTCTGTTTGAAACCTGTGGGAGAGCAGGATGGAGATGTGTAGTGACATGAGAAACATCAACCCCAAAATAACAACTAGTCAGCATTCTTCGAGGGAAAGAGTGAGAAAAAAAAAGAATTAAAAAATATTTCACCCATCTTTTTCTGGCTAACGGAGTTTGGAACTCATTTGCGGTTGCCATAAATAAAGTGCAGTATTTGACATGTGACAGAAGACTGGCATGTTGGTTGCCCTGAGGGGAATACTAGAAAAGTATGTAGAAGTTAGTTTATTCCACTGACTGATAGACTTAATACTGCACATGGACATATGCGTTTCAGCTGTCTGAGAGGATGGGAGACGGACAGGAAATGCCTTTGGAGACTTCTGACTAGACAAGCATAGTCTTTAAAATGTGCAACTACAGGAAGTTAAGCATATATTGTGTGGAATACATATAGAGAGTACAAATACATTGAATTCACTATCTATCTTTTTATTTCTTATAATTTGATATAAACAATCTCCAGGACAACTCTCTCATGTGCAATTACGAAATAATATTTGTCTCAATGCAGACTGCTAATGCGCACTCTGCTTGTGTTGTAAGAATGGATGTGTGTATTTGTTTATTGTGTACAGGAATGCACCCCAACATGTAGCGAGGCACAGGAGAGACTTACGACTTCCTCCCATCTCTTTTATGGGCCCTGGCCTCAGTGAGACGGCCCTAGCCCAGCGTGCGAGAAATGCATCTTAGACACAACCATGTGGGAGGTCCCTGGAGACAGGAGCGCTCAGTTTCTCCATTTAACTCTTTGGGAGTGATTATAAAGTCACTACAATGGAAACCACTGAGCACATGTTTGCTGTTCTGAAGAATACAAAAACCCAGCGTGAGTGGATGAGGACTCAGCTAAATGATCTCTGGAAAAGGTTTCACCACAGTCCAGATGTAGAATTCCAAATGAATCACATTTTTGTATACAGTCCAGTTCAGTTCATATCCTATTTAGTCTTACAATGCACCAAACTCAGTGAAAATGGACTCTCTAAAGACGTATCTTACAAAAGTTTTTTATTTTTCTACGTGGGTTTACCGAATTATCTCTTCAGAGACGTCTTTAATAAGTTGTTCTTAACTATCTCTTAAGAGGCTGAATCCATTTTTCTGGCATCGATTGTTGTCATTTGCATCTTTTAGAGCATGAGTGAGATTTCTTATATGGGCTTTAAAGTGCAGGTATCAGCAAGAAATATGCAGGCAGGGATTAAAAAGCAAAGGAAATTGATTTATTTTGGCATTTTTTACTTTTTATGAAATAAAACACAAAATAAAATGCAAAATTTTTTTGTGGCAGTAAGTGCACAAATCTTGAGACCAAAATGACATTTTTCAAAGCTGTAAAACATGTGTTTAAGCTTAAAACTGTTAAGGTAAAGCTTAAGAGTGGTCCAGAACACCTTATATGAAAGTATGACTTACAGAAGATATACTTAAGCTACAAACATGTCGGGATTCATGTCATGACATTAATGTAGACATTGAGGTATGACTTAAGAACAACTTAGTGTTAAGAAGGCTTCGGGAAATCGGCCCCAGTTCAATAAGCTGACGCTCCTAAGGACTGATGACTACCTACACTTCTATTTGCTTTCCTTTTTTGGCAGTCATTCTTTTGTTTTTTTTTTTTGTTTGTTTTTTTTACTTTTGAAATCTTAATACCTTTGACATTTTAGACCTTCCATCATCTATATGGCTTATACGTTGCTATTGTTATGTCTCATCAGATCCGTAACGCCTATCCCCCCACTAGCATAATACAGGCCTACTGTCCTTTTACCACAAACTACGGGATGAGGTTACAGAGCTCACAGTGACTGACAGAGAACAGGAGCTCTGAGTTTATTGATATCTGATTCTTTCAAAGGCTTTAAAATGATTTGTTGGAAAAAAAAACCCTCCTAGTATCATTATTTTTCTTTTTTCAAAAATATCAAGAACCTGTCTCAAAAGGCGATCAAGCCCATATGCTCATTTTTGGACCACTGTCTGTGAAAGGACTGATGGATACACTCATTGGCACTGATCATTACACATTAATGAATGGTCAAAATGAGGCCATCACTTTGAGAAATCATAAACAGTTTTTAGGTCATCAAATTCTATAGAATAAAATTATACTGCAAAAAAATCTATATTAATTAAATATCAACAAATGCATCAATATGAACTACCAGTTACCTTATGCTACACCAAGTAATACCCTTCCACAAACCACATTTCCACAAACAATGCCTCTCCTGTGATAGAAAACACATTGAACAAGGAATCTTGTTGTTCTAATTCACAATAATGACTCTCATGTAAACTGGCATAAGTGCATTTGAGTGTAAACACAAAAAGCCATCAGTCTTGATCAGTGTTGGGCGAAACCAAACTGGAACAAACTTACAGCACACTGGGCAGGCTTTATCTGGGAGGCCAGAGCCCCGGGGCGGCGTGCCTGCTGCAGTGGTGGGCAGCAAAGTCTGATTGAGATCCTGATTATACATCTGGGGGGCTGAGCATTGACTGGAGATGTCTAACTGCGTCTGCAGAGCTGGTGGGCTGATGGGTCGGAAAGAAAATGGAGAGTGACAGAGATGTCCAAACAGCGCCACAAGCACTCACCGTAAAATGCTCCGCTGGGTAGGCCGGGCCCGTGGAACATTATGCTGTGGAGAGAGAGAGAGAGAAGGGTCCAAGGCAAACAAAGCCTTGCACTGGGCCGCATAATGCACTATATTCCATGCTATACTTCTGCACACGTACCATTTCACAGCGTCAGTGATGCCGTTTAAAGGGCTTTGCCTGAAAGGTGTGATGGCCTGTGATGGTAAAGCACATCCTGTCTGGAGAAAAGTACACTGTGTTCATGTGAAGCCTGGGGAAACTGATTCAATTTTCTTCCAATGGAATGCAAACTAGCCTATAAGGTCCTCCATCCTCCTTCTCCTGTCCTCTCTGTGGCATGCCATGAGAAGGTATTGGTATTCAGCGCCTCAAGCGCTTCTGTCCTGCAGTGACTGATGTCTATAAGGTCCTCCATCTGACACTGATATTCACCAGTAGCCAAGGAAAATATTCTTTGAAAGTCATGATCCTGTGGAAAATGTGCATGAACCTCACAAGGTCTGTGTTGCCAAGCTACTGAGAGCTGTCTGTGAAAATAAATAAATAAATAACTACATAAATGACCCGGTGAATAGCGAGCAAATAATCGTCGTATTCACAGGTATGTGATGTTATCACACACCCTCAGGGGTCACACTCATTTCACTCTCAAATAACATTCACCAAGCGATAAGAGGCTGTGATTGTGGTACATTTAGTCAGCTTTAAGTGCTGACTAAGACAGAAGGTCATGGAGACAGTTCTTGGATGAAATGCTGTTGTTTTGTTTCCTGCTGTGTTTGTATCGCTCTCTCTCTCTCTCTCTCTGTCTGAGCTGAGCCATAGATGTGGTGTTTTTGACCTACCTTTGATTGCAGTGTGGAAATCCTCTGATCATAGGCTGGCTAACATTCTTGTGGTCACTATTTGACATTTCAAAGATGTTCATTTGCTTTGCAGACATGTGTGGAGTCAAATGTTAAAGAAAGCTGACGCTCATTTGAAAGAAAGCTCATGTCCAATCTCTTTGACATTCCCTCCTTCCCATGTAGCGTAGATCATATGGTTTATGTCAGCACAACATTAACAGACATTTAACTTAAAAACCCTAGTCCCTATTACACACTGGAGTGGTTACGACTGATAGGCCTTCTCTATTCTGAGGTCAGACTGAGGAGGCTTGTGTAGGTCAAGTTTGAAGAAGGAGCTGAAACAGCTGTACTGACTAATTGTGGTGCTAACATCTAAAAATATCTGTGTGGGGTCAACCAAACATCACTCTTAAAGTGATAAATCTACATAAAAAAAAAATGCATATAAAAAACAGAGAAACAGAGAAAAATTTCTCTCTCAATTATTTGTCATTTCACGCAGTTCCTTACAGATCCCTAAATGTGAAAGTACCTTGCATTATTAATTTGGTCTTGTTTTTCATTTCTGAAGAGGGACTGCATCCATAATTTATTTAGGTTTTGAAATCTCGTCTGCTGATTAAAATATTCATATCGCAATGTAGACGTTTATAGCTGTCATTAAAGCAAACATGGTGGAAATCTTCCATCTCCAGTCTGTGTTTTTTGTCAGAATATAATATATCTCAGTATGGGTAAGGGGACGAGATGGAAACTGAGACTTCCTGTTAACCTTGGTGGTCTCTTTCCAAGTGAAATCACAGATGGTGCTCTGAAAATTTTTCTGAAACTTAATGTTCCCGTTATCATTTTGCTTGGCATTTTAGGGTTACTCTGGCCTTAAATGTCCTTGCCCTGTCTTAATAGATTTAACAGCTATCAGTGGAAAACAGAACTACAGTTCTAGTGACACTTGGCAGGGACAGGCTTGGTTCTATAAATGCGTTGATGGACTGGCGTCAAAATGTGAGTGCAATTAACAGGAGTCTGGATCGGTTGTTGACTAATCTTTTCAAATCACCAGTCAACAGAATGCAAATCTTGATGAAGGCTGAATACAGCCAAGGCCTTTGAAAGGTTTTTAGAGTTCTAAGTCTGTGCGATAGACCTCAGCACCAGCCAAAGCAGCTGGCAGACTGAATGCCGATAAAATATGGTGCTTGTTTTTCACTGACCCATGCACACAATGAGGCAGGGGCTACCAAGTCTACCATGTTAAAGGCTCTTTTGTTGTGGAATGTGAGATCCCTCCAATTAAGGGCACACTTGACTGACATGCTCTCTCGGGAGCAATGCCACACATTCCAAAGGTCGGCAGGGTCGCGACCTCATGTCAGGCTGGATACCGCCTTTCAACTTCGGTTTACCTACAGTCACATTAACTGGAGACGCTGACAGACTTGACACGTTTTTAACAACTTAAATGCATCGTTAAGTGTAATGAGGCAAAAAAATGCATCCATTAGTATCTTCAGTATTGTGTGTGATGATAATTTGGCATATTAAATATAAATTAAATAAATATAAATCACTATTTTAAAGGTTTGAGTTTTGCTTGGATGTAGTCTTCTAGTCTACTTACTTTCAACAAGGATGTTCTCTTTTATACGTCAGAAAATCCATGTCACTCATGAACAACTAATTTAGGGAGGAAATGTGGTGAACTTGTATCCATGAATGGGGAGGTTGTGAAGTAATTTACATCTTTTTAAATCTTTCTTTGGCCTTTTCCAGTCAAATTTAACTGTCTTTCAGGATGGTTTATTCTAAAAATTGTTAAATGGCTGTGTGGAAAAAAGGCGGCCATTACCAGGTCTGGTTGTGCTTCAACTTGTCGTTCAAGTGTAGACCAAGGGAGGAGCCACCAAGGTCCCAATTATGGTTTATGGCTTGGAATTGGTACCTCAGGGCTTCCCTAACAAGTGTTTCCCCATTAAATAATGAATGAAAGACTAGGACTGATGCACTGGGATCTTGCAGCATCCCATAATGTTGCTGCTAAATCAGGATCTCCTAAAGTTCATCCAAATGGGCCTGGATCATCTCCATTTGAATAAGTTACTGCAGCTGCATTGGACTTGAGGGACCAGTCTGCCCTCTGTAACAGCATAACTATCAAAGCCATAAGCACTTTCATAAAGGTACCTGATAGCCAAATGGCTGTGCAATAGGCTACTAACCCATATCACTGTAGTTTATGCAGTGCATTGCATTGGGTGGTATTTTGGATTGCCTTTCCTGCATCCTAGTTTAAAGAGACCCTTTCACACACGCCATAAGCATCTCACTACTTTGAGCCGCATTCCACCCCTTTTTTAACCAAAGGATCATTCCTGACTTCTTTGCATGGTGTCTACAGGCGATGAATGTCCCTCTGTGTACATCCTGTCCTGGTGTGCTAATTCTGCGGTGCACAGCATAATGATGTCAGCCTGTGAGCCACCCACATGGGGTGCTTGTGAACAGCATGGAGGAACACTGTCATTTCTTATGGTTTGACCTCAATTGCACATGCATCAGTGCTATGTTTGTGTATCCATCTGTTGCTATGGCAACAAAGACTACTGTAGGATACATAGCGACATAACTTCAGATTGTTAAGCACATACACGCATGCACTATTATAGAATGCTTCGGGAGAATGTGATTATTGGTGTCATAGCTGTTCACACAGGGTTTTCGTTTAACATTCCATACCTTAATGTAGGGGAAGTAGTTTGGGAATGAAACAGAATGTTTAAGCATGTTTTTTTATCATTGAAACAGTCTATAGTAATAATTTATCTCAAAAAGGGGAAGTTATGATTTCAATGCTGTTTGTGTTCACACATATGCCATTACAATAGTTAATTATCTCCAGCAAGGAGGTTCTGTTTACTGTGTTGTTTGTTTGTTTGTCTTTCTGTCTTTGTTCTGTACTGTAAACAGATGACACAGTCTGAGTTTCATGAACGTGTGGAGAGCATACAGCTTGGGCCAAAGGGGCCCCCTGATCTCTTCTGCTATGTTCTTAGAACTCCAAGTGATGTGCCGTTAAGTCATTTCCTTTTAAAGCACTCAAATGGAGACCATGACCTAATAATGTCCCTTTTTTTGTTTACCAATGACAACAAAACTGTGGCACCTAAACACTGTTGTTAAGCATATTTTAGTTATAGATGTTAATTGACTGAGTCAATTTAGATTTAGTTAATTTATTTTATACATCTATATGTTTCTACTCTATTTCTGTACATTAAGATGTGTATTAAAGTGCGCTCCTTTTAGTTTTATAGCGGTCTAGCAGTAACAATGATAGATGCTTCTGGTTTAACTTTAAGGAACAGGAAATGTGATGTTGGGTTGAGAGAATGGCTGGATCAATGTTAAAGGCAAAAGGCAAAAACTAAGCTGATTCCATGCCAATGCCAGCTCTGGTGGCCCTAGAGGTTGTTTGCTGGGCATTAAAAAGGGCGGCGGGTTCAAAACAAAAGCACGAACAATGTGTAAACCAGTTTTGTTTTGATTTCAGCCACAGTACTCATTCATTAAATGGCAAAGTGCATTTTTCATTTGCCAGACACAACTTCCTAAATGGGATTTGGCTTTACACCCAAGTAAACTTGCGTGTCCTTCATACTTCATCAAATAAACAGCCTTGTGATTTATCAGTTGATCATTTTCAGCATGAAAAAGACCTAAGTGGCAAAATCTTTCTTGACTCTGCACCGGCGGTTTAAATAAATTCAGTGCAATCAGCCATATGTAAGCAATTATCCAAAAGGGCATCTTCAAGTGTCTGTAAACAATGATGCTGGCTTGGGAAAAACTGCAGGAAATAATTTGGATAGTTTTATCCAAACTCTTGGGGGCTTCTAAACCAGAGAATGGCAGAAGCTCTTTTTGTTCCATAATATACCATAAAATTCCCTCATGGTTTTGTTTCTTTTGTTTCAGAGCAATGTGCAAAGTTGCTCAACTACATCGCCCACAATGGCCAGCCGGTATAGCTTTCCTGTTGTTACAAGTTAAAACAAGATGCTCCTTTAAGTTGGATGTTCCTTGGTTCAAACACCTCTGTCTAACATCTCACAAACATAGTCTCTCCTCTGCATACACACCCCCTCACCCTCTCCATTCATCTTGCTTGCAGTTACTTCTACTTTATTTCCTCAGTAGTTATTTCACAGGTATAACAGACTTTGCTGTACATTGTGTACTGTGAGGTGAATTCTCTATCAAATATGAGACAGACTGTATTGTCTTTTCCCTCAGTGCTACAAAGCAGTCTTTGTCTGCAAGAGAAGTTCATGATGAAAGAGTGGTATAGGCTCAAACAGGTGGCTCCATTTTAAGAGGTGCTTCCTGAGCTTTCAGTTGCATTATTACATAGGGAGCCTCTGCTATTTCATGTCGAGGGAGCACAGAGGGCACTCAGGAGTCACTCATGGCTGGCAGTACACGTGCTGTGTGAATCAAGAAAGTCTTGAGGAGTTCCACAGCTTGAGATGCGTGTATGTTCTTTATTGTTAGGGCCTGTGTAATATGTTTTCCATGTGTTCATCTCACACACACACACCTCTTCTTCTCGGGCACATGTTTCCTAAAGGACCACACTTCAAGAGTCTGTGATTGGTATTTGTGAGGAATTCCTGCAAAGTGATTAATTCACAATAAATGTGTTGCCTTGGCATCAGTGTCACTTAACAACATATGTAGACATTTCACACGTTATTAAGCACCATTTATTTCAACACAGTAGTTTCAAATTTCAAAAGTTGAAAGTTTCAAAAGTTGCACAATTTTACAAATTGAATTGAGTCTGTTTAAAATGGTACAACAGACTAAATTCTTGTTTACACTGCCACCATTTGGCTCTGCAATGCACACAATTGAAATTCAATTTAGTATTATTTTGTTGTGTTGTAAGACAATGGGCAATAATACAATTCTAAATGACTGAAAATGTTTGCAGCTATTCACACAATATAAAGGCATTTGGAAGTAGCACTAGTATTATTTTAGGTATTACTGGTCATTGGTATTTTATACCTGTCTGTGTCAGGCAGGTTTTTTTTTTAGCACAGAATTTCCCTTGCTGTCTTCATACTTCTACTCTCCTATAGCTACTTTACATTAACATTTATGCATTTAGCACATGCCTTTATCCAAAGCAACTTACAAAAGAGGACAACATTCAAGCTACAACAAAATGAAAGAAACTAACAAAGAAGGCATATTGCTAACATAAAATTTGCAGTATTTTAAGTTGCAATAGTGTAATAAAAGTGCAGTATAAAAGAGAGATTAGGTATAAGAGGTTAAGTGCATTTCTGGTATTCAGAATTCAAGCCAGGAGATATTCTTGGAAGAGCTGGGTCTCCAAGCTTGTTTGGCTTTACATCCACTACGCACACTGGTATTTGTCATCACCTTGTGTTGTCTTCGGTGAGCTTTCTGAGTCTGTGTGTCTACGTTGTTGTATAAAATGCTGTACATGTTAATGTCCTTCTGGATTACTCTTTCAACATTATAAAAAAAACATGCGAAGTGCCTAAACCAGACCACTGGGGGGCGGTGTAGTACATTAGACCATTCAGTTTCCTTGACCTGTACTCCAGAAGAAGGGGAGAAACATGGCCGCTTACAAGGTTGTGTGTTCAGGCCTCGGACTATTACAGTCATCCTTGAATTTATCAAAACAGGTAAACGAATCCTAATCTTTTTGGTTATTATATTAAACTAGCTTTGATTTTCTACGAGTTCGTACTTGCTGCGAACACCACGATTGAGTAACGTTAACGTTTACGAAAATCTAATGCCGTGGAAGATTTACCATTTTTTATTACGTGGTTGACACTAACGTTACTTATGATCTTAGTGCTATGCAGCATGAGTTGCAGTCTGTGTTCGTGTAATGACATCTGTGTTGAGCGAGCTCCCTTTATATGCTATCTACACCGTAGATGTTACTAACGATATATCGTTACTAGCGTTATATCTATGACCTGCACGACATCTTGTGTTGCGAGTTGTGAAGTGATGTTCTTAACGTTTTCAGCCCCTTTCATTGGCATGACCAAACGAGGAAAGCGATGGAGTAGTTTTCATTTTCATCATAGCAGAACCGAATCTCACTGTCAGTTTAAAAATGCCCCCCATCAAAAGTAAGTTTTTTTTTTTGAAAAGGAAGTAATCCTAATAACTTGTAATACGAAATTAATCGTCAAAACAAAACTTTCTCCCTACCATCGGGTTAAAATCGGAGGCAGTTAATCCTTCAACAAGGAAATAGTCTAAATTTGGAAAGTATTGTCAAACTTAAGTGAAATGTCCTAAAGGGGTTTGCAGACTCTTTCTCACAAAGAATGTATATATTTTTTCCATCCCATTTCTTCACTCTTTCATCTTTTTGCTTCCTTCGATAAGGCGTCAGCTATTGTGTTGTGCAAATGCATGTCTTGCAAGCTGATTATGCTTTCTACAGTCTATGCATAAACAATTGTAATTTCCTTCAAATGAGTTAACTACACACTTAAAATCATGTTCACGAAGATGTGCTTGTGTCATGTTTAGAAATATTTCACAAGAGTTAAATGCTCCAATTTAATTTTAAACTTCATGCCCCTGGAAATGGGAAATTAATCAGTCAACTTAAGTCCCAGTCTCAATCTCCATTGAGGTCTGCAAAATGTTTTGAAGAAGTCAAGCGACTTGCTCAGTTTACTCACCATTATTTGTCTTTTGATGTTCAGGCCTTCAGGTGTTCGTGGGGTGTGGTGGAACAGGTCAGGGGCTACTATGTTGACTGGCGGATGGTCCGAGATGTGAAGAGGAGACAGATGGCCTTTGAATATGCAGACACAAGACTTCGTATTAATTCACTTAGAAAGAATACAATTCTGCCTAAGGAACTTCAGGTATAATGTAAAACTGCAATTAAAATTATGGGACTTTAAAAAAGAATGCAAATAAAAACAGCCACACAAGCCTGCAAACAATATGCCACATAAGAATTAAAAATCAGATGCAATCAGATGGCATCAGCTATATTTAAAAAAAAAAAAAACTCAAAATGTTTTTAGTTTTATTAAAAGCATTAGAAAATCCTTTCACTCATGAACTGCCTTTGTATTTTTATGCCTCTTACCTTCTGGGTAAAAATTGACATCACCTGGTTGAGCCGGCCTATGTCCATATAGACACCATCAATATTGTTCCACTCTTTTTTCCTCACTTCCTGTCTTACCTGTCATATTTTTTGAGTTCTGGCTTCCACATTGTCCTCCTGATTTAAGGTCTGTTCACACCTGGAACGATAACTATAAAGATAATTGTAACTATAACAAAATTTCTGTCCACATTGACCAACAGTAACATAAGTCTGTTTTCATGTCAGTGAGCTAATGTCTAAAATTTCATGGTTTCTGATTGGCTGTCAACCTTTTATCATTCAAAAAATCGCTCTGTAAGTGATCGCAGCAATATCGTTGCACATGTTGTTGTCGTTATAGTTGTGGTGTGGACATTGTCATTCATATTAATTAGAGTGATATTTATTTGTCATTATAGTTATCATTCTTGGTGTGAACGGCCCTTTACGGTGCGCTCAGGTTAAAACAGTAAAGGCTAAACAGAAGAAGTGTTCCTGACTCCCGACTCAGCCAGGTGATATCACTTTTTACCCAGACAGCATTGAGGTGTAAGCACAATGGCAGTGTACGAGCTCTACACCAATGTCAGTCTAGTAAGGCCAACATACCTTGCAAGTCGAGGATCCTTTTAAAGTGAAATTGTTGCAGAGTGCTGCTTAAAAGATGGACCTGCGTGTATCTGGGACTGGAATTTTATTTGGAGTTTTATGATAACTTTGCAAAATAAGCAGTCATGAGACATGTGGGGATTGTGTTCAACAGTGAAGTCTGCCTAACCACTGCTTATATATCTTCCATACCATTTTGTTTAACAGGAAGTTGCAGACAAAGAAATCGCTGCTTTACCCAGGGATAGCTGTCCTGTGCGCATCCGTAACAGATGTGTGCTGACCTCAAGGCCACGTGGTGTGAAGCGGCGATGGCGTATCAGCCGCATTGTGTTTCGGGATCTGGCCGATCACAACAAGATGTCAGGGATCCAGAGA
This sequence comes from Tenualosa ilisha, assembly GCA_015244755.2. NCBI lineage: Eukaryota > Metazoa > Chordata > Actinopteri > Clupeiformes > Clupeidae > Tenualosa > Tenualosa ilisha. The sequence goes on along the minus strand of PYXC01000541.1, from coordinate 4,780,172 downwards.
GCGATGTGGTGATGAGACCTCTATAGACTCATGGCACACCTCAGTTTTGGCCATCCAGCAGCAAATCTCTGATGATCACATGAGGCACTGTGAGATTTGCCCTGTTATGAACTGACCAATACACATTTACCCACCATATTTGATAATGATCTGTATGTTAGCAGTTATGTGACTTCATCTCAACATGTCATGATGAATGATGTACATAGACCTTCATATTGTTCTCTATGGATGAATAAAACAATGTATAAGTGACCTTGTTATATTCTTTTCTTTATTGTTGGATAATTTGTTTCCACCCTTGGCATTAGTCATGAGTATTGGCATATAGTATAATGTGACTTGTGGTCCTGTGCACTGTCCTGTGGCATTCATACTCGCTTGTGGTACTCATTTACCACTCTCCCATGGGTGAGGTTCAGTGTTAGGTTAGTAACAATTGCCAAGTGTCATGGAACAGTAGATGATTGGCACAGCACAGTACTCAGGGCAGTAGATGAGTGGCATGTGCCACCAACAACAATACAGTACAATATACAGTTTTTGCTGCAGTTTTTCCTACTGCCTCTCCAGATTGTGTACTTATTTCCTGAATATAGACCAGTAATTCATACAAAAAAGCCATAAGATGGCAGAGTAATGCAATAGACAGTGAATGATAATTTCACTTGTCATTTTCTTTATAACCCTGGTATAAATTAGGTGATTTTGTGAAACGTGAAAATGTTTGGTTAAAAAGCTGATATCACGTTACTGTGTGAAATGCCATAACACTATTAACAAGTGCATCATATTATTAAAAAGAATGTCTTCTCCAAGGGTAGGACGAGTGCATAAATAAATAGAGAAACATTCATTATTTTTCTTCAGAGAACAGTGGACGAGTAATGACAAACACTATCTAAGAGTGATGTTGCAGCTTTTATTTTGATACATGTTCTCACGGAAGTAGTGGTATACTCGAATCTTTCTAGAAACAGTGTTGCGCGAAAAGAAAGCGCAAGTGACAACTCACTGCTTCAAGTCAGAATTCATCACTAATACACCGGCATATAGCTATTTTGTGGTTCTGGTGATTACTGAAATCATCGTTTTTTTGCACAGTATTGGGAATTTCGTCATGGACCTGGACACACAGGCAAGACTTGATCACATTCTGATTTTACCTTAGAAAAACTACAGGTTAACCTCAATGTTGGGAAGCTAACCGACTAGCTAACCTTTGACTTGACTATATTGTTATTGTGTAACATATTTTGTTACACTGTGAGTACATCTTGTGAAAGAACGCGTGTGGAGCCGTAGTTATACAGGTTGTAGCATTAATGTTACAGTGCGAGCGGTTAAGTAAGCGAAAAAATGGACGTTTTGTCAAATGCATGCTTTCTGATGAGTCAGTTTTGACCTAAGTCATTGCATGGTACATTACATTTCCTAACCTTACTTTGGGTAAAAAATTATGGAATGATGAATATGGGAAGGTGTCAGCTGAGATATTAAGCTATACTTCATACTCATTATACTCATTCATAATTTGACATCATCCACTTTTTTGGATTGTGGATAGTGTTTTCTCAGATACATGGTTGCACATCCTACAACAACCACGTGTAGCGTGTGTGAATGTGAGAAAAAATAAAGCAGGGGTTGTTGTCTACTAACGTTAACGTTATTCTTACCTCAGATCAAAGAGCTCGAGAGCGACTTGAAGGAAGTCTTGCGACTGGCAGAGAGCTCCGAAAGAAAGCGGGTGCAGACTGTGCTTAAACAGGAGCAACAGAAGATTGAAAAAGAGCTCACGCAAAAACGGCAGGTGAAAGAAAAGGAGTCTAAACGGGATTCTGGAGATGCCCCTACAGACACAGCTTTGAAGGGATACACTGTCAAAATAAATAATTACGGTAATGTGTCGCTTGAGTAACCGTTTTACTTTCGAAAATGAGAGCTATTTTCAGAATATGTCTAATCTTACTGTTACTTTAACAGGATGGGACCAGTCAGAAAAATTTGTGAAGATTTACATAACACTGAAAGGAGTGCATAAAATTCCAGTGGAAAATGTTAAGGTCACCTTCACAGAGAAGTAAGGATTCATTGCAGTGACTTTATACCATTGCTTTAATAAAATGCAAGTAAGGGCCTTCTGTTTTGCTGATGGCAACTGAGGAATTGCTGGGACTCATTCAAGTAGCATTAGAAGCAAAAAACTGTTCTGAGTTGATATTGGTTTCACACACCATTTACCTACTGGCCTGTTTCACTGTCCTATGCCACTTGCCAATGGTCCCTTGCACTGTTCCATTCCACTTTCTTCAATTGGCAAAGGTCTCAAGCTACTGCCACTTTCATGAAGTGAATATGCTGTGAATCCATTGCCAATTTTGCACGTTTTTTCCCCGCAGATGTTTTTTAATGTATTTATTTTTATCATTATTTTAAAATCATGACTTAAAAACAGCACACTCTCTTTTCAGATCTTTTGTTCTTCTTGTGAAGGACCTAGATGGGAAAAACCATCAAATGATCATAAACAACCTTTTATCACCCATTGATGTCCAGGAAAGCAGTCAAAAGGTTTGTTATTTTAATGCAAAAGCTAACTGAAAAGTTAATATGTAGGGATTTTTTTGTATATTAATCTAGCATTGTATCTGTGTAAGAGGAGCCCAATAATTCTGGTTTAAGCAATGTCTGTTCTCTGGTCAGTGTTTGCTGCAACTGCAATGCTGCTTCACGTTACACTGTGAGAGCACAGTTTATATATCATAATAGATCACACACTGTCTGTAGACAGCAGTGTAGGAATTCACATGTGGTAGGGTTGATAGAGGTAGCTATTTATGTGTTCTGCAGCTTTGAGATTGAGCAGTGCCTAAAACATGTCAGTGTCCTGTGCTCTGTTCAGGTCTGCTCATAATCTGACAGCTATAGTGTTATCAGTGTCCACAAACGGTTAGAAGCTTGTCCATTATGCAAATATGCTGGCATAATGAAGTGACTATAAGGTCAAGCCCAGTCTGCAAAGCTTGAGTACAAAATGCTTCCTGCTGTCATTCAGGCATAGTTGACTAATATTCTCTAAAATGTTAATTCATGTCCTTGTTCCAGAGGAGTACCAGCCCTTATTGTTGGTACTCACCCTCATATGTTGTCAGAAGTTGGGTACATGTTACAACTGTACTCCACCAACACGCTGAACTTTAGCCAACTTTGTTGTGCACACACTGAAAATTACACAGTTTTGAAATAAATTAGTGGAGTGCAAAATTCATTTACAGTGCATAGTGCATATACACATATTAAGACTCCTCTAGTTTGTTTGTTTATGACGGGGGTATTGAATATTTTATGATGCGTGTTTTGTGATGAGTGTTAACCACAGTTTTGTGGAAAGCAGATTACTCCAGAATGTTATCTTTATGATGCGAAAGAAGAGTTCTGACTGTTTTGCACTTCAGCATACAACAGTGGCTCAGGCAAATAAATTACAAAAATCACAGACATAGTCAGCTGATTGTGCAGAGTGCAGGCATCTAGTTATTTCAAGATGTATGCAGCCTTTTTGTTCTGCACCTCACCACTGGGGATGTGCTCACTACCACTATTGCTCTTGTACAGGGCCTGTTTTTAAGAATAACCATGATGGAACTGTAATATTTGTGCTAATTACAGCAACTTCTTCATGTATCATGATTCAAGCATCAAAGGCAGCCAACAAACATGTGGCTTTTAGAAAAGATTTATTCACTCAGAAGCATTCACCTATTTAAAAACCTGATTGCATTCATATGTGCTGTTCCCAGGTGAAGACAGACATGGTCATCGTCATGTGTAAGAAGGCATCAGCAAAGAAATGGGATTGTCTAACACAGGTGGAAAAGAAGTCAAAAGACAAAGAGTGAGTCAGTTCACAATTATGAGTAACAAGTTTTTATTTATTTTTATTAAGAGTTTTATTTGGGATTATTCTTTTGACAGACAAACAAGGTGTGTATCTACCTTCATCTAGCATATTGTGGTGCTATGACAACTATCCAGATTAGGGGTGGGAATTGATGCCATTGTGATTCTGTATCCAATTCTTTATTAATTATCAATTCCTTACTGTTTATAAGGCGAACTTCACGGGTTTTCAGTAGGCTATTCATGTAACTTCTACTACTTTGGTGGCCATAACAGTATATTAGAAAGAGGTAAAACATGTAAAACTGTGTGGTCTATTTCTATTTTGCTTTCAGAAAGACATTGATTATGGTCTAAAAACATGCTGGCATTGACAGGAGGAATTTATAATGTCAGAGGCATATAATTCCATGAAGCATTTGATTCTCGACTCCCACCCCTAGTCAAGACAGTAACTATCACTGATATTAACCTGTATCCCTTAGAAAACCCAACCTCGATGAGAACGCTGATCCAAGTGAGGGCCTCATGACCATGTTGAAGAAGATGTACTCAGAGGGGGATGATGAAATGAGGCGCACAATCAACAAGGCCTGGTCAGAATCCCAGGAGAAGCGGGCTAAAGGAGATGAGATGGACATTTGAGTGTGCCTCATAGTGCCTCATAGCGTCCACACAACCCTATTCATTCCCTCCCTGACTCCCATTCAGATCCATGCAGTCAGGCCACGCCATTCCACTAAACTCCTCATTCCATTCAGGATTCCACCTCAACATTGTTTTTGTTTTATGTCATTTTATTTTATTCAGAATCACTAATTAACTTTTTCAAGGTGTTGTCTTTTCATTTACATATATGTCCAGTGCACTTTGGTCACTGGATTGTGTACTGTGAGTTCACCCATTGATGATGGTCATAGACTTGACATGTCAACAGTTTCAAATTGAAATTGAGGTTATGAATAAAATGACTTAAATGTGTCCTGGCTTTGAGTGTCAATTGATGTCTGCATTAGGATGGGCAAACTGCAACCTGAAACTTGACCAATACTGCAATAATACCAGCTAAATTACATGGGTAGGCCACGATACTCCAAAAGTTTATGTGTGGTACATTTTGCCACCAGGGGGCTCCATACTCCTTGGGAATTGGCCAACGTGTGCTATGTGAAGAGTGTTCAGTGTGCATCAAGGCAGGACTCAAATTTGTTACAGCATTTAATCAAAATGAAAATGTCATACTGTGGAAAGAATATTGTCAGTCAAAAATGCAAGGTTTTGCTGTTAAACATTGTGTTAAATGTAAACTATAGGCCTAAATTAAACTGAAAACGGGAGTTTACTTTATAAGTAGGCACATCTCAGAGGTACATATATAATAAAATGACCAAGTTAAGTCACCATTAACTGCTAATTCTGTTGTCTATAACAATATCGAATTCACTCATTGACAAAGCGGCGTAAGGCATAGGCCGACTGTGATTGGGTGATCTCTTTACTTCATTCAGTTTTTCACATGCACATCACATGCGGTCTCGGAGTTCTTGTTTGACTGAGAGCGCTTCAGCAAACCTCGTTGGCTCCCCTGAATCAAGCACCACCCATATGTCCGCCTTCAAAGCTGACGTCACCAACAGTTTATATACTTGAGGAATTCCCTGTCTGGGCATGTGAAAGGTACCTAGAGCTGAGCTGTGACTGTACAGGGGATATAAGGAGTACTTGCGAAGAGAAGGAGTTCCTTGGCAAGTGGACATCTGGAACTGTGAATGGATTCTGCTCGTTTCACTACGACACAGCGTTTTTCGTGTCAAATGATGAATCCGGATTTATTCAAACCATCTGAGCAGACGCACACTACTCAACCACTACCCAAACCGAACCGGAGTAAATCTGATGCGACGACGAAGCCAGAGGTGGTGGTTGACGTAGAGGGGAAGAGGTGTTATTACAAAGGAAAGATTTTGGGAAAGGTAGCACATTCTACTAACATGACTTCATTTTAATTATATGACACACTGTCATATCATGTAATTTTGCTGACGTTTAACGTTATACTCGGAAACAATCCATTATGGCTTATGGGGGAATATAGTAGCCTAGGCTACAGGCTAGGCTTCCAGTCAACCATGGTTGAAGGTGCGCCACACAAAATTTTCTACCAGGTGTCTGCTAATGACCTCGTGGAGGATATGACTAACCCAAGTTAGACGATGCCTCTTCCTGTGGTTTCCCAAGCGGTCTTTGGAATTTGGCAGTTCCATCTCCGTTTCACTGTGCCTATGAAGTAATTGGTTGTTGTTGTTTACATCCTCTGTAAATTGTGAAAGATTCATTAACACTATATTACAGCTGCAGTGTCGATTAATCGGATTTAAATGCACCTGAATTAACTGGCATTTTAAGATGTAAAATGTGTTATTCGTTGGGAGACGACGTCGCCGCATATAGTTGATCAATGTAGCAGCGTACTGCATTCTCTCGTTGCCTATACCACGATCATTTTAAATCAATGGGTGATCAAAACCTTATCGGCGTTGCAAATATACATTTTTTTTTTTCATAGAAAACCCGAACTAGATTGTCTTTGCGTTATCCTGTGTAGAAAGGACAGCTGTTAAATGCCAAAACAATACGTCATATGAAATCCGTTCGCTCTCTAGATTATAAATTGCAGACAGAATCCAAGTTAGCCTTTTCACATTACTGTAGTCTGCAGGCGAAGTGTTTCATGCATTTTTCTTTTATTTGAAGGGTGGTTTTGCGCGATGTTACGAAATGACAGACGTGGCCACAGGAAAGACGTATGCTGTGAAGGTGATCCCACAAAGTAGAGTGTCCAAACCTCATCAGAGAGAAAAGGTAAGGCAAAACCTGTGGCATTGTCATTGCTTTGCTTTGCTAACAATGTCCTTTGAAAGAATGTTCTAATAATTGATTTCTTCTGCCCAGATCATAAATGAAATTGAACTCCACAAAACCTTACAACACAAACATGTGGTGAAATTCTCTCATCATTTTGAAGATGAAGAAAACATTTACATCTTTCTGGAGCTATGCAGTAGAAAGGTATGTACAGCAGTGTGCTACATTCATTACCTTGTGGGTAAAAATACAGCAAGACCTTCACAGATTTTCCTGTTTTGCCTCTGCAGTCCCTGGCTCACATATGGAAGGCGAGACACACTTTGACCGATCCTGAGGTTCGCTATTACCTAAGGCAGATCATATCTGGACTGAAATACCTGCACAACAAGGGCATCCTTCACAGAGATCTCAAATTAGGTAGGGTCACCATGTGTGTGCATGTGTGTTTTGTGTTTGCACATGTCTGTTTATTCGTGACTTTGAAGTGGCTGGAATTAACCTCAGTGATTCTCTTGTTCTGTAGGTAATTTCTTTGTAAGTGAGAGTATGGAATTGAGGCTGGGAGACTTTGGACTGGCTGCAAAACTAGAGACAGTTGAGCAGAGGAAAAAGTGAGTGATTGATTAATAGTGCTTTATTTTTTTGGTTGCCATGTAACCTTGTATTGTGATAATCATGCATCACTTTGTGAATGATTTCAGGACAATCTGTGGAACACCCAATTATCTTGCTCCAGAGGTCCTTAACAGACAGGGCCACGGAACTGAATCTGATGTTTGGTCCCTGGGTTGTGTCATGTAAGTAAGCCATGCGATGCAAGTGTTTATTACTTTGTCCGATTACTGATAACTGGGGCTGATGCCGTTCATCCCACAGTGGAGTTAATTCCTTGCTATTCCTTGGACAGATACACACTGTTGTGTGGTAACCCACCATTCGAAACGCTGGACTTGAAAGAGACCTACAAGTGCATAAAGGAAGTGCGTTACACCCTGCCTGCAACCCTCTCGTCCTCGGCTCAGAAGCTCATCTCTGCCATCCTGCAGAAGAACCCTGCCGACCGCCTGACTCTGGACCAGATACTGACTCATGAGTACTTTACCAAGGTGACTGTTTTAGGCCACTTCTTTTGGGCTTCATCTGGGACTACAGTGTCACCTGTGTTTTTGAAAGCGTTGTGACACCATTTCAGTGGTGCAGTGTTTTTCTCTGTGTGTGTGACGGCCTCCCTACATTGTTGATATTTTCTTTTAACCCATGTGTCTCTTGTTCTTACTTGTCCAGGGTTTCACCCCAGATAAATTGCCACCCAGCAGCTGCGTCATGGTGCCCGAACTCAACCCGCCCAGCCCTGCCAAGAAGTTCTTCACCAAGATGGCCAAGAGCCTCTTTGGCAAAAAGAAATCTAAAGGTACGTGCTGCTGTTGCTGCCGCTTTTGTTTAGCAAGTTCCCTACATTACAAATTGAGCAGCCTCTGTGCAGCCTCTTGGCTTCCACTGTGCCCTCTCTGTGTCTGACTGACTGACTGTGCCGTTGTCAACCTGCAGTTGAGAAGAGCCCAGCTGAAGAGAAGGATGACATCTCAAAGCTTGTCTCGGGCATTGTCAAATGCTCCATCAGCCGTCAAATGAGTGTCAAGACTGGAGCAAATGAGGTATTTATAATCTTCCACCACCTTAACTCTAGTTCACTGAATGTGAATCTGTATAGTGTTGGTCTAAAAATATTTAAGCAATGGCTGAGGAAAGTGCACTTCATCCAAATTTGTTTTCGAAACATGAAAACATCAGAATTAGAATAGGCCATCTCTAGAGTAGGTGATGTCTTAAAAGGTGAGTTACATTTTGCCATAACGGGACATATTTACAGCCTTTTGAGACATCTTATTTTTGAACCGATTCAGGCACTTTAGTTTGAACACACTCAGCCATTAGGGCGATTACATGACCAGCCAAGATGTCTCTGGGAGTGCTCGAGATGAATAATGGAGCAACTGTGATGGCAGCAATTGTGCAGAGAAGTCTTAGAATAGAATTGCGCTACACAAATCCAATTTTTAACCAAGTGATCTATGGGGACAGCACAGTTAATGCCTCGGCCCACACAAGACTCCTACTGTCAGGTTCACTGCACAGTCAGGCAGACAAACAGGATGCTGAATCCAGAATGCTGTTCCGTATTGCTATGCTATGGCATTTGAATCCAGAGCATAAACCTAAAGTCTGACACTTAATTTTTTTAGGACTTAATGAATGTCCAATACAAGGGGTTGTTTTGGGGGACAATAAGCCCAAATCAGGTCTTGGCATTTGCTTGACTTGTTCCCCTTCTTCCTGACCATCTCTCAGGCCACATCGCCAACGGGACCTCTGGCTAGCTCAGGTCCAGTGGACACCCCTGCTGAAGAGGAGTCCAGGAAGTCCACATCTCAATCCTTTAAGGGCACCGTGGCCAGCAGCAATGACGGTAAGATTCCATTTACTTTACAGTTTGCTTTAATCTTTCTGTTTATATTACCAATTATATTTGTGTGACTGTGTACAGTGATGTGTGCAAAATGCACAATCTCTCTTGAGATAATATTTTAACTTTTAGTCTACACCCATTTAAAATGTTGGACTAAAAAAACTGCAGAGTGACTCAGCAATTTGAAAAATAACTACTTGGACAGCAAATAGCTGTTGTAGCTGAGTTGTATTGGCCTTGCATCTACTGTTGAAAGAAAGCCCTTAGCAGTGTCCATCATGATTTGTGTGTTGTCATGGCAAAAGCGTGGATTTGACTGGCATGCATTGTTTGGATTCCTTACGTATCAGTAAGTTGTGGCTCAGTATGGCTTTGTTCCCCTCTTGGTAGCCTGTGAAGACGTCCTCACTCCTGCTGCCGTCGCAGAGTCAGCTGTGAGGGTTCTCAACAGCTGCTTGTCCGCCATGCCTGCAGGTGTGTATGCTTGTTGGACATCACTCAACAATCTTGCCTGGGAAAGGGACTTTAACCATAATGATTTAAATGACACCTGGAACAACACTACAGCATGTTATGAGTTACTGGCGCTTAAACTGTATTTGGAATTTAATGTGGCTGTTTCTCTTCCCATTTCAGCCTCTAGAAACCCAGCATGCCTCTCCAAACCCAAGCCTTTCATTTGGGTGACTAAATGGGTGGACTACTCCAACAAGTACGGCTTTGGTTACCAGCTCTCCAACCAGAACGTTGGGGTGCTGTTCAATGAGGGAACTCATCTGAGTCTATGTGATCAGCGAAGGTTGGTATATTTTCCCTCCATTAGTGTCTTTGTATTTTGTTTGTGTGTGTGTATGTATGTGTGTGTGTCTGTCTGTTTCTCTGCCCTCTACAATGGGTCAGTCTTATTAATCTTACTCTAGTTATGCATGACTAGTTTTGCCACATCATGAGCCACCATCCTAAATGTTCTCTCTCTATTTGGCAAGAGCAAAAACAAAAACCTTCTTAACTGGTTTCCCCTCTGTTGTTCTCTCAGGACTGTCCACTACTGTTTAGCCAACAACAAGCACTTCACATTCCAAGCTGATACACTCCCAGAGCAGCTGCACAGTCAGAAGCAGATTGTCGAACTCATGGCCAACTACATGGAGCAGAATCTAATGGAGGTTTGTGAAGATCCATATTAAGGGCAATATTATTAATTTAAGGGCTATAGTGGGTTATTTGGGTAACAGTTTGGTACTTTTGAGATGTTAATTGATTCCATATGCATTTATTGAGAAATCTATTTTGCCTTTGTGCTGTTCTTTTTTTTTTTTTTTTTTTTTTTTTCCTGGTGTTGGCTTTTTTGCAGAGGATTAATTTTTTTTTTTTTCCATCTCTCTCTCTCTTTCTCTACCCCTGCCTTTCCCACTCCAGGGTGGAGACCTTCAGTATGAGGACCTGCCCCAACCCACCTCATCTCCTCTCCTGCTGCAGTGGGTGAAGACAGACCATGCCTTAGTCATGCTCTTCAACAATGGCACCCTGCAGGTAAGCTTTACAGCACCCCAACCCCCCACCCCTCTCTAGAAAAGACTTGCCGGTGCTGCAGGTCTCAATCTTTTCATGCCTGCATGTTCTTGCTTGGAGAGCCTTCCTGACTTTAACAGGACTTTATATATGGACTTCGTGTGTGTGTGTATAGTATATGGTTAGTTTGTCTGGACATTAAGGAGTAATTTGGGTGTTATATTTTTTTGTCCTGCAGGTGAATTTCTACACTGATCACACAAAGATCATACTGTCCAAGTGTGATGACTCCTCCTACTTGCTGACGTACATTAACCGGGAGCGCGTCTCGTACACATACCCACTCGGCGTCCTGAGCGAGCGGGGCTGTTCTACGGAGCTCAGACACCGGATGCGCTACGTGGCCCAGCTCCTCCACCATCACACGGGCGCCTAAACCAATGCCCACCAACACCACCTCGCCTACAGAGCTAAAGTCTGACTTCAGCCTTCTCCTGACTCTGTCCACATGCCACAAACGTCGCTGCTGTCGGCTTCCTCTGGGAGCAACTCTGAAACCTCAAAGTAGAGCGAGGGGTTTCCTCTCCGCTGTGAAGAAACCCCTTCCTGCTCATGGCCAGTGTCTGGCCTATATGGACTACGGGCCACTGCTTCAGTTCCCTTTTTTTTTTCTTTTTAAGAATTGAGCTTACACATACAGTACGACACACTACTGGCTTGTCACATAGTGCGCACAATGAAGAGGGAAAAGCAAGCAGACAAACAAACAAAAAACAATAGTCTTGTGTTGGTCCTCAGCTGGACTGGTGTTGCTATGGTGACGTTGACACAGGAACTACACTTCACAGGGCTACAGGTCACCGTCCGGCCCAGAGCCACTTTGCCAATGCTATGCAGAAAGTCTTGGCTTTTATCTTTTTCCTCCCCTTTTGTTTTGGGATTGGACTTCACGTTATGGTACACACTTTTGAAGAAGTAGCTCTGCTCTGGAAGGTGCCAAACTTTTTTTAGGATGATTTTTTTGTTTGTTTGTTTTGTTTTTTTTTGTTTTGTTTTGTTTTGTTTTTTTTCTTTTTTTAAACCCAAGAAGTTGATGGTGGACAATTGTCTGCACAGATGACAGAACGTCTCAACTTTTGGGAAGAGCTGAAATAAGTGCCTTTTGGAGGGATTCATGCTTGTGCAATAATCACCCTTCTAAATCGGAGAGACTACAAAAAGCAAATTGAGATTGGGAAATATACGGACGAGGCTTTTTTTTTTTTCTCTTGCTTCAGATTTGATTTTGCAAGCGAATGAACAAGCACTACATTACCTGACATAAGCTGAGAGCTGTTAACAAGGTGTTATACTCCAATAATCTCAACCATTTCTGAAGGGTGCACGTATATATATATCCTGTACCTCCTGCTTGGTTTACTGTCCGTCCTCCACCCATGGTTATACTCTGCAAAACTGTGAGTGTACTGTTAATGTTCTAGAACTAATGAGTATTGTATTCAGAATCCCAATATTGTGAAAGCCAATGCTCTTTCAGAAAAACAAATCTTTATTTTTTTGTGTGGCACATAATGTTGTCTATTTATTTTTTATTTATACTTTTTTATTTATTTGTGTAAATGTATAAGGTGTTGACACGGGAGGGGATGATTCAGTATGTTCACCTTTTATGTGTTTGGGGGGAGAGTTGGAAATAATAAAGTCCATTACTGTAAAATGACTTCTCTTGTGTGACTTGTCTTCTTGGGAAGGCCTAGAGTACAGGTGGGGTTGGGCTGGCCTAGATAGGATCTTGGCCTGGGCTTCTCAAATGCTGCTGTTCCCCCCGCTAACAACGGCACTTCAGTCAAATGGAGTAAGAGGGTGATGGTGTGAAAAGCTTGCGAATGGAAGATGGGGGGGGGGGGGGGGTGGCTCTACTTTTCAGAAGGCTTGGCTGGCTCTTGAAGACTGTCACATTTTATCTTGTCGCCCTCTGTTTTATAGTGAGTGGATGAGCAGATATCTCTGCCCTCACTCATAGTATATCCCATACACTATAGCCATGGTAAACAGGGAGCCGTTCTGGAAGGTGGCTGAAGCAAAGTCATCTCTCACAGTGTCCAGTAAGCCACGACTGGCAATAGTAAGAGACTGGTCTCCAGTCTGCCCAATTATCACCTGGCAAACAAGCTTGTAGCGTGGAGGGCAGGTGTCTTTGATCTTGCTTCGCACCAAATCAGCCAGGATTTGACAGAGCTGGCCACACGAGTTTGGACTGTATCTCACACCATCTAAATAGCGGTCCAGCGTGGCCTGGAGAATCTGCTGCGTCTGCCTTGAGCTGAAGGCGTTCCCTGGCTCAGGACCTATTCTGTAGGTGTTCTCCATGCAGACCTCCTGCATGGGCTGTGGAAGCAGCAGCCCTGAGAAGCTGACCCGTCCGCTGTGTGGTGCTGCCAAGGTGCCACGGACAAGCGCTTGGAGAAGAAGACCGAGTCACGGCGATGGAAGGGCGAGGTCGGGTAGCTCACGGCGGGGCTGAGGTGAGAGGCCTCCGAAAATCTCCTGAGGAGCGGAGGCTGGGGCCTGGAGGGGAACAGGGGGTCTCTGGAGTGGTCGCGAGAGCTGCGGCGTGTGGAGACGGACGCCCTGCGAAGCCGCTGGGACCCATCCACCAGTTTGTCATGGTTGAACTGAGCTAGTGTCTCTTGAGAGAGAGGCACAGTTGGGGAGCTCATGGCACAGGCGTCCTATGAACAGAAGGTTTCATAAAACATTGTTGAAGTTACTTAGATGAATCACTTACGTGATTTAAATAAACTTCATTGACCTATTCAACCAAAGATATATTTTTGTTTCATATTCCCAGTTGACAAAAATGATTGCCCTGTTCACAGAACTGGAAACTCTTTGACTCATTATTGTTAGAGAGGGACAGTTTAGAGGTTATATCGATAAGTTTATCTCATATAGGTCTATTAGTCATGTCATTGTTTCGAATCATGTTTACTCATTGGGCTTTCAGTTTATAAGGAGTTTTTTTGTTGTTTTTTTTCTCGTAAAATAACCTTTGTGTTTTACCTCACTGCTTGTTGTGAAAGCCTCCCCTTCAAATCTCGGGGAATTTCCCCCATAGCTGCCAAGTGCTGTCTTAGTCTCCACCAGCCATAAACAAAGGCAATAACATGCTCCTGATCGTATTCCATGCGCTTCTCCCTTTTTTTTACCAGTATATACCGAGGTAGCCTACTTCTCGCACCCTCATGAGAAAGACGTCAAAGTGCCCACTCCCCTTACAAGTCCATACATCTGGCCTTTTAGTTTCTCACTACAGCCTCAGCCTTGTTTAACCCTGCAACTGACTCACATTCTCAAGGATATGCGCTTCAATGGGAAATTGTTTGGATGCTCATCATTTCAGAGTTTCTCAACAAACCTACTTCCCACAGTTGAACTAAAATAACTTAAGTGCTCTTGAAAAACTTGTTCTGTTAAGTACAGTACATTTTGTCTCATAAAATAACACAGATTTGTTCCACTTGAGGTTAGCAAATGTCTGAAATTCCCAACTTTGAAACTGTTTCCTTGACAAGCTTACACCAGAGAAGACATACTATAAAGCATTACAAAAAAGTTTCATAGTGTCATGCCCCTTTATCAAAAGCCAAAAACTAGACCTACAGCAAAGCCAAAAAAAAAATCAATAACCAGTTCTTCATTCACAAACCCCATCTGCCTTGTGTCTTACCTACACAAACAATGCTGTCTGTAAGAGAGAGAGAGCTTGGAGTGTTTTCTTGATCAGGACCTCTGCTACAGTGACACCAATCATGGCAATGCTCTCAGCCGCCAGAGCCAGTTATCAAATCCAAACAACACATTATGTTGGCCTTTTATTTCTTTGCTAGGAATCCGCTTGTAAATTATTAGCTGAAGGGGCAGCCCAGGGCCAGCAAACATAACAACAGCTTGAGACCTGGCAATCATTCACACGGAACTACTCTGTGTAGCCCACCCTGTGACCAACTCAGACAAACATCTCCCCTTGCCCTCATGCACACGGGAAACGGCTGGCTCTGTGAAGGCCAATAAATATGACTTCCTAACTAGGATTGGTTGAATGATGAGAATCATGGAAGCCTTTGTCTGATCTACACTTTCATGCCCAGTGAGGGGGTAAGGCTGAGTCACACCTTTGGGCTCTTCTCTGCATGTAGGAAGGGATTCATGTTAGGCGAATAATAACCTGATTTCAGCCGTCTGTTTCATGTTGAGCAGTATGCAGAGCAGTTATTTCGTTCTGCCTTTAGCCAAGTCCAGTCGGAACGCCATCTGCTCAGTTTGAACTGCAGGCAAAAGGGGAGGTTTAAGTCTGTCGGTAAAGGGCCAACCAACCCCAGCAACAGAGATCAGGGTGCTGTTGGAAATACAAAGCACTAAACTTCAATCCAATTAAAAGAGTGCACGCTTGTGCGAAGTTCTGCAGAGTCAGTGATCCCGTGGGGAAACGTGACTTTGGATTTCCAAATGAATTAATCCCAGCACTGTCAGAGATGGGCCTCTGACAGCTGCTTGCTCACATTTACTCTCTCGCTCTCTCTTTGCACAAAAGCACTGAGCATTGTGACATCAGCAACGTCCAGGAGAAAAACAGTCAGTTCAGAGAGAGAGAGAGAGAGAGATAGATACAGAGAGAGAGAGAGAGAGAGGGGTTTCCAATTAACTCTGTCTAATGACTGATCCTATCTTTACAAACTCATATGTACCTTCATTCACTTCATTTCATTTGTGGCTTCTTCTCCATAACAAAAGATAAGCTGGCTGCATGAAAAACTACACAACGTTAGAAAAGAGTTTTCAGAGGACAGAGATGATTACTGTACGTGACTGGGAAAGGGCTGTCATTTTTAGCATGAGACCACTACCAGGAGAGAGGAGAGACTGAAACCTTGGTTACACTACACATTAAACAGTGAATCAGCAAGCCCAGGCTTGTCAGCAGAGAGTGACATGGGTCGATAAGTGGGCAAACAGTTCTCCGTCATAAAGACGGAAGACTAATATTGAACAGTCTTTGAAGGGGAGAGTGTCATAAATTAAGACGATTTACACAGTTGTTGCAGCCCTGACCCTAGAGGCTATTTTCTTGAAGGAGGGGGAGTTTGTAAATGAATGTAATGAAAATAGTAAATACATAAATCAGCAAGACAGAATAGACAGGGTGAGAACAAGAACATCAAGCTCTGGCCAGTCCTAAAGGTTTTTCAAAGCATAGTGTCACAACTTATTTAAAATGGCAGAAGTTTTTCCATGACACAGGTGAGCCTAATAGCTCCAGGGTTAGTCACACGTAGTTACAATGCACCTCACAGCTCCAGATGGAACACAGGCACACACTGAAATGAAGGCTAGAGATCGGATCCCTGGCTGCCTCTGGCACTGAGCAAGGTGTGTTTCAGTGGGAGGATCTCTCTTTACACATGCTCTTTAGATGTGTTGGGATTTTAAGGAATGGTGCTTTGTTTGATCAAAAATATTATATTAAAGCCGTTCTGTAATAGAAATGTACATGTTAGTCTTATAAACTGATTAGATTGTGTCACTAATGGGAAATTTTACACAAACCCTGTGGAGAACTCCTGAGACATTACTTGGTTCATAGAGCTTCTATTTTTATTAGTCATCATCATCATCGCCAACTGGCCATATATTCTGTGAAGTAAGAGACAGGTCTTATGTAAGTTTGAATATAATTTAAGTAGACTTTTCATTGTTTTAGCTGCCATCATAAAATATTTTGGAGTTGAACTGAGCTAAATAATTTAGGCATGTCAGCTTCATTGTGGATGATAACGTCTGATCTTACATAATAAATGTTCCTCTCTCCTAACCAACCTTCCGACATGGGAAACTGGCTGTTCTGCTATTCTCCCAGTCCTCCCAGATTCTTTACAGAACCAGAGCAAGAAAGACCACAGATGGAAATGTTTTTTTTTTCCTATTCTTTGCCATCAGGGAACTGACGTACCTCCTGACTTCACTTCTTCCTCTTTCCTTGTCTTTCTTTATTTTTGCGCACTTTCACATTTCTTCAGAGTAGTGGTGCACTACACAGACTGTCAGAATAAAATATGTGAAATCTTGTGTGTGTTGTATGGAAACAGCTAAACTGTTTAACACTGATAGGAGATGAAAGCATGGAGTCATCTAACCCACACTTTCCAGTGTCACACATTCCTCTCTGTGTCATTTTTATACAGACAGTTGAAGCTAAAATTGAGTTTGCCAAATCCAGCTCCCCTTGAGTCATCGTCAAAAAGTACCAACTGAAGGATTGAAAATTTCATGAATCTGACGACATTGTTGTGAGAGGCAGACAGGGAGACAGAGAGAGAGAGAGAGAGAGAGAGAGAGAGAGAAAGAAACAGAGACAAGTCATGTTTTGAATTGAGATGAATGAGACCCTGGGCTCTCTGTATGTGATTAATGTGTTTGTGCTAAGACTTGATTGCTGATGTCATTTGTTGCCTGTAAGTCCCTTGGCTGCCTCAGAAAAAAAAGACGGGGATGATTCACTTGAGGAATAACGTCAAACTGGAGGTCAAAAGGATGTTTGCTTCCTTCTTCTTTGAGTTCCTCGCTTTCCTCATCAAAATATGACGAGATGAAGGAAATGTCTTCCTTCACCCCCCTCAGGAAGAGGCCAGTTGGGGGGAGGGGGGGGGGGGCTGGTGTTCAGGATAAGTAGAGGCCATGTGGTCCGGCTGGTTGGTGACAAGTTCCTCTCTTTCCTCTATGACTTAAAGACATGTTTCAGTCAGTCTAATTCCAACCAGATGAACCAAACACATACACACACACACACACACACACACACACGCACACACACAATCACATACACACACACACACACACACACACCACAAATGACTCACAAGGGGAGTTCTAGCGGAACTGTTTGCCTCTATGCCCCCCTCCTCCCTACACACACACACACTCTCTCTTTGATGTTCAAACATGACACAATTTACATACAGACTTCTCTTCTTAAATTATTGTGTTTAGTTTTTAACAGTGTTTCCTGAATTACAAGTCCTACACATTCACTTCATGGATGTAAATGACTCAGTATAGCTGAAAAAACAACCTCACAATGGGGGAATCAAACTGACGTTGGAGGCACATGGCTGTGCTCTGCTTTTAATTATTAACCCTGGTATTCCCAGTCTGTGCGGGCCCTCCCTGAGCCAAAGAAAAGTCTTGTAGGCTCGGTTGCTCAGCTTCCTCTGACAAAGACAGCGCTTGTGTGGGTGGGTGTTGGGTGCTGGACAGGGAGGGGGGTGGGGGTGTGGGGGGTGTGGGGGTTGTGGGGGATGGTTTCAGACGCTGACACTGACTTCCTCTGGCCTAAAACACAGGACTAGGCATAGCCCTGATAAGAGCTCAATTGTGAGAAAGAAAGCCCAGGCCTATGGGAAGTGTTTTATGGGAGCAGGGTTTTTTTTTTTGGTGTGGGAAAAAAAATAAAATAACAGCATTTTACTGGCAAATACTGAAGGCTTGTGTTAGCCTCTGGAACAATATAGTAATTTAAGGGCCAAACGTGGCGATAACAAGAAATGCTCTCTCATACGTCACTCATAAGCACAGGAAATATAGTCACCTGCTTGTGCTAAAAATACATGAACAATGAATCAGATAAATCCCATTCACGGTTAAGACCAAAAAATCTCTCCACACAGAATCTCTGAGTGAGATGAGGATCTCAGGTTTAATATCACACACAACATCTTTTTAGGGAGGCTATTTTTGATGCGTCAGCAGCAGTGGTGGTGCGCTCAGGCACCTGCATTAGCTAAATTGAATCGATATTTTAGGCAAGGTGTCTCTGCGCTGTCCAAGGGTGTGGACACATTGTTCTCGCCACCCTTGCTCATTGCTGCCAAGACGGTGGACTTCCCGTCAAACTTTGCTGTCTCCTTCACATTGGCCCACATAAAGAACAGACTGAAAAGCACCTGAGGATCATGGCAATTGGAGAGTGAAGATGAGAGCTTTTTACTGTAAGCCACATGGGCCTGAGTGATGCTGGGGTTTACCTGAGATGTTCAACTTCAGATAGTACAGCAAACTAAGCTCATCATCTTGAAAGTGTGTGACTTGATTGCTCACTAACCTTTTTAATTAGTGTTGTGGGAGCTGGCAGTTGGGTGTCTAAACCAGACACTCATGTCTGCATTTGGCTTTCACCACTGACCTTACTGCCCACTCTATCACTTCTTACAACACGTTTCAAAAGTGAAAATGGTAAAACCAAGAAAATGATTCACTGGATACATTGTAAATGATCTTGACTGGAAAGGATCAGATCAAAGTTAGGTTAGTGTTATCTACCGCCATCAAGATCAGTGATCTCTACCGCCTCTGGTGATAGAGGACTTAGTGTAAATAGACATTGTGCTGTGTCACATGATGGGTTTGTTCCATACTGGACAGGGTATTAATAATTACTGTCTTTCCCTCTCAGGCGCATTTCTCATCCACCATCTGGACAGATAGTGGATCAGAGTGACGTAGGAGGAAATGTGAGCAGCATTCACAATGAGATATTTTGATCACTGCACAGGACAATGCAGGGGAAGGTGAGAATGCCACGGTGTCCTAAAACACACACACACACACACACACTCTCTCTCTCTCTCTCTCTCTTTCTCTCTGTCTCTTTCTGACACATCCATACACTCTTTTACACGCAAGACAGACACACACAAACGGTAGCGTATACTTTTTTAAACTTTATTCCCTCAGTGGAATGTAGGGTCCAGCAGTCACTGATATTTCCATGAATCCCGGTGCATTCTGGAACTCCCTGAGCAGTAAAATGTTGTAGATAATATTACTGCAGATGTCCAGAGTTCTCCACAGTTCTCTGGTAAGCTGTGAGTCAGCACTAATATAAATTACTGGGTTTAAAGCTTAAGTGATAAAGAGAATATTTGACCAGCACAGACCCAGAAAAAGCTACATTTCACACCTCACACACACAAAAAGTAAAGAAATAAAAGTAAAGGAATCTAAATGGTTGACTAAAATTAGTATAATTTACTAACACGGCATGCTCTCCAAGTCTTCCACTTTCTCTGTCTTGTCTCCCACATTCTTTATCTCTCTACCCCCTCTACCCCCATCCCTGTCTTTCTCTCTAGCCTATCCACTAAACTTCCCTCAGCTCTGTCTCTCTCTCTCTCTCTGAAACCCAAATAATAATAAGCTGCTGGCAGCGAGGCATTCCAGGCTTGCAGATAAAGGGGAAATTCCCACCACGCTAGGCTCTCTCTCCCTGAGCGGAACCGTGCTCCAGCTGCACGGCAGCTCAAGCTCAGGTCGAAAATATGCGTCTGGCACAGCGCAACGGCACAAGGGCTTGGACCAAACACGCAGATTTACGTTTATGCTGCATGTTTCGACAAATCAAGGATTTTCAATGCTTCGTCTCCTCAGTGTGGGATGAGATGTGATTTACTGGGAGACAAACCCATTAAACTCATATCATTGTCTCCTAAACTGTGAGTCTTGTGAGGGGAGTTCTGATGTTTCAGGGTTTTTAAGCCATCGTCACAGTCGGTTGGCCAGCACTGAGACACTGCCTGTTCCCCCATGGATAATGGCTCATTATCACAGAGCACACAAAGTAATGCGCTTGTTCCATGAGCTATGCGGCTGCTTCAAAGGCTAACAGTTGGCTATGGCTTGCCTTGAGAACAAATCTGACCCCATGCCGTGGTAGAACACAGGTGGTCCTGTGGCCGAGACATGCAGAAGCCATAAAATTGGACGATGTCCCTGAAGATGGCTTTTCAGTCAGGGAGCCAAGTAAGGGGGACCCTTCAGTCTAAGTCTAAGCCCTAATGTGCTAGAGACTACAGTGTAAGGGAGCATTCACATTTCCTTACCATGAGAGGTAAATGGAGCAAACAACAGCCTATCATTCCTACAGTAGCGCTGTTGTTGTCATTGTTTCTGCTAAACAGTCAAAGATGCAGGTGATCTTTTACTCTGCCGTGGTGGGGAACGCATTCTTCTTTTTACTTTCTACATTTACATATGAATGGGCACTTTTTCCTTATGATGGATTTTACGGCACCCACTAAACAGAAATGCAAAACAGGGATTTACTGCCTCTGAAAAGAGAGTTGCCAGTTACAGCTCAAGCCGCTGAGGACGAAAGCATGTCTGAGGTAAATTAAACTGAGGCACCTGAGTGTTTCTCAGAAGAAATGGCTCAGCGTGTGACCTTATCCTGGAGTGACGGGGGGGGGGGGGGGGAGAGAGCATATAGCTGTGTGACAAACAAAAGCCTAGCTTTGAAATGTTTCTAAGGAATCTGCAGGCGTCCACCTCTCCCTTCATCTTTCTTTTGGGTTGTTGTTGTTGAGTCATCTGGAAGTTTCAGTTTGGGGTGCATGCTAGCTGTGGTACGCTTGAGGGAAAGTGTCTGAAAGGGAAACTGTGATGTATGCATATGAGAGAGGCTGACACTCAGAGAGATAGATAAATGTGGGAGGGTAAACAGCATTTTCCCTTAGTCAGAGAAATACCCACAATGGTTTGTTCCTCTATACGTAAGGCTGTATATATGTGTGTTGCTCTGGCAATGACACAGATTTGCTCATCTTTTTGAATATTGGAATATCCAAAATGCTCCCCACCACTTCCCGAGTCACAGTCATTTTATAACTGAGAGCAATGGCTAAGTTTTAACATTTTTTTGAATAGAACTCCCCTGCTGTATGCTTACTTAGAACAAAGATAAATAGGCCTACTGTAAAAAGACATTTTTGCTATGTAATGTAATGTATTGTAATCGTTGACGATACCCTTGCACAGAGCAGAAATGAAAAAACAATGTTTGCATTGTTGTGACCAAGTGATTAATTGAAATGTTTTGTGTGACACAGCAAGGAACAAACATTGTGTCAGATACTAATATCATTGCACATTCCGTCTGCAGGCTCCAAGTAACTATACTGTTTGTTTGAACAAGTACGCTTCTTGCCAAATAACTTTGATTTCCCCTTCAGAAGGTTGTGATCAACAAACCTCATGCTGTGTGTGTGTGTGTGTGTGTGTGTGTGTGTGTGTGTGTGGTGTGTGTGGAGGGGTGTGTGTGTGTGTGTGTGTGTGTGTCTGCATACAGAGGCTCCTACAGCAGCTGTCTGCAATCTCCTGTCTGACTCACAGCAGAGACCAGAGACCAGACCAGAAACTTTATCTCTGCACTGAACCTCCTCCTCCACACACACACACACACACACACACACATACACACACAAACACACACACGCAGACACACATACACACATACTCTCCACTGTCCCTTTCCAGTTATGACATCATCATGATCACTTCTGATAGTGGAGCCTTTAAGCCCCTAAGGTTGTGCATCCATGGGCCTCACAGACACATCTAGAGTTTAACTGCAGTTTTAAGCATTACTGCAAATTGAATGATAGTGATGAAAAGAAAAAAATGATCTTCATCAACGTTTCCTTTTTTTCTTTCCTTTTCTGTGGCAGGAAGTTGAAAGTAGCAGCAGAGTTCTCTCCATATGCCTAAGCATAGGCAGCAGCAAGAACAGCAATCACTCCACAGTTGTTGCTATGGTTTCACTATGTACTTTAACTGTTGTTACAGACCGTGGAAATAACCCAGATTGATTCTCTTGCTCCACAGAGGAATGACATCGGGTCCTCTATGACTTGACTTAAGATGGGAAATTCTCCAAAAGCTCAGAGACAGGCCAATTACAGACATCCTGCTTCTCACTTTTATGTCTGACCGGTAAAAAGACTGGGACAGGGAGACAGACAGACAGAGGGAGAGAAAGAGAGAGAGAGAACAGAGATTGCTCATTGCACAACATGCACAGCAGTGGCTCTGGGTTCATTTCAGTGGGAGGCTGTTATTCACAGTCTCCTGAGAGGCAGGCCGGCACTTTGTAGGTGACCTTTAGTAGCACATGAAAAAGCTGTGGGAGGACAGTGAGGTGAGCAGAACTAAAACACATCACAGCACTGTCAAAAATCACAAGGAGCTGGGAGGTTTAGGGACCCAGAGACAAACATGAGGGAAAAGACAGAACAGTGACCTTAGTCTTACCTCCTCCAACAACACCTTCCTCTCACACCTCCTGGCCCCGTTGGCATTAGCAAAGCCTCAAGCCGTCGTATTCTCAGGGAGGCCTCTGTTGTCAAGTCCAATCTCAGTGCCAAAACAATAACACTACCATTCACTGATATGAGGGGGAAACCTGCCTGAGAGCCATGTATGCCGTCAAACGAGCTGTGGTGCAGTAAGAAAGTTGTATCGGATGGCAGATAAGAGTGGAATTTGCTACCTCGTCAATTCGGGGTTTTTTGTCAGCTATGTTTTTGTAACAGTAACACAGGCATTTCATTTCAACTTCTTTGCTCTTATATGCTCTAGGATGTATTAGTACCTCACCAGAACAAGCTATCTATTTTGAGCCTGGTATATTACAACTCTACATGTGACTTTCCTCTGCAGCACACAATAAGATCTCTGCAGCAGCACTTGTTCTTGCGCTGTGGCTTGACTCATCAGCTTTGTCAGGGCTGTCTGACTGAGGCCCCACTAAGCAGGTCCCACCCACAGTGGAAAAACGTAGTCTGCTGCAAGCTGTGGCTCCCAGCTTAGCTCATATACTGTCCTGGCTTTCACTTAGCGCCATGCTGCTTGCCTGTGTTAACTGTGAGTGAGTTCATATGACATCGTCTTCATTCCTGTCTTATCTTAGTGCAATAAGGCCACAAAAGATGAATCGGGTATTGTCTCAGCAGGAAAGGATTGTGCTTAATAGGTCACAGGCTAGTTAAGACATTCTAATAGAAAACAAAGCGGATCACAGTGATTTGATTGCTTGCCCTTGCTTCCTCATGTTGCACTGAGTGAGGACACAGAGTGATCTGGGCCACTAACTCCCTCCTGCACATGACCCAGAGCCTCAGCAGACAGAGTGAGACAAAGAGAGAGAGGCCGAGAGAGACAGACAGACGGAGATGGAGTGAAATAGATAGATAGATAAAAATGGGACTTTCAGTACAGCAACGTGTTACCCACAGCTCAGTTTGGCCCTCGTCAAGGGCGACAGCCCCAACTGACGTGTGACAGAATCCGTCTCCTACCAGACACGAGAGCAGCACAAGTGCCAAGACACAGTCAAAGCAGAATCTGCGATGGCAAGTCACCATCCGCTCACTCCGTCTGCTGACTGATGCATATTTATTCTCCCTGACAGCGAGGCGAGGTCTGCTTGCTCACCCTCCATCTCTCTCTCTCCCTCTCTCTCCCTCCCTCTCTGTCTCTCTCTCTCTCTCTCTCGTTTTCACGTGCCTGGCTCAGTAGCAACTGTAGAGTATCCCTTGCTCTAATTATCAGCCCCAGCTTCCGCCCAGGACAAGGTTGGGGTGGTGCAGGCTCTGCTGAAAATGTGCTAGTGATTGATGCCACCACTCGCTTGGAGTGCAGAGGGACGGACCTTGTTAGATCCGTGTCGTTTTCACCCCAGCAGGCCTCCGTGTGCCACGTTGTTTTCATCCGTCCCCCAAAAACACTGCTCTCTATATTCATCTCACAGCAGGGACCCGAACAGAAACAAATGATTTATCGTCACAGACTTTCTCTGACAGGGCTACTGGAATGAACACCCATGGAGGGGGGAGGAAGAGAAAGAGAGAGAGAGAGAGAGAGAGAGAGAGAAGGTTAGGGGGTGGCTCATTGAGTTTCTGGTCACACGTCTCATCCTCACAGCAGTTCCCTGTGCTGCTTCCTCCTGCCCCTCTACATCCAGCTTGAGGCCCTGGCCACTCACTGCACACACAAGCACACACATGCACTGACACTCTGTGTCAGCAACACGCATAATCACAAGCAAGGCTGGGCTCATCTAGTAACACAGATGTGCGATTAGAGAAAAGGATGTTGGTAGGGTTGGCCAAAGCTGAACTCCAGGTAAGACTAAATGAAAACTGTCTTGTATGGAGTTAAGCATAAAATTACCGTAAGAAAATGCTTGAGAAGAGTGAGGGAGTAAGCCTGGGTTTTAGAAACAACTGCTTGGTATGTTCAGTGCGATAGGATAGAAAAACAAGTTGGTCTCCCACCATGGGCACAGTCATCAGCATAAAATATCTGTCCCAAACTATAAAATCCACCATCCCCCCAGATTTTTTTTTTACAACTCATCTACTGTGCATGTGTGTGTGTGTGTGTGTGTGTGTGTGTGAGAGAGAGAGAGTTTGTCTCTCTCTATGTGTGTGTGTGTTTATGCGTGTTAATGTCTCAGTGTTCTGTGTATGTCAGCCTGGCTGTGTGTTTGCAGATGCTTTGCCCAAGATTACTTTGGTCTAGAACATGCAAGCAGTCTGACACACACCCAGAACAAATGCTAGTCTAGTGTGGCAATGCAATGTTAAGTGAACATGTAACGTTAGCCTAGAATGTGTGCTCTATGTGCTTTCCTTCTCCCTTCCCCTGCCACTCTCCTGCATGTGCTGATTGCATTTTGTTATTTTGTTTGGGAGCGGAAGTGAACTATTTTGAGAAGCTGAGGGAATGTGCTCAGCAGGGGAGAGCTGGAGAGGAGAAGAGGGGAGGGAGAGGGTGGCGGATGGGGGCAGAGACTTCATTCTGACGTCAAGCCCTCGCTCTCGAGCTGCGGTTCAAAATGTCTGCAATTAGGTGCCACTTTAGCCGGCTGGCGATGTGCTCAACTCGTCTCGTCCACCTACAGCCGCGGGCGGTCCTTCGTCG
Organism: Tenualosa ilisha; assembly: GCA_015244755.2. NCBI lineage: Eukaryota > Metazoa > Chordata > Actinopteri > Clupeiformes > Clupeidae > Tenualosa > Tenualosa ilisha. Next base: position 4,754,608 of record PYXC01000541.1, on the reverse strand, counting down.
AGAATTAAAGATGAGGTTGCCATGGGAAACATCTGAGCCTATCATCATTTCCCAGAGATGATGAGTCATCCCTGAGCTGGTACATATTTATAATCAGTCACCTCAGTGGGTCGCCACTGACCCTTGTCACAGAAGGACCATATGTGCGTGTATGTGTGTTTGTGTGTGTGTTTGTATTATGTGCGTTTCTTTGGTGTGTGTGTGTGTGTGTGTGTGTGTGTAAATGTGTGTTTCTGTTTGTGTGTTTGCATGACTGTGATCATAATTGTGAAATTTGCCCAACTGGAATCTCCATTACAGCATATTGTAATCGCAGTACTTCCAATTACTACATTCTTTATGTCTTACGGCTGACGCAGCTACTGACAGAGACATCCCAGCTGCAAATATGTGATGCCTCTTTAAGTGAGGGTAACTGGCTCCCATTTGTCTTCTACAGCATATAAAAATACACACCAATTTATCAGGGAAAAGGTTTCTTATAAACAAGCCTGTTTTTTTCCAGTTCAAACACATAAACAAGGCAACTTCCCATGCTGTGCTTGCATAGGCCAAGAGTGGGAATGTAAACACAGGATCTGTGAGACGCAGCACCCTAGGTGGCAGAGAGTGTTTTCCCAAAGGCCCTCCCTCCGGGGTTTACGGCCCTTGGGTGCGAGGCACTTTGGTTCCCAGAGGCTCCCTCAAGTGAAATAACACACCGTAGACCATTCTCTGACGCCTGTGACAACACTGCGGCTCTTTTTAAAAGGCTGTTAAGATGTCAATGTATGTTTTTGTGTGTGTGTGTGTGTTTGTATGTGTACATGTGTAAGTAAGTCTAGTTGAGAGTGGTCTCCGTCTTAATGTCTGCCTTGTGGTTTGCATCACTCGTGTGCGTCTGTACTGTTTAAATGCCAGTCGAATGCTTTCCAAATAAGTTACAGTTGTTCTCCTGTGTTGCTGAGATGAAACTAAACAGACCTTTGTGTGCTAAGGACATTCTGTCTTCTGCAGGAGGGACCTTGGCAGCGCATCAGCCTTGCCCAAAAGAAGAATACACTCCTGGTGCTACCATACAGTTCCTGTTTGACAGACTGTTTGACTGACTTCACAGCAGCCAGCAGAGGTGCCAGACAGTAGACATTGCACCTAAATAGCATCTTCCAGATGCATCAAATAGGTGTTTGACAATCTGACCAGAAAAAGTTGCATTCAATAGCAATGGAAATGCCTTTGGTTTTTCAATAGATGAAGAAAAAGGTCATTTTTTTGATATATGGTTCCAATTCATGATCATGACGTATGGATGGTGACATCTAAAGTATGGTCACAATCGCAATGCGTGTGATGTCAGCAAGCACTCAGAAAAGATGTTTTATCAAATGCAGGTGAACTATGAGCATCACTGTCCGCTTTGGAAATGCACACACACACACACACACACACACACACACAGCACAGGTCAATATGCATTCAGCATATTGCATAAGCATGACCATTCCCGTCCTAATCATCCTCCTCCACATCATGCCCTGCATGGACACAGACAGAGAACTGCCAGAGACTATGACCTGGTTGCCGTGGCAACGACAGCGCCACAGCATCCCGGTCGGTCGGTCAGTCAGCGGCAGTGATCTCACTCTCTGATCTCACGCCAAGTGCTGTGTGTGTGTCGATGTGAGCCGGAAGCGGGCAGCGCTCACTCACGTCATGATCCACAGCAGCAGCTTAGTGGGAGTCACACTGATACTGACGTCACCACAGCCACCCTGTATTAAGACTTGCTGTCTGTCTGTCTGTAGTAAGACTCTCATTGATCCAGTCAGTCAGATAGTACTCAGTGTGCAGATAGTACTTAATGGACATGCGTGTATGTGTAGGTAGGCGCACATGTGTGTGCGTGTGCATGCGTGCATGTATGTGTATGTGTGTGAGTTTGTGTGTGTGTGCGCATACGTGTGATTGTATTCATTATAATGTATGCATAATTCTGTGATTATGCCAGGAAAGATTTGTGTATTCCTTAAACTTTATGAAAAGCCATCATCATAGATGGCTTTCCTCATTATCAACTGTGAGCTAATGTATTATAGTATGGTATGGTATGGTAACTTTATTGTCAATTTTTTCACATGTACAAGACATACAAAGGAATCGAAATTGCGTTTCTCACTCCCTTGTGGTGGGGGGAGCAAGGGGTCGCTGCGAGTTCGCGCCACCCAAATTATTTACAGACCTCTGCAGGGGAACGAGACACAGAGATGGATGCTTGCACTGAGAGCAGCAGGGTTTCAAAAGAATGATTCATCAGTGCTAGAATCCAATGACAAGGACTCTATGCTTCTCTGTAGCTTTTATTTCTTGCACATAAAAAAGGCAAACACAAACACACGGTAATACACAAACAGCATTCATATTTCAGGAAGCATCCGTCTGAAGTCACTGAGCATGTCTTTGTCTCTTAGCCCGGAGAGACCTGGAGAAATCAGAACTGGCTGTCATAAGCAGAGATGACAGGTATAAAAGATTTAAGACAGATGCTGTAAAAACAGGCGTGGACACACATCTGAAGTGTCTGGTCCATGGTGAATAAACCATGAGTTTGATTAGCAAATGCTAATTAGTTTCTTTTTCAGTGGGTGACCTTGACTACATGCTGTCAGTGCATGGTGCTGTTCTCATATATATAGTATTATAGTATACATAGTATTCTCATATATATAGTAGTATAGTATACATAGTATTAATGTGGCACAGGTCATGTCGGTCATCAGTTTAAATGTACACTAGTTGTGCTGCCGCTCCAGGGAAAGAAATGGAAACCTTAAGAATGTTGTTCACACCCTGGAATGTCAGCTGTTTCTACACAGTGCTTTTTTCCGAGAGTCATTCTTTAAGATCAGGTCCAACACTTAACAACTTACAACAGATTGTCTCTCTGTTCATCTCAGTTACATAGCCCAGGCATTATCACTGTGTTGAGATCTGAGGTATTAATGGCACATAAACTTTGAAATTGCTAGCATTAACATTCTCAAAAGAATGAGGCTATGTAATTAACTAGGAACTAGTACTGAAAGAGACACTTTAATGGCAGAAAATGTAAGTCTGTAATAAACAAGGTCTGTAATTGTGTGGAGAGGGTCTTGCCTGTGTTATTATTCCTGGACGTAGGTGTGATAAAAATATGTTTCCAAAAGCAGGCTGAATGAATAATAGTGTTCACACAACCAAGACCATTCCAAGTGCATTCAGTCCACTCTCTCTCATTCAGGTGAAACAGGTTGCACCAGAGCTGCAGTGAGTCACAGCTCAAGAATGCAAAACTCTTTGGTTCCTCCTTCCCAGAAGATAAACCTTTCACCACAACACAAACCCTTTACCCCATATCTCTCTCTGAAGGGACCGCTCCACCTCTCCTGCTCTTTTCCCATCCTAAACCACCAGTGGAGCTGAACGAGGCTGAACGAAGGGAAGAAAAGCTCTCCTTAAATAACCATCACCTGATCGATATGGGCCTGACAGAAGATCAATTGTCAGCAGTGGAAGAGTGCGTCATTTCCCTGCTATACTGCAGAGCAGTCTGCTCAAACAGGAATTGGGTTACATGTCACATTCGTCACTAGGATCCCGTGCTTGTTGTTTTTTCTTGTTTTGTTTTGTTTTAACTGTTCTTCTCAAATGTATTCTGCACAGCAACAGCCTTTTAATTACTGTAAGGGCTTCAAATGCTTTAGTGCATCTCAAGGCAGTGCCTTGTTCAGTGCTGAATCCTGCAGGTCGCATTGCTACAGAGAGACTTCCTGTTCTGTCTTCTGTCCACAAAAGGAAGGGGGAATAGACATTAGCCCACTGAGAATAGCGTGTCCTTGTGCTGAGCGAGGCAAGGGTACCTGCGGCATCTGCAGACATCAGGACTGAACAGCTATCAGAAGGGGAATCAAATGAATGCAGAGACTGAGAGAGAAACACTCGAGAGACATTGAAGAAAGAGACAGTAAGAGAGGGAGAGGGGGAGAGGGAGAAAGAGTAAGAGACACACACGAGAGAGAGAGAGAGAGAGAGAGAGAGAGAGAGAGAGAGAGACTTTGAAAACATCCAACAGAACCCACACAGGCCATTCTTTTTCTCAGCACATTCAAAGCTTTGAGAAGGTATGTGCAGAAAGAATTTAAAACATGCTGTATTCTCTTGGGTATATGAAGATCTCACAGTCCGGAGGGGTAATGATGTAATCATTGAACTCATCGTAATCATCGTGAACTGAGCATTCATAATCCACACAGATTTGTATTGCCAGTATCACTAAAACAGTCTGATTCTAAATGTCCTTGCCCAAGGGCAGCTGTACTGTTGTGGCCAGTAACACAGCCAGCATACCAGAGTCAGACTGACTCCATTTTACTTTCCAGAAGCCCTTCATACCTTTACAGCACTTCAGTACCTTTCAGTGCTTGTCAGCGCAATTGTATTACATTTTCAAAAAATGGACTCATTTTGCAAGTGTGCCCGGACAACACCACTGTCCACATCTTCAGCACAAACACACACACACACGCACACACATAAACATCTCACCATGCACCCCCCCCCCCACACACACACACACCTCTCTCTGCCCTCAGCTACTCCTGTGATTGCTGGCTGAAGTGGAGCAGCAGAGTGGCAGGGTGGGCATCGGGCCAGTGCACCAAAGCTGCTGGAGCTGCTAATGCTGCTCCTGCCTCCACTGCTGTTCTCTTTGAGTGGCACAGCGCTGCCTGAACACTGAAACTGTAAATAGATCCCGCAGAGCGTTAATTAACGAAGAGAAGAGAAAGGAGTGAAGACAGAGAGAGAGACAGAGAGAGAGAGAGAAAAAAAAGGAACATCGCTGAGAGCTCAGGAGAACCATTGGTGGGCAACATTACCAAATCACAACAAATGAATAATGAAACAAACCCACAAGCCCCGAGGATGCAGGGGATGAGAGGATCACACACACACAGACAGGTGGGGGGTACATAATTGCATTACTGCCTGTAAGGCAAAAGAAAGGAAACTGAAGGAACCTGAAGGGGGGGGGGCACCTTTATGTGAGATTATGTGCATTTGCAAATATTAGTGCAAATATGAGTGCATAGACTGTGTGTGTGTGTGTTTGTGTGAGTGACTGACTGTGCAAGTGTTCCAATGTGTGTGTATACGCGTCTATGTGTGTGTGTGTGTGTGTATGCATCTATGTGTGTGTGTGTGAATGTGTGTTTGTGTGTGTGTGTCCATTAGTGTGTGTTATGGAAAATGCTGCTGCCACATTATTGGCTCCGCTGCAGCAGATAACACACACAGAGCCCCGATGTGACACAGCACTATGATGTCATCTCCTGTGGATGTGGTCCTCATACGTAATCACAACCCATCTTGTCCCGGCCCTCGCTGGCATCGCTTCATGTAACACACACACACACAAACAAACACATCTGCCCCCCGGGTCTTTTTAAACACACTCCTCTGCCCCCCTTCTACACACACACACACACACACACACACACACACACACACCACTACAGTGCTCCTATTTCTCTGCCACCTTTCCTTTATATTTTACACTAAGATGAATATATCTCCCTTAATACACATTCCAGACACACGTCAGTGTTACGCAAGCCACAAAAAGCTTTTTCATTGCACTGTTAGCAATCCCCTGGATTCACTGTCACACTTCCTGCGGCTTCCTCAGGGTTACCATTTACACACAAGTAGATGCTCTCATATGCAAGCGAGGTTGTGTAACGGCAGCAGACAGGGCCATCGAAATCACTGTGGGTGAAGAAACTTTTTTTTTTAGACATCACAAATGCTCAGCTTTGGGTAAGGCTATTAGTGCACAAAATCCAACCTCCCTTGCAAATCTCCGGTCTGCCCACACACACACACACACACACACACACACACCTATCCCCCACTTTCCTTCTCCTCCTAGTTTTATTCGCCTGCATGTGTGTGTGTGTGTGTGTTCTTTTGACCTGGCAGGAGCACTCATTGCTCCCTGTGACTAAACCCCCTCCAGACAGGCAGCGCATACAGCGGGTGGCAGCAGCACTCGGGTTTCTGGAACATTCATTTTTCATTACCACCAACACGAGCCACAAAGCACTATGAGCACTACACCACACTACACTCCACTCCACTGCACAGCAGAGCCCAGCAGAGCCAAGTGTATTCCCAGGCTCTGGGGGTGGGGCTGTGGAGTCTGTTGGAAGAAGCAGCAGCATCAGTGACAGCTGTGGTTAGTAGTTAGTATTCATGCAACCTCCTCCTCACTGTCATGGACGGACGTGTCTATGTTGCAGCGCGTTCAATATGATTATGAGTTCCTGTGTTTGCGTAGAGACTACAGGGGTGACAGAGGCCGCAGGATTCGGCCGTCTGCAGACCGGCTCTGGGCTTTTGTGATGTCATCAGCGGGGGCCCATTTTTTTTGTGTGTGTGTGTGTGTAGGCAGACAGTAAGTCGACAGGTGGAGCAGACACCCGCTCACCACACACTCTCCCTCACCCAACCCCAAATCCCCCCCACCCCCATCTTTTCTAAAAGGTCTGGCCAGGCAGCGAGTGGGGTCCAACCCCCATCTGCTCTGCTGGCAATGGGACAGGCACGCGACCCCCAGGAGAGGCTATCCACCCCCAACCCACCCCGTAGTCTGACAGGCCTGGCCAGGGCGGAGAGGGGTGCAAAGGGGGCCCCAGCAGCCTCCTGAACACAATAGGATAGAGGGGCTGCGATCATCTGTTCATCTGTCTGTCAGGCGGTCTGAGCCAGCATTGGGGCCCCCCACACACACACTTGCCTTTCACTTATTCACTCCCTTTAAGACAATTATTCACATCCTGCCTACACACACACAAATCTGCAGCAGCCCCCACATCTATCTTTGTGTGCGTGTGTGTCTGTGTGTCTGTGTGTGTGTGTGTGTGTGTGTGTGTTTTGAGCAGCTGCATGGTTGCAACCAGACCATGCCTGTGTGTCTGTGCTTTCTGTTGGAGTTGATATGTGTTGGCGTTAATGTACGTGCGACTAAGCTGGCTTGTGTCAGTGTATGTTTATGTATGTGTGCATTTCTATGTGTGTGTGTGTGTGTGTGTGTGTGTGCACATGTGCATATGTGAATGCGTGTATGTGTATGTGCACCTGTCTCATGCCCAAGCTCAGGTGTTCTTGAAAGGAATGTTGTTCTGGTCCTTAAGTGTCAGAATGTGAGTAGCTGGAGACTTGATGTGGCCAGTCGGCACATTCCTGTTGCACAAGTGCATGAGACATGCCATTTACTGGTGCTACTGAAACAGGGCTGGCCTACCTCAAAGGAGTCCCAACAAAGTGGCTTACTTACACTGTGTACTTTCACTGAACCCTGTAGAAAAAAACTACCATTGCCATTGAAAGTGTCATATAATCATTGCTGTGAACTTTGTTCTTTCACTTGCATCAGTGTCTTATCAGTGACAATACAATAGGAACTTGAGTTATCACATCATACAGTGTTTTAGTGCATCATATTCCAAAATAGGCCTGTCATTGGCTCGTCAATGATTACACCCTTGGGCAATCTGCCGTCATCAAACATTCCTCACATATCTCAAAGCATAAACATAGCTACACTGACCAACTATATCAGGGGATCTAAAGTGGCACATAATCAATATTGTGAACTTTGGTATATCAGCAGAGTCAATATTCGTGAATCCTTTCCCTACTCTTATTTTATGCAATATGTTTGTTTGTATGTTTTGATTTATGTGTATGTGTATGTTGGCAGTGTTTTGCAGACACTGTTATCTAAAGCATACAGATAGCAATAACAACACCACATTGTTAAAGAGATCCCTGCCGAGAGGACATGTTGGCCTTATAAGATTGATGTTGGTGTCAGATACATAAATGTGATTTAAAAGCTCTCCTGGTTTTATTAAAAGTTTAGAAAATCCTTTCACTCGTAAACTGCCATTGTTGTAAAAAGCAACATCATCTGGTTGAGTTAATCAATGTCCAGGCAAGGTGCACCAATCAAGCTGTTGCTGCACACAGACACCATCAACATCAACCAGGTGATGTCACTTTTTACCCAGAAAGCATTGACACATAAATGCAATGGCAGTATTAAGTTCTGCAAATTAAAGGATTTTCTAAAAGTTTTAATGAAAGAGAAGTCATTAGTGTTTTTAATCCTGTAAAATATAGCTGATGTCAGTCTTATAAAGACAACATGTCTTACCAGTCAGGGATCCTAAATACTAGGCTAAATTTAAATACATAACTTATAGAAACATAATAGTATAGCTGTAATAGGATCACAACACAAATATCAATGTGTAACAAATATCTATGTGTAAACAAGAATACACCAACTCATAACACAATATTCCTAATAGCACAAAATATAAAATTGATTAAAGCTCGTTGTGTCAACCATCAGCATTCATGTTGCTAGATGAACTGACCACCCCACCCACTCCCCCCCAAAACTGTAAAGACTGGAAAGTTTTTGTTATTTCTGGAATTCCAATATGTCCAGAATGCATTCAATAACTCTAGAGGTCATAATCTGATGAAACAATGGCCCTCAGGGGTGAGATTCACATGGACAATTAGCCCCTTAACTGAACCACCGTGATATCTCCACTCTTACATCCGATGCAACCCCATCTCATGGAAACACACGTGTGCTGACACCTGCCTCCACTCTGAGGGAGGAAACCTGACCTTTTTGAAGCGGCAGTGTGTTTTGTGTTTACCAACCCCACAAAGGCGTCTGATGGCATGGGCCGTTCTCTTTCTAGTCCCTGTGGTTTTCTCTCACTGCATTCTCCAAGGGGCTGTTTGGCGTACGTGATTTACAGTAGCCAGTGCTGCTGACACAAGCACAAATAGCAGGGCTGGTCAGCATACCTGATCAGGAGCAAGCAACTGATGAGGTCCTACAGCTTGCTCAAAGACCCCCCCCCCCCAACACACACACACACTCACACACACACACACACACACACACACACACACACACACACACACACACAGACACACACACACAACCACTTACACTCACCCACAACGCCCCCACAAAAAATGCCACCACCGCCACCATCAAATAAATAGGTTTGCTCAAGCCGCCAAGAGGACGACCTCTGTGCAGTCAGCGCAGGCTTCTGCGGCGCTGAGTTCTGTGAGTGAGGGGCGGCTTACTTTGAAACACATGTGAGAGGAAAACAACTCAACAAGTGGGCACGCTGGAGAGGAAGTGGTTTGACCCAGGCTATTTCTGGAAAGGTTTGGCTTTAGCAAACATCGACAAGAAGATTAGCGCGCGTATTTGTGCTATGCAACACAGCTGTGCAACATGGGGTAGCCTACCTGGAATAACACCCTCAACCACCATCACCAATGTTTCCATTCACAGGGGGCCACAGTAGGAAAACAGCTCTGCAACGGTAAGTGTAAGCAGAGAGTTTGCTTTGTTTACTTGCTCACTCTCCCTTCAGGCAACGGTGTTGTGTGCGAGTTGTGTGCAAGACAAACGAAACTGGAGAAGAGTTGGACTTGAATATCAAAACTATCAAATCCCACCAGCAGGAGCATTCCAGCAGGATATCATGGCTGAGTGAAGGGGCCGAAACTACACCCTCTATTTAAACAATGTTCAGGCATGTCCACAGAGAGAGAGGGGGGATTTCTGTGTGGAGCCCTGTTCAAAGATGATACTCTAGCCTGTCAAGATTTAATCCTCTGCCAAACTGCACCCCCTCCACCACCACCACCACCACCAAGCACACATACACACTCACAGACATAGACATAGACACACACAAACACACACAAGCCTCATTACCAGATCCCAGATCAAACCTAGACATATTCTCTCTCTGAGGACCCTAAACAAAGATGCAGTATTGACCACAGGTCTGCTTGGGTCTGGTTGTGTATGTCCCTGTCTAGATGTTTGTGTTGAGGTGGGTGGGTGGGGGGGGGGGGGGGGGCGGGTGGTTAGGGGTGGGATGGGCAGGTGACCTTTGACCTCCCCCCTCCAACTCCTGGCAGCTGCCACTACGACTCGTTCAGAGCTGGCCCCATCTGTCAGTGACCTGCAGGGTCACGGGGGAGGGGAGGATGGGAGGAAGGGTCGGCCCTCATTTCATTACCTTCAAGCTGAAGGCACACTTTGACACACAGACACACACACACACACACACACACACACACACACACACACACACAGAGTTACATGAAAACACCTTACATATAACACATAAATCTGCATCTCCAGGGTCCTACTCCCGCTCAGCCGATTTAAACAAACATACTGGCAGTGTTTCAGACCAATAAAATCACCACAGGCCAATTTGTTGACATAGACGCTATCTGCCTGGAGGCCAGTCATGTAGGGGATTTCAGGTCAGACATTCTTCTTGTGCAAGTCAAAGGCTGGAGCTCCTCCATCACCCCTCTGTCTCACTGCCAGTTTGTCAGCCTGTTTATTTAGGATCTCTCCTCCTGTCCATAATTTACCACATCAAAGAGGCCACGGGGAAATTCTCAAAGTGAGAAATTAAAGATAAAATGAGCGGAGAGCTCTCTCTTTATCGCGCACATATCGAGCAGGAATGCTTTGATGTAACTCCAGGGTGTTGGGGGAAAAAGAGGCCGAGCATGAGCTCGATCGCGATCGCAAGCCCAAACCGGTGCTTACAGAGCCATGCACACACTCAGCCAAAACACAACCAACATTCAGCCAACAACGCAAGCGCCCCCTGTAAGGATTGCATAAACAGATTTGCAACAGGGCACAAAGGGGCCCTCAGAAATCACAGATTAGAATGGTGCTCTCCCGGCACAAATTTCATTCCATCCTGGTCTCGTAATGAGATCAGTGACTCTGCTCTCTTAACACATATTACATGATCTGGGCCAGCAACTGGCCCCTAAGCCTGTTTACTCAGAATGTCACAGAAAAGAGTCATTCTTGGGAAGAGAAGCTTTTCAATCATGAATCCTTTCAGATTCTAAACCCCAGTACATGGTGTTTTTTAAAATTATCCACAAAGGAAACACACCCCATATGGAAAAGTCCCATGGAAAACATATGATTCTTATGTCCCCATACATGTCTTCTATAATTTCAGCCAAATTTTCTGTGTGGGACTGGTCATCCAAATGCTCTGATGAAGGAAGCTTGTTGTGATCAGTTTAATAATGCTGTCTTTGGTGTTTGCTGTTGCTGTTCTACTATAGGTATTGCCAACACCACTCTGTGGGCCACAAATAATGAATCTAATTCAATTCTGCTCATATGCACAGAGTGGCATGAACAATGATCATGATACTCTAAAGATGGGATGTGAAGCACAGGGCCCAACATCCCCACAGCATATGGGCAATGAGAGCAACCACTGCTGTTTCCAAAACAGCATACTGCTCTATACTGCATATGACAGAGGCTGGGAGGAGTTATTTGGCAAGAAGAGAATGTGTGCTCCTTTGACTTGTGCACACACTTTAAGCTGTTTTCAATATAGTGCAACAAAAAAGATATTGTAATGGTACATCCCAGGTTGTGTGCAGTAGGCTATGTACGATGTAGTAGAGCAGTATGCCATTTCGGTAATGGCAAATGACTTGAGAGCATTAATGATAACATAGCTAATAGTTGCTTACGACAGCGACTGCACCAATAGGAAACCCTGAGCGGGTGTGGCACTCAGAGGTGCGCTATAAATCCCATGCATGCATTCTGTGTTATGTTTCCACCAGCAGCAGAGCCTAGCCCAGCCCAAACACTACCTGCCACGTCTGCCCACAGGAAGTGACTCACGGTGTTGGGCGAGTAGGCGAAGAGGAGAGACGCTGCAAGAGAACTCGCCTTGTTAGAGAAACGTAGAGAGCGGTGAGAAGCAGTGGTGGGCGGGGGCTGGGGGGGTGCTGGGTTAACACTGAGGCTCAGCGTGGGTGTTTGTCAAATGCCAAGGGAGCACTGGGGATGTCGCATGACGTGTGTCATCCGTCACGCAACGAGATTCGAGGCACGCTGCAGTGAGGTGGTGCGATTATGAGGTGCAAACAGAGCTCCATCCCCACCACCACCCCACCTTAGAACAAGATCAAGCGTCTCATGCTGCGGGACGTTGCTATGCTATGGGTACCATTGCCATGGCAACAGCAGGGAAATGGGTTTCCAAACACACATTCTCTCTCTCTGCCAATTACTCCCATTCAACTGTACACTTTGTTATGTATCTATGCACCCAGTGCACTCCAATGTGAGTCTGTTTGTTTTTCCATCTGTCTGTGGTGAGGGTAAAAACATGCCTTTCTGCTTCTCTTATCTGCCTGACAGACACGAGTGTTTTAATTGCCTTATAGTGGCTGAGAACTATGAACTTTACAGGGGTCAACATGCACTTGACTTGTCAGATTCAGAGAGCAAGGAGAACGGGCCCGTTCAACTAATCCTGACCCACTGTACTCAAAGACCGTGTTTCTACTGCCTTCTGCACATTAGCGATATCTTCCCCCCAAAAAGGCACGTATGACTGGCACAGATATTTGTTGCTTTTCTTCGTCAACCCTATCATTTCAAAGGTTATTTCAATTCTATGCGAGCCATTTCTTCTTTGGTTTCTGTTCCACATTCATGTGCCGTCTTCTGTGAGCCAGTTCTGGTTCAGCTCCTCACATACATCCCTCTCGCTTGTGCTTCTGTGAAAGGAAGCGAAGGATGAGTCATTGTAAGGGCTGCCAGTGCTCATATTGATTTATGCCTCACGTTTATTAATTGCTGCCTACTAACCCCACACAAAAATATGTCTGACAGGTGCAAACGGATATGTTGGGCTTGGCCCAATTGCCACTGATGATTCACTTCAGGCCAAACCAAAATACTCAAACCTTGTTTACACATGGCTATGCAATGCTTCTGATCAGGGGGCACAATTATGAACACTGCAGCACAGCATGTCCATACTCCCACTGTCCAGACTCCCAGAGTGCACAATTTGAAGTGTATGAGGGCTTCACAAATCCAGTCACTTAGAATGTGTCACTTAGGCTAGTCTTTGAGGGCTAGTCTTTAGGGCTGAGTTTGAGATTGGGCCAATGTCCTTGAAAAGGCAAAGATGGGGAATAATTGTTAATATTAAGACATGTAAGAATAACAGCATACTTTTGCATTGCTAATGTTAAGAGGTCTTGATGTGTGGCAATTTGTCCTGCATCTGAAACCAATACAGTGGCTTGAGGGTGAGAATGAGTTCCAAGAAGACACTTGTTGTTTCTGAGAGTAAAGGTCACCTACCAGTGAAGAGTACAACAACTGGCTTTTGAATCATTTGCGTCAGTCTCTGCATCCTGTCACCAAACCATAGCAGCCCCTTGTTATTGTGGTGAGTAACCAAAACTGGGGTGTTGTGCAGCCCAGATACTTTTATAGTCTATAAGCTACACTGCATATCTGCCTTTTTAAGCTCACTTGTTAGAATATATGTGTCTGTGACTTTGGAGGAGACTGACAGGCAGTGTCTGTGAATAATTGGCCATCCACTCAAGGATCTTTATGCAATGATATACAATCCAACACCTGTCAGGGAGCTCAGTTAGCAGTTTCAGTGACCCAAATCGGTTTCCACAAAGGTCAAAGCCCTGAAAGCCGTCCTAAGTGAGACTCAGCACAGCATCAGAGAATTATACAAGCGCATAAATACAGCTCTTAAGGTATGTAATACTGCAAGTTGCTCCTTTAAGAGCTGCTTTAAAGCCTTTGGCTGAGGTTCATCATCTAACATTAATTATGCAATGTTGGAGTATCTGCAAATGGCAGAAGCTGTGGAGGAGAGGCTCAGCAGGGTGCTGAGGGAATGTAGGCCACCTGAAATCAGGACGGTCTGGTAGCCTCCTCTCTAAGACTGACTCCACAAGGCTTCCCGCTTAGCGGGAGAGAGAGGAACAGCGGGAACCAGGAGAATCTAAATGTCATGGGTGACTCTCCATTCTTTTGGAGAGGAGTCAAAGTGCGTCCCTTTACTCAAGAGCTGCTGACATACAGTCCTCTAAAATAGAATGATCAAGAGGATACAAACTACATTTAATAGGAGGATATTAAACTTGAACATCATTAAGTGATAGGTAGTTAACAAGACAGGCATTAGAAGGTAACAGAAGATGTCAAAGTATAAATATCTCATAAATCGTTTCATGTTTTTTTTTGTTAAGTGCGGTTTTTTGTCTATAGTTTACCTGCTTATTAGCCTAGCTGTGCCCTCCTGTGCACTTCCACTTGATTATCATCTCCCTACAGTCCTAGTCTGAATTTGACTCCAGTGCGACTTTTACCGCATCCAATCAGCAAACAGAACACTGTGACTGCTGAGCTAGAATGCTATCAGTCATAGGCTGATCAAATAGTTTTAAACTTCAGCAGAGCCCCCGCTGCCAGCAAGCAATCATTTCTCACTACAGAATGGCCAGACCCTCTGTGTGAAACGTAGTGTAGTATGAGAAAATGCAAAAAGTTAGTTTATTCCAGTCTATTTCACATTCATTTAGTGTGATAATTTCATGATTAAAAGATATTGTATTCTGCTGAACTGTCATGTGATGTCTACTGGAGCTGTAAAACAAGCTGTTTTATCGCAGTTGTTTTTTAAGAGAAATATTCAAACAGTTAAAGCTATACTTCAGTGATTTTAAAGCCGATCAATTCTAACTCAAAGTTAAAAATCTGCACTCCAGTAGGCTACAGGCTGTTTCTAGGCAAAATACTTTTTTAGGAGGAATCTGCTTTAGGAGTCCCCCCTGAGAGGAACAATGGCTGGATCCCTCCTCACCTCCCCTCCTCCCTCCTTCCCTCCTCTCCTCTCCTCTCCTCCTGCTGTCCCCCTGTCTTGTGCCTGGGGTCTGGTGCTGTTTGACTGTGCTAGTCAGAGCAGTAGCAGGCAGATGGCCTGTGTGGGAGAGACAGAGAGAAAGCAGCAAGGAGAGAAAGTGAAAACAGTCAACACTGACACATTAGCATGACCACAAAGCACCACCGTTTTTACGCACATACCACACCACACTCGCTCATACACACACACTCACTCACACACGTGCACACACAAACACAAACATCTTAGCAGATGTCACTCACAAGGCAAATGAATTCACAAGGCTAATGGATGTTCTTGCAGACTCCCCCACCAGGGCGGCTGATAGGAAGATAAATAAGACCACAAATAGCCGCCAGCTGAGCTGAGCTGAGCTGAGCTGAGCTGAGCTGAGCTCAGCTAAACTGTTTCAGGAACTTCAGAAACATTTGCCTTTCAGTGTATTTACAGTAAGTTATGCAGCTCAGCTTTAATGTGCTCTTGCTTTGGAACGCCCTACAGAAAGAGCAGATAAGTATCATGGCTTAGATTTGTTGCAGTTTGCACTGGCTTTTGCTTTGTACCTGTTTTTCCCAGTGTGTCATGGCCTTCAATGGGCATGGCTGAGGGACATGGCTGAAAGACCTGGCAGGGCAGCACAAGTGTGGGCGTCTCAGCAGAATCATTCAGAGGGCCAAGAGGACCCAGAGGGGCGCAAGGCAGACGGGCCATTCATCACGATGGCCGTCAAAAGTGGCAGGGGAAATGAGGTGTGACAAAGGGAAGAGCCATGCAGAGCTAACATCAGCAACGGCAGTCAATGGCACTTTTCAGTCGATGTGACTTCAAAAACCTTTTGAGCAGAGGCGTTAAATGGCGCTTCTTGCTGACAGCCAATCTGCCTAGAGTTGTTTTGTCAAACCAGCACAAAGAGCGGCAAGCCATTAAAATTCTTCCTAATTATGTCATTGCAAATTTGGCTGGATTTAGTCGACTCTTGTGCGTATTAGATTCAGCTGCAAACCTGCAAGCCAAGCCCAGACATTACAGTACAAATGAGCTGTTTTTACAAAGAGATTTTGGACAATCTTATTTATGACAGCCGAAGAACGCAAAGCTGACTCAGAATATGACGTATGTTCCCACCACTGAAGTGTGTAAAAACAGCAATGAAAGTTGCACAATAAATCCCTGAGTGACAGCGGCTTGGTCTGATGAAGTGGCTGTGACTCCATCAGTGGTGGCAGGCCCTGTGTTGATTCCAGACAGTCTGATGGGGCTTATAACGGCCAAAGGTTCACACTGATCGAGCAGGAGAGAGAGAGAGACAGAGAGAGAGAAAGAGAGAGAAAGCCCGGGAGAGCTGAGCCACGACAAGCGTAGCTGAGATGACAAAACACATCATCAGGCTGCAGTCTGGCCAGCAGCCCTGTGAGCGATACGGAGAATTATGGCCTCTGAGAATAGGGCTGCATTCCTCATCGCTCTCTCCCTCGCCATCACACTTTCTCTCTCTTTCCACCATTTCATGATTCTCCTTTCCCCGGGCTCTCTGTCTTTCTCTCTCTTTATCTGCATGGCCTTGCTGTCTATCTATCGATTTTCCACTCCTCTCTCCTAGTCTCTGTCCATTTCCCCACTCTCTCTTCGACACTAACATACTCTCTCTGTTTCTCTTTCAGTTTCTGTATGTCTCTATCCACAGCTCAAAGCAATCCTAAGTGACTGGAAAGGTTGTAAAACTCAGTTGCCCTCTTTGGTTAAATTTCAGCCAACCTGAGCCATATTAGCATCCATATTAGCATGCTAGGCCTCTCGCAATCACGATAGCCGCGATGGGCTCCTACTGTAGAGAGGATCATAGTTTCTGTTGGCCAGACAAAAGAAAATGATCCAATGACAGATAATGAGAGTCACACGGGGGTGACCGGCAGTCGCGCTGCCTTCGAGCGGCAGTACAAAGTTTAGAGACTGCACAGAAAAAGCCGCATTCCATGTCGTAATATATCATGAGGCTGTGACATCTTTAAAATGGGAATTTGGAATGCCTGCACGGATGTGGGTGCGGGTGCCTCGCTGCATTGTTCTGGCAAACACCCATTTCCCCATGGGGCACGAAAGACCTCCTAATTGTCCAGTGACACTTTAATGGTATGTCTACTGAAAGGCTCCAAGCTCTCTTTGGCTGCATGATTACTGGTTGTTATGCATTGCATCCACAGCACTTGCATTAGAGTCAGGAAATGGGCTGATGATTCCTTTCTGCAAGTGGGATAATTCAATAAATTCAAAAGGCCAGCGCAAAAACTGAACTAAGTACGATGTAACAGTCAGTGGGATGTCTTTAGTAAAAAAACAAAAACAAATTGCATGCCCTTCACCATTGCTTTGGGGTCTATAGTGATGCTAGGATCACTAATTCTAAGGTGTCATGTTTCTCACTGTTCTGCCTTCCAGCCCACAGAAAAGACCACAAAGCTAAGAGCTGCTTTACTGTAACGAGTTGCTTTAACTAAGGTTACCCTATTCGATGGATGAAAGTAATTGTTGTTCCTCCTGTTTGCTGACAAAACTTGACTCTCCTTGAACAAATAGGTGTGTTTAAGAAAGTGTGGCTTAGTAGCTGCTGCTGCTGCTGCTGTGTGTGTGTGTGTGTGTGTGTGTGTGTGTGTGTGTGTGTGCGTTTGTGTGTGTATGTGTGTGTGTGTGTTTGTGTGTGTATGTGTGTGTGTGTGTGTGTGTGTGTGTGTCAGGACCAAAGACGCATGGCACTGGAACAGGCTCAAGAAGCCATCGGGTTGATCAATCTGCTCCATGCTGCAGCTGGAGTGCATCAGTGCCAGAGACGGGTGGGACGTGGCCAGGCATCTGCAAACAGCTCTCCTCCCCCTGAATCACATATACACACACACATTCACACACACACACACACACACACACACACACACACACACACACACACACACAGTCATCTTGCCCTCTACCCAGCTGTCCTGTTCCTCTCGTAAACCTATGTGGGTGACTGGTATAGTCATTTGGAAGGAGGAGGTCTTCTGAATATGATGCAATTACAGCCAGCATAGTTGAGACTAATTAGCAAATAGCTAAATGAAATTAAATACCAATTGAACATTTAATTATGTACTTCCAGTTAATTCATCTGTGATTCCAATCTAATTCAGTTAGACAGTGCATTTAGCATCTACTGTCCTATCTGAGCAAAGCTTATTGACAGTTCATGGCTTTTGGTTTGTTTGCTTTTTATCTCGTTTAAAGGAGAAATCCAGTGTGAATTAATCAATAGCCCTGTTGTTCGAGGTCACCACGTGCTGTCTGTCGGAAAAAGAACCCAAAAATTTGAAACACACTGAATAGCAAACCGACAGCTAACATTAACTGAATTGCGCATAGGAAAATGAAGCTGAAAGTGAGTTTCTGTGCCCCATTCAATTAGTGTTGCTGCAAATTTGCTATTCGGTCTCTGTTTTATCAAATTTTGTCATTGTTTGTCCTCCCGACAACCGTAGGTGACCTTGAACAACAAGGCTATATATTGATTCACACTGGATTTAAGTCTTTAAGTATTTATAACCTTTATGTTCCACTTATCAACAGTACTGCCTTTTCTACCCAGTGGGTGAGGTGAGGTGTTAGGTATTTTGCATGTCCAGTGTGGTTTCACAGCAGCACATTGCCTTTAGAGCACCCATGCTGGCTTTCTTGTATATGTCATCTATGACGAGTAAAAGTCGTCAGTGATACTTCATAGCGTCATGTTGCAAAGCATGGAGAAAGCACTCTGGTGTTGGAGGTTCGTTTGATTGTTTCTGTTTTTCCTTTCTGGACTGAATGTGTGTGTGTGTGTGTGTGTGTTTGTGTGTGTAAGCATGCCTCCTACCCTTGTTTTTCAGTGGCTGTTCCTCTTTTGGAGCAGCTGACTTCCTGTTGACGTTTGTGGTCAACCTATCGCTGTGTTGTGTCATAAGGCTCATCTGCAGTTGTGTGTTGCTAAAACAGAGGAGGCGTTTTTCTTTTTTTTTCGTCTTTCTTTTTCCAACCGCCATTATTTCCATATCGCCATAAACAACGCAAAGCCAACGATGCTAAGGTATACGAGGCTTATGCCTCCACGTGTCTGTCTTTAGATGTTTCAAGCTTATTTACGGTGCAGCAGCTGTTATTTTCTGTTGTGTTTCACGTCAAACATCCTCACTTCAAACGCTGTTTCCCCTGCGTGCTGGGTCACATTTTCTATGCAAATTCAGTGTCTCTGAGTCCTTTTCCGCCGTGGAGATGAAAGTTGGCCTACCTTTTATCCCATCACAGGAATAGAGCTGCTTGTCAGTTTATCTGCATGTGTCTTAAAGTAGGCCACCGGATGGGGCAAACTAGGAAGATGTAGCCAGGGCAGGGAAACTGGAATCGTGTGTCCGCTGGAATCAAAGCAGAGCATGACTGTGCTCACACATATTCCATTCAAACAATCACACCCTGCCAGCTCAGAGATAAATGAACAGTGCAATTTGAAGAGTGCTCCCAGCCAAAAATTTGGGTGGATTATTACTGATAAATCATTTTTGTCTTTTTGTATGGCCCTTTACCACTTGGAATTGAGTATGGCATTATTATCTGAAATCAATGCTAAACAAGGGTGTCACACACTAACTATAAACTGAAAGTGTCCAGTCAATAGAGAGTTAATAGGCTGAACTTCTCGAGAGAACTCTTACACACCATGTCTACCTATCTAATACAAGAGATCTATCCAATTCTAACTTCCCATGTGATGCTGGAGGCTATGTGTCAGGGCGTTGCTACAATAGTGGACAAATTCCACAGCAATCATTCGCATGCTTCTGGCACTGTCATTACAGTCAATGACCCGTCAAATCTCAAGGCAAAGCTGTACTCAATATCGTGTGAGTAGACAGCATGCAAAATTAATCTCAGTGATGCAAGATACCACATCAATCCTGGATGGACTTCATAGCTCAGTTGGCTTAGGGATCAATCTGTCAATGGTTTTCATTATCCACACATTTTGATGTTAATCACTGATTCAAAAACAGTTCCTTTCATCCATACTTGTTCGGCTGACACTTTGTAAATAGTGGTCAACAAGCATTGATTAAAAAAGCTGATCAGGTCCTGTAACATAGACTTCAGCTGTTCTGGTTGTTCTGAAGAAGAACTGGTGAAGCAGGCAAAGGACCTAGTTCTCAGCAAACCAGTATTCGATTCAAGTCAGTAAATTAACTCTGCATGTGAGGCCAATCAGTAAAATTGAGGACACGTTTTGGCTCTCTGATTAATCCACTGATTAAAATGGCTTATAATCATCTAGAAACAGCACTTTAATCCAATTCTATGACTCTGTGAAAGGAATCCTATTCAGTTTTTCTATTAAACAAATGCTTCTATTAAACAAATCTTCCCTATAAACATCCACACCCATGCTTGAATATGGCAAATATGTACTGTAACCAGATGTTAATGAACCTGTCCTGTTTTAGATCAGTCTGTGCGATAACCTACTGTGAAAATACAGCTGTTATGATGCTACATTATGTAAAGGTTTCATGTCTAGTCAGGATAAGGATAAGAAAATAAGTCACATGGCAAGGTTAGCAAAGCATCAGCTTTTAAACTGCCAGTGGCCATTTCCTATGGTGCCTTTCCCTGTAATGTTAAAGGCAATTAATGGAATGAGCAACATTTAAATTAAATCATGGCATGATTGTGCACCCCAGCCAGAGAGGGGAGGCGGGGAGAGGAGAGTGGCTGACTCTGGGGTGGCTTTGGCCCTGACCTGGCCCACATCTGGAGCCCTGGCATCAGCAGAGGTCTGGCTTATGCTTAGCATAATGAGATACAGCCCTGTTGAAAGGATTCTTTTCTCTGCATAAAAGCTATTTCGATCGCATGACGTCAGTCACACAAATGTAATCTTCCTCACCCGTGGGCGGGTGGTGACCACCAACAATCTCCAGCCTGTTGTTAGCATATATATATATATATATATATATATATATATATATATATATAGTGTGTATTGTGTGTGTGTCTTTTGTGTTCTTGTGGCTCCACAGGCACTGTTTCCCTGCTGTGGTTCTGAGCTCTTAAACATACAATTCTCAGCATTTGTCAGCGCTAAGCACGTCTTGTGGTATTCAGGAGGTCATCGTCAGCGCAGTCCGGCTACTAATTAAGAGAGAGGATGAAGAAAGAAAGACAGGGTGAGGAGGCAGGCACAGACGTCACAGCTGGATTACAGCGTGTTTGTAAGGGCAGAAGGTTCTTCTTGCTCTCTGATGAAGAGAACTGTAAAGCCAGGCAAAGTATTTCCAGAAGGCTGCAGAAGGATGAGACTGCAGCAGACAGGCTCACGGGAGACGGCTGCCTCGGCAACCACACAGAGGAGAGGGCTTTCTTAAAATTTAAATCAGACTGTTTTGAGGCACGAGTGCACAAGGTCATAGTATACAAGCAATCAATTCCATATTGATCCGCGCAAGTCTTCTAAAATCGATACTTACACAAGACAGACTATTTTGCTTCCTTCCTGCCAATTTTCTGTGTTGTAATGCCATTTAAGGGTCCTATACGAACACAGAATGAGTGATGAGTATTTGTCACCTCAGCTGCTGGTTGTATTTATTTATTACTTAGAGGAGCAGAGGGAGCAACAGTGCGTGGCGAGGATGAGATGACTTCACGCACGGATGGTGGAGCTCACAGTTGGTCGTGTTTGCCTGCACACAGCTGCCTTAATCAATTTGAGGGGGGCACTGGGCGAATCCTCGTGCACGTTTGCAACCCATGTCCGAGCACAGATGTTGTTTTCGCCACTCGATGCCAGGGAACAGAAGCATGAGGACCCAGCCTTTACGAGAAAGAGAGGGAAAGAAAGATAGATGGATAGAGAGAGAGAGAGAGAGGGAAGGAAAGAGAGATAGAGAGGGGCAGATGCTAGGTCTTGAAACAGCCGGCAAACAGGTGCTCAGCAACCTAAGCAATGAAAAACAACTAGTGACCAAGGGCTTTGCCTAAGCCACACTTGACACTGTGGTATTTGAATCATGTCTGATGAAACAAACAGAAACGTTCATTCCTCTCGTAGGATAATGGCTCTGAGCCAAGTCGTGCCAATGTCCACGCCGCAGCATGCCAACCATGCAGGGCCTCACAGCGGCAGCGCGGCAGCTGATTGGAGAAAACATCTGGCGGAAATTCAATGATGTTGAGCATCCATTTCTCAGTGCACAGAATGTGCAGATGGAAGTGGGCTCCGTAATGGCGTGAATGGGGAGGGAGTGGAGCCGATTGTGCACGCGTGGCCCGTGTGCTCCCAGTGGGGATGGGGCAGGCTGAGTCATAGCGGCTACCCGCTCACCCAGTGCTCTACTGCCAGTGGTGGCAGAACAGGGAAGTCCTTCCTGCTGCTGTTTTCTTTCCCTTGATAAACAATAGTGTGCTCCACATGCAATGCTGGCAAGAGGTGTTATGCTATGAGATCAGCAGCTTAAAGAATCAAGCGATAGCAGAGCTGGTCATATGTGTGGGAGAGAGCACTAGGCCTCTAGGGGAACTCCTGCATAGCAACATACCAGTACGCCAGTGTATTAATTCATTCTAGGGGCCTCTGGAAATGTATTATTAGAGTTCAAACGTTCTGATTTCAGTGTAGTATATTACATACTGTATGGAAATGGTAAATGGATCTGTTTTCTGGCCCTTTTATGCGTCTTCATTAGAGTGCAACTACTTTACACAATGGTGCGTCTAGAATATACTGGAAGCCCTCTATGCATTGTAGATTGGACTCTGGGGCAATTTTGTTGAAGGCACTAATTATGATGAACCATTACAGTAAGCTTCTGAGACATCTGTCCTCATCATGCTGCGTCAAGCCACTGAAATCACAAAACTTGAGAGGGTGCCTCCCCCTGGTGGTAGGTGTTAGGAGTTACATGTTGTTCACCTGATTCACCATCTGAACAATGCATGCATGCAACATTTAAATGTCACAAAATCATTTCAGCTTTGTCAAATCTATGATAAAATGACCAACATGTAGTACTATAATATCAAGGCCCCTTAGTTATTTATCAATCATAGACATCTTGTAGCACCATTCAGCCATGAGTAGTGATTGACATGCCATGTTATCTGTGGCTTGTTCTGAAGGAATTACCCTGTTTGTTTTGGTCAGGTGGCTGCAGTATCTAGGGGGAAGCCCAAACAATAATCTCATCACTGTCTCTGTCACCTCACAGCTCATGACTGCAAAAGTCCTCTCACTTCCCCAGCACATCCCCACATGCTGTTGTTGTCCCCCCCCCGATACACTAACAATAGTTCTCTAGTCGCAAAACTTCCCTAGAGGTAATTTCTCACTCCTCTATGCCAACACACTGCTTAAAAAGTCTACTTTCTCAGTCCAATTATGACCTCAAGACCTTTGTTTTTTATGTAATACATTCACACTAACTAATTACTAATAACTAATGTTAGAAATAAAGCTAAACTAGTTCTGTCTCATATGGAGCATATAGTTTCTAAGTGTGTCAACATTCCTCAACACAACACTTTTTTTTCATTCTCAAAACACTCAAATATCAGACAAGGTCATTTTTATCCACAAAGTAACTCCATACAGTTTTCTCTTCACATTTACAAAGTTCACTCCGCTGCTAGCCTTCCTGGACTTGTCATACAGTGAGTGGACTTGTATCATCCAAAGTGATAAAAGCTCTCAACGTTAGATTTGGGATGTGATCTATTTCTATTCTTATACGAATACTGGGATCCGTTTGATTTTCTTCCTCACTTTTTTAGCACAGCAGAGCCTATCACTTCCTGAGGTGTTGACCATTATTTTCACACATTTTCCACACCCTTTTTCTAAACATTTAACACAACTTTCAAAGCAAGTTGCCAAACTTCATTGTATTACAATCTTAGACAAAAGGAAAGCATCTATTGACAGCCCAAGCCATTCTCTGCATACATATGTATGAAAGTCTGTGTAAATCTCCCCCTCCATCATTCTTCAATCCACATTCGTTCGTCATGCAGATAAAAGACATTTGCTGTTTGCTATTTACAAGGATGGCAGAATCAATTAATGATAAAAGCATCCATGATTTGATGAGATGAGAATTGGGAAATTATTTCAGTGAATGAAGTACACTGTGTTGTATTTGTTTAGGTGCAAATTATGGGTCTTGCTTGTCAATTTATGCTTAACATTTATATTGTAATATTCTGGTTCCTTTCCACACATTCAATAATCATGTAAATGGCACAGATATAGCATAACCCAAGATTAAACCGGCTTATTTTGAGAGCCTGTCTATAGTTGTTGTCGGTTGTGTTATGATTGACTGAAAGAACTCACTGACCCGATCGCAAATTGTGTTTGAAGGGAAAAAATGGCTTTTGCTGCATTTTTAAATGTGTTGTCATGTCAACAAACTGTGTCATTCTGGGCAGAGTGCATCCGGCGTCTGTTTCGGCCTGTGTGTTTTGAAAAGATGAATTTTGTAGTGACTACAGAATCTCAACAATCAAGAAAAAAAAACTGTAATATTATGAATGAAATACTAGTTTATCTCCTGAAAGATATACAAATGAATGTAATGCTAAATAAATAAATAAATTAATAAATGACTGATAAGGAGCGGAAGTAGTTTATAATGAGACAGATCAGACAGACTGAGATAAAGTAACAACCAAAGAATGAAAGTGATGTGATGATGTGAGAGATGATGATTGAGGGAAAGAAAGACAGAGAGAGTAAGATGTGGTTTGGAAAGAGAGCGATGCCCAGTGATT
Organism: Tenualosa ilisha; assembly: GCA_015244755.2. NCBI lineage: Eukaryota > Metazoa > Chordata > Actinopteri > Clupeiformes > Clupeidae > Tenualosa > Tenualosa ilisha. Next base: position 4,729,925 of record PYXC01000541.1, on the reverse strand, counting down.
GAATGAGTGATTATAATGAGCTGAGCGATGGGTGATAAGATAAGTGGTGATAAGAGCAGTAGAGTAAGAGATCAATAGAGAAGCAACTCTGTGTCATTTTAAAATGCTGCTAATGGTCTGTACAGTGATGTGACTTTCAGACCCATGCCCTCAGTGCTGCCATAAAAGCCCAAAGGCCATTTCAACCATGGCGAAGCCACCAGCCCCCAGACAATGTTTTTATGTCAGATTAAACCCATTATTTATATACAGTATATAAAACCTTGTGTAAAGACCAATACCTCCAATGATTAGTGTGTCATGATGTTCAAGATACTTTTCCCCAAATAAACAATATTAATTGTAATTACAAACTGTAATTGTAATTAAACTGTTGATTTAAAAAGATTTATTTGAGGGTATCACTGTAGCCTTTGGCTCAAGGTAGTGGCTTGCCACAGGAAATCCATAGGATGAATAACATGTATAGGTATGAAATGCTATGTTAGATGCTTTTTACATTCAGTGGTCTCCAGTGGTTGGAAAGCTCATACCCTATGGAATACTCCATTACTGGGATGCCCTCTCACACCCCCTCCACCCCCATTTATGGATATCGATCAAGGAGAGACCAGTGCTGTATTGGGACTGCCCAGCTGGGAACACAATCAGCCTCTCATTGAAATGAATAATGAGCCAACCAAGGGACCATTGATAGGCTCAAAGGTCACCAGTTAGCCCTGACAGGCAGATATCATCATGACTTCATGCAATCACATGGGACACGGATCGTCATGGGGACTGACTGTGGGTCATGCATGACCTCTACTGGCCTTCTGTGACCTCTGAGGGTCATGAGATCTGTAAGCGCATGACATCACGGGAGGCTCAGCGGGGAGCTGCTGCATTCTTCCACTGTTATAAATAGCGTGAGGGAGATCCATGGGACTAGCCAGCAGTGAGGCACACTTCCTCATCACACAGATTCCCCCAGTGTGAATGGCAGACAGCTACTGTTGTGGCAACCGCAAGGGGAACACCACACACAAACATCAGACACATCACTCTCACCAGCTCACTGACTCAGAGATTTTCTCCCCCCCACACACACGCACGCGCGCAAACACACACACACACACACACACGATCCAAGTCATCAGACCAATGTCTCACAAAAGAGGCCTAGCAGTGAAATCTGAGGTTTTGTAAAGGGCAATTTCATTCATGATGAGGTGGGTCTTTCCTAAAACAGACTGCTGTGACCAGTCACATGCTTCTGATCCCCAAAAAACTGTAGGTTGCATATTCATCTCAGTATAAGCATGTGCACTACAGTGTTAATGAAAATACTGGTTGTTGTCAAGACTACAGGCTTAGACTACAAACAGAAACAATTTAAAATAATTTAGACCGATGTAAATAGCAGAAATACAGTTCAAAACCTAATGAGGAAAAGAGGAAATACTGCCATCTAGTGTCACAAGCAGTCACAAGGCATAACAAACAGATCAAGCTATAGTCAGGACGAACACCACTGGCAAGCACACCACTTTTTACTATAATTGTAAGTGTAAGTTTATTTGCTAGGTTTTTTTTTTGTTGTTGTTCTGGTTCACCCTTTTTGAAGACTGCTTCGAAGGCTTCTGAGACAGCAACGCCATTCCAACTCTGAAACGTCCATCCTGAAGTGACCTTCTGGGCTTGAGAAAAAAATGCTTACACTACCCTTTCTGAATAGAGACAGAACAGAGAAATGTCAGAGAGTATAGCGCATAATTTTCATGACAGCCTGGATGCTTATTGACAGCTGGATGCTTATTAAAGACTGGATTTTACTCAGCCATTTCAAACTATCAGCTCAGACAAAAGCAATCCAGGCACATTATTGTTCATCGTTGAAGAACTGATCAACACATATTAGTCTGTGGTACACAACACAAAGTAAACATCCAGGACATAAAGGCAGACGTCTTCTCACATAACCCTCAGGAAATACTGTACATACAACAAATACTAAACAAGGAAAATCAATACCCTCATTATGATCTGAGTACTCTATTGAATCTAAATAATGAATGTCTCCCTTTGATTCCATTTTTATATTTAATTACCAAAGGTGTAATGTATCCAATGCCCTGCAAAAATGTGATTCATTTATATTCTGTCTCTAGCATAGGGTTGTCTTGGTTCCCCACACTGATGTCATACTGTGCTTTTATGAAGCAGTGAAACTGTCCCTTTAATGTCTTTTTTCACAGCCATCACTGCAAACACCTTCCTTACGCGGGCATGAATGAAAGACAAAGATGGTGTTGCAGTTGATAACTATCTTGACAATCTAAACTATTAACTATCGGCAATTACAGCTGTCCATACACATACCAGCCTTATACTCAGTGCTGTCAGCTGCAATTACAGCTGTCCACAAACATACCAGCCTTATTCACCGTGCTGTCAGCTATGGCTCCATCTAGTGGAAATGAGCAGTGCTGTAGTGCTATAACACTGGCACTTGTAAGACTGGGAAGACGGACAGAAGCCTTGTTCAGTCTTGACTAGTTTGGACTACTCTAGTCAGTGCACACTGTCTCAGTCTGTGGTCTGCTGCCCCTTACCATTGAAATGGCTCTTGTTTACAGGAGCTCCCTCTAAAAGTGAAAGGTCAGGAGTCCACAAAAATGACTGAAAATAGCCTGTACAGCTAAAGCCATCAATCAGTCACTATGTGTCTTTGACTTCTTTGGAGCTTAATAGTAAGATGTGCTAGTAAGCCTTATAATATTGACATTGGCAGCAGCTACAGACACGCAATTTTAAAACACTCAATGTTTTTGTTTTTAGAGAAGTTTTAGAGAATCCTTTCACTTGTAAAATACCTTTGTTTTTTATGCCACATGCCTTCTGGGTATAATTGACATCACTTGGTTGAGTCGATCTATGTCCAAACTGTTGCTGCACATACCACCATCCATGAAGGCCTGGCAAAATGTAATCGCAAGCCCGCTCCTGGTTCCATGCTGAAGAAGTCTTTGTTGTCTTTGAAGATGTTTTTTTTTTTTTTTTTTTTTTTAATAATAGCTGCTTTCAAACTCTATAAGTCACAGAGAAGTCTAAGATGCAGACGTTTTAGCTTGTACACTTGTATGAACACATGTTATATACCATCTTGTCCCGCTAGGTGTTTGTAATCCTTGTTACCTGCTGAGGGGTGAATTTTGATTTTTGCTAACCAGAGGCTAACGGTGGTAGACTACTAGCCCTTGTGCCTGCTTTGCGCGTCACATTCTCTGGCTTAAGATTGTAGTAAATAACAAAACATGCACTTATGTCATGACAATAAGTAACAACTCATCAAAAGTGTGGATTTGAGGTACATCATGACTGAAAAAAACTGTAAAACATTACCCTCTCCACAGTCCTTGACTGAGGGAGCGTGATGTACAAAACTGGCGCCGAGGTTAGTTAGGGGTTTTGATTACTTTTTGGTGATATCACTGTTTTCTCCTCATTTCTCTGATTGTCTTCCTTTTCAGATAAATCTTGAGCACAGGTTTCCCTGTTGTCCTCCCAATATATGGTGCAATCAGAATAAAACAGCATAGGTTGGTAGGTTATCATTTTTTAGACAGACAGCATTGAGACGTAAAGTTTACGAGCCCCGATTTCCTAAAAAACAAAAGCATTTTGAGTGCTTTTGAATCACAACAAATATAGTTGACACCAAAATGGCTTACCAGTCAGGGATCCTTTTACAGAATGGTAAAGTCGCTTCAGGCCACATGGCCCAGACATCAAACAGATGAAACACCTATATCTTATACGGAGGTGGCACAGTTTAAGAATCTGGTGCATCAGCTAGTGTTGGATAAATGTGAAACGGGGTTCTTCAGTAGATGATATCTTGAGGAGGTGAACCTCAGACAATATGACCAAGGGGTCAATAAGACATTCTTATAGATGCAAACCAGATGTTGTGTAATTCTGTACATAAGAGCTGCTGCAACTTGCATATTTAAAATAATAATAATAAAAACACAGCTTTTGGAATCTGGTTGTCGCTCAAGAAAATGGTCACTAACATGCAATCAAAATTCAGGGTGATGGTGGTTAGAGATGCCGTTCAGCAATCAGAGGGTTGCATACTCAAGCCCCGCTCCGCCTCACCCCATCCAAGTGTCCTTGAGCAAGACACTGAACCCCAAATTGCTCCTGGTGATCGCTTTGCATGGCTGCCTCTGCCACTGGTATGTGAATGTGAGGCATAGTTGTAAAGTCCTTTGAGTGCTCGTGAGTAGAAAAGCACTATATAAAGGCAGTCCATTATTCAAAAACTTCAGCAGCCAAGAAGATGTATAGGTCATACAGGTTCAAAGTTCATAAAGTGAGACACGCTGCATTACTACTACATTTTTGGGTGCATGCCAGATTTGATGGCATTTCCAACATAAGTTGGGGTAGGGGGAGGACGCAGTGCTAAAACAGATTTCAGTATATCATCCTGCCAACATTTTATGGTCACAAAATTTGACATGGTGAATTACTCTACAAACATCTTTGGATGCACTCAAAATTTGCCATACTGAATTATTACAACAATTGCTATAGTAGGAGTAGAAAATGTAGAGTATACTATCCCCCAAATTAACAGTAATTAACCCATCATCCTTAGCTAATTGCCATAAATATTGTAATTAATTGTAAATTTACATATTGTAAAAATGCAGTAACTTCACTACATTCTGACAAGATTAAGAATTCCGATTCCTGTGAGTGAGTATGTGTGTGTGTGTGTGTGTGTGTGTGTGTGTGTGGTGTGTGTGTGTGTGTGTGTTTGAGTAGGTGGGTGGGTGGGTGTGAATAAAAAGAAAAGGGAGTGTGAAAAGAGAGGAAGGCAGAGAAAAAAACATGCCACGTGTGTGTGTGTGTGTGTGTGGTGTGTGTGTGTGTGTGTGTGTGTGTGTGTGTGTGTGTGTGTGAGCAAATGTCTGCGTGCATGTGAGAGCTTATGTGTGATGGCTAATACATGTCTTTGTGGGTTGGCGTGTCTGTGGAACAAAGCAGAAGGTATGCCTGCCAAATATGTTTGTTTGGAACATGTTGGTGCATATACACCAGGCAGGCACTTTTGTCTGCCCGACTGTGGGTGTGTGCTTTGTGTCTCTGAATGTGTGAGCATGTGTGTATGTACACTTGTGTTTGCTGTCTTTCTCCCTCGCTCTCCTTTCCATCTCTCTTTGTGTGTGTGAGCGCGCGTGCGTGTGTGTGCGTGTGTGTGTGAGTGTGTGTGTGTGTGAGTGTGTGTGTGTGTGTGTGTGTGTGCGTGTGGGTATTTGTCCCCCTCGTCCCTCCCTCTCTCCCTCCACGCCTGACTGACAGAGATCCTGCGCGCCTGAATAGTGCTCTTATGAGGCTGCATTCTTCCATTTCTCAATGGAATGTTTACAGAACGGTTTACAACCCCACAGATCCCAACCTCTCTCTCTCTCTCTCACTTTCTTTCTCTCTCTATTTCTTTCTCTCTTCTCTCACTCTTTCTCTCTCCTACTAACTCTGTCATCTCTTGTCCTTATTTCTTTTGCTATCTATCTCTCTCTTCTTCCTTGTCTTTTCTCCTTCCCTCTATTTCCATATATACCTCCCTCAATCCTGCCACCCCCACCCTCCACTCTCCCTCCTTCACTTTCTTTTCTCTTCTTCCGTCTTTCTCTCTCTTCCTTCCTAAGCCTCTTGTGAGCATGTCTTATTATGTGCTTTGTGGAGTGTTAGGCCAGCACAGCCTGCGCTCCACCCTGCAATGGGGAGGCCTCACAGAGCTGGATGAAAACAGCAGCACAGCAACACAGAGGCCCCCAAGCAGGATAAACATGGCCCCCTCTTCACAGAAGGAATGAACCCCTACCACACACACACACACACACACCACACACACACACACACATACACACACACACACCACACTAAACACAAGCACGCACATAGAAATACACTTACCCACACACACAAAACCCCGCCAATCTTCTGCGTACACACACACACACACACACACACACACACAAACACACATACACATACACACCAAACACATACATACACACCAAACACAAGCACTAACACAGACGCACACATCTCCCCCAAACCCAAGTCCCTTGGGTGCCACACAGGCTCGGCCACCTTATCCAGAGAGACTGCGGGCTGATGGAGGCGGTGTAATAAAGGCAGTCTTTCTGCGGAGGGCTTTTCTCCCGCCGACTGTGGGGCTCAAAAGTCTCAACCTATGGATCTGTAACTATCTGAGGAAAGAGTTCCACAATGTCTCTCTTTCTCTAACTCTGACAGGTCCTGTATGTGCAGACTGAAAAAACATTACAGTGTTACTGCCTAAATGAATATCATTTATCACACAGCTTATTATGGACTCTATTGCTCTGTGTTTGAACTGCTGCCTAATCCACCAAAAGGAAGCCGGTTATAAATCTTGTAGCTGGAAAAAATAGACTCTGGATCTTGATCAGTGTTCAAGCATCTTTTTTTTTTGTCTTTAACAGTTCTGTGTTGTGCTTTGATGGAGTAGCACTTTTTAAGTGGTGTGTCCCAGCATGGACACAATAACAGCGAGGGGACAGTGAGTGTAGGGCTGCTGCATTGTGCTGAGCTGAAAGCTGTGCTGGCACCCTCCAAATGCCGTGTGTGTTCCCACAAAACATCAGTGCGGCGCGGTGCGGAGAGGGCTGGGGCCGGGGCCCCTGCGGGACGGGTGGCCCCCCAGCCCTAATGTCCCTATAAATACTTTGTAGCACTGCCAATGCTCCACCCGCCTTTGTCTGTCAGGGAGAGGGTGGGGCCTGGGGTGCACACAGAGTGAGTCCACATCAGACCAGCCAGCCCCCCTCCCAACACACACAGACATACACACACACACACACACACACACACACACACACACACACACACAGATGTAGTGACTGACAACAGCCAGCCCCCTACCAACACATACATAGATACATACATACATATACACAGATGTAGTGACTGACAACAGCTAAATTGAAACATCTTCAAGTCATGACTACAGCTTCATAGTTTTTTCTCCACAGTATCATCAACCTTGCTAACTCTATCTCTCTCACTCTCTCTTACTTTCTCTCTCACACATACAAACACATACACACACACACACACACACATAGACACACACACACACACACAAACATTCAAACAAGACATGCAAGCACGTAAAATGCTGGACACCTCCCTTGTCTGAGGTATAGACCTTTCACGCACACCCTGAGATTGATATTGAGGCAAGGAGGGAAAAGGCGGGTGTACTGTTTTAGGCAAACCAGTCCCCCCCTCCTTCCCCCCCTCCTGGGAAAACAGCGACAACAAATTAGCCTTCTTTTATGTGGGGGCCTAAGGACGACACTTGGACAGCCCTGAGATTGTCCCCCTGGGTTCCCATGAACCTCTCTAACCTTCCCTTTCAGCGCCAAAGGAAGCAGTCATTGTGCCAGCACCTGTTTCTGTGGAAATTGGTAAAATGATGGCTTTGTTAGGCATCACCCTGGCAACCAGGAGAAAAGACCATGGGGATGGGGAGGGGTGAGGAGGAGGGGGGGGGGCCTTGGGTTGGAGGACGGAGGAGAAGAAGGAGGAGGAGGAGGAGAGAGGGGGATGCTGGATGAGGACTAGGGGTCTGACTAAGAGTGAAAAAGAGATAAGGAGTGTGGTTTTGTGTGTGTATGTGTGTGTGTGTGTGTGTGCGTGTGTGTTTCTCTCGTTCTCTCTCCCTCTTTCTGCGTGTATTTCACATCTTTCTGTGTGTGTGTGTGGGGGGTGTGTGTGTGTGTGTGTGTGTGCGTGTGCGCACGTGTGTGTTCAGCTTGCGGAGAAGGGGGGTGTGACATGGGTGACACGTGGAGGGTTCTCCTGGCGCTGATAACACTCTTGCGGTGAGGGAGCATGAAAAAGCGCATAGTGTGTGTTGGCAGAGGTGCAGTGAGGTGATGGCTGGCCTCAGGACAGTGAGGAAGAGCTGAACGGGCAACTTCTGCGCCTGCGTCAATGAGCCCAAAAAGGGAAGGAGAGAAATTGACCTTCGAGGCAGGGAGATGGGAGAACACCTGTGGCAGTGGTGTGTGTGTGTGTATATGTGAGTGTGTGTGTGTGTGTGTGTCTGTGTATAAGCGTGTGCGTATATGTGTGTCATGGTGTTTTGTATGTAGGAGTGTGTGTGTCTGTAGATGTGCGTTTGTGTGTACAAGTTTGGAAGTGAGGGAAGATCAAGCTCACAGCCAGTTCTCTGACACAGCCCTGGCTACCACCACCAGGACTACTGCTCTGCAGCTTCTGTCCTGCCTGATGTGCGCTCACGTAGTCAGAGTGACTATGTCATAGTCAGTGGTGTGTATTTGTGTGTCTTCGTGTGTGAGTGTGTGTTTGTGTGTGTGTGTGTGTGTGTGTGTGTGTGTGCGCGCGTGTGCTCTGGGCTAGTCTGGGTGGGAGGATAACAGGGAGAGTGAAGGAGGGAGGGAGGAGGTCATACCCATTAAGCTTGCCAACACTCATCCCCTCGCACACTGCCACTGCAGGGGGTCACGGAGGACAGACCAGGAGCAGCAGCAGAACTGACCCAAGCCTCTGAGTGCAAGACGAGATGGTGTCAGGATGGAAATGCAATGCCTTCAACAGTCTTCAAGGAGAGATGGCAGGATTTGTGATGGAGAGGAGAAAAACAAGCGATGGGTAACAGAGATAGATAGATAGATAGATAGATATATAGATATATAGATAGATAGATAGATAGATAGATAGATAGATAGACTACATACACACACGCACATACATACATAAATAAATACTTCAGTCATTTCTGCTGCTGTATATTCATAGATTACAAGTGAATGTGCTCTCCCTTCCTCTCTGCTTCCCCTAAGCAGCAGGAGAGGACCGGCAAATGGCACCCATATATTACAGTAATAGTGTCTTGGTGGCACTTGATGCTTATGTGCAGAGTGTGTGTTACAGTAACATCCAGAGTTTCAACCTCAACAGAAAGTCCCAGTGTGAGAATGAGGGTGCCAGTCAAGACCCACAGCCAGTTGTGGATTACATTACAGGCTTTGCATTGGTGAGATGTCATCCTCACCACAAAGAATTTTGAGAATCTACAGTAATCTTTCCGGGCATTACCATTGGATGTGTGTGTGTGTGTGTGTGTGTGTGTGTGTGTGTGTGTGTGTGTGTGTGTGTGTGTGTGAGTGTGTGTGTGTAGAGAAAGGTCTAGTTTATGCATGTCACTGTCAAGGACTCTGGCAAACTAATCAAAAGCAAAGTAAGTAAAGCATATTTAAACACAGCTTCCACTGACCAAGGTCTCGTACAAAGAAACCTAATACGTGTAAGTACAGAAATGATTTGGGCCACCTCAAACATGGCCTCGTGGTACTCTCTGGAAATGAACACAACTAAGTGCCCTGTAGCTCATCCCAGTTTGGGGGCACTGGACCGAGCAGAAATCCACAAATTCAAATGATTTCATCACCATCAGGCTGTTGAATTTACTGTCCCTTTATTTAGTGGGCCAGTTCATTTGCTGTAAATAGACTGTTTCTGAGGTTGCTGATTCCTCAATTTTGGTGTCTAATCATTTCACCATCAACAAACTCATATATAGCTGCGTGAGAGGGAAAAAATGATAAGATTCATGCCTGTACATAAAATGTGGCACATATGAATTGAAGGTTCAGAAAGAATAACATATATATCTTTGTACTATATAAAGTTATTCACCATGAAGCTCTGCCAATGACCAGAACGTATTAAATATCAACAAACTCCAGCCGAATCCAGAAAGTCCCCACCACAACCGCTTAAGCGTGTGCACGCACGCACACACACACACACACACACACACACACACACACACACACACCCTTCAGGAGAGACCACATATACAGCATTGATTGGTTGACCGTATCCCCAAATGATGGGGCCTTTCATCTTTGCACAATCCATGCTGTCAGCATAAAAGCCCATTCTTTTTTAGGCTGACCTGGAAAGACAACATCAGTGATTCATTGCTTTTGCAGGAAGCTTTATGGTAACCCGCAATAGGTGCATTCATTTGTGCCTGAATTCTTTTTAAAAGTGTTTGCAGACGCATGAAAGGAACGTACAACGGCAAATAATTCCAGGATCTACGAGGCTTTGTGATTTGCCTATTCGAGGGTGTTAATAACATGACCACTGAACATATTTTATTTCATATATTTTTGTTCTGCAGTGAAGAAAGGAAAGAAATCAATTAAGAAAGGGTTACCAAACAATGTTACTGTAACACAACTCCTGTATTCAAATGATCACAGCTAAAGTGAGTCTCCTGGATGCCTAAGTCATTTCTGATGCCGGGCATGAACGCTTGGCCACACAATGACGTCTTCCTCTGTCTGCTTTGCCTGAGGGGGATGGGGGGGCATCCAGAGGACTCCTTAGAGCCCGGGGGTTTGGTTCGGTCCGGGGGTGTTTCGGTGCGGTGCGGTGCGACGAGGTGGTCTCTCATTGTGTGGCGAGTGGCGCGGGCACCGTGCCCAGTGCACAGAGTGCAGGTTCGTTAGCATGCGCGGGCGTAAGCGTCGCCGCTGAGCACTGCCCGATGCCAACCAGCTCCTCCTTCTGTTACTCTGGGATTGCCATGCCACCCCCCCTACCCCACCCCCACCCGCACCCCCACCCCACCCCTCGTCCGTCTACCTGATTACCATGTCCCTTTTCAGCGCTCCGCCTCAGTGACCCACAGACTGGACACAGGCCTTTAATTGCTTCAAATAAGGTAGGGGCTCATTGAATCTGATGGTTATATACTGGACTGAATGGAGAAGCTCTTGAAGTGCACAGCACTGCACTGCTGCTGTGTGGAGAGGCCAAGCTGAGCTCTATGTGTGTGGCAGGGGCCGACTGCAGTGGTTCACAGAGCTGCGAGTATTAGACCAATGGCAGAGCTAGCGTGGCTGATGCTTTTATTGACTTTTCTCTTCTTTTTTCTCAGGAGCTGGCACATCGTTTTATTGATGTTCTGGTTTGTTCTTTTGTCTTTGTCTGTAGTCTGCTTTCTCCAGATGTTCTGGGCACAGTCTGTGTGCTGTTTTCACATGCTAGAATTGGACAGTGAGTGTGAGTTTTATTGTTGTTCTCATCATTAATTGGGCATCACCTGATCTGAGTAATAAAATGAAATGGCATCCCCTGTCGTGTGTCATCAAGTATTTTAGTATCTCTCACAAATAAATGTCCTGACAGAAGAGAAATGATGTGTAACTTTTATGCTTATCTGTGTGTATGTGTCTTGCAACTTGTATGTATGTGTGTGTGTGTGTGTGTGTGTGTGTGTGTGTGTGTGTGTGTGTGTGTGTGTGTGTGTGTGTGTGCGCGCTTGTCATTACCTGTGAGTAATCCTTTTTTAAATATGGTACTGTGGGAACTTTTTGGAGTGCACTTGGCCTTGTGAAAGCTACTAAAAGTGTCTTCACCACTGTCACGCATGTGTTATATATCCCTGCCGTGTGAAGGCCCAGCACGGCCGGGAGAAGCAAGAGGGACACAGGGAGAGAGAGAGAGAGGGAGAGAGAGAGAGAGAGAGAGAGAGAGAGAGGCCATCTGGAGCTGGAGGGCCAGGACGTTGGCTGTTGGCTGCTTTTCCATACGGCGGCGATGGCGGCGCGTCACAGCCACGCTTTAGCGTCTGTCTGCTGGGTGCAGCCCTCGCTCAGCAAAATACTTTAGTGTGGGAGGAGGGAATATAGTTCCAGAGAGTGGAGTAAAAGATGGATCCAGCTGCACAGGCACATACATGCACACATGTGTGCACACGCACGCACGCACACACACACATACATACATATATATACATACATTCATAAATACATGCACATGCAATCAGAGTTACAAGCACATGTTGCACACATATGCGCACACACAAATATTCATTCACAAATGCACACATGTTGACATGTGACAGCATACACACAAAACACACATGTAGGCAGACACACGCATGCGCATGCGCTTGCACTACACACACACACACATGCATGCCTTTTTTTTCTCTCTCTCCCTCTCTCTCTCTCTCTCTCTCTCTCTCTCTCTGTCACACTCACACACACACACACAAAACACATGCCTGGTTTTGTGGCCTCTGCTCAGTATAGTGTGTGAGGGGGCTAGTTAAGGATGATTTATCTCTGCTTGGGGATTCACAGGATGGCTCCAGTTCAACTGATTTCCCAGAGTGAGCGGAAGCCCCTACCAGCCACAGCAGGCAGGAATTCTCATCCGCTCGTCCCCCCAGCGGCCCCTAGTGAACCCCCCACCCCCCACCACACACACACACACACACACACACACACACACACACACACACACACATCCTAACACACCACTCTGACCCCAAACCCTCCACCACCACCACCCTTCTTACAGCCCTCCCCTGGCCCCTGGACAGAGAGGCCCACATGAGCCAGATCTCAACCCCAAAGACAGAGCCACTACCTGCCTGCCATTCACTTCACCACACGCCATGGCCAGCAAGCAGGCAGTCCCGCTGACAGCCACAAGGAGGCACTGCACAAGCAGTAAAGCCCCAAAGCTCTGGGTGAAAAATGAAGAATTTCTAGGCACCGCAGTGGAATAGGTGAAATAAAAAAGATGTGCCAAGACTCTCTTCTTTTTTTTTAGATTAATATAGGTCTCCTAATACACACAACTGTTTCCACATATTTTATGGTGTTTGGCTTTATAGCCTCTGAGGAAATATTTACCAAGATAGGAGCAGACTATGGCCTGAGTCCGGCCCAGTGGCGGGCTGGGTCCGTTCGATCAGGGCAGCACCAATTCCAGCATCAGCTGTTCTTTGGATGCTTTTTCCCAGCAGTAAAACAAGTTTGCAGTATCTGCTCACTGGAGGAAAGGGTCACGCCAATACTGTTTTTGTGTTTAGTGAGGCACAGTTAAAGATGTGCAAACCCCCCCCCCCACACGCACACACATACACATACACAAAAAGAGTTTGCATCATTCTATGCGAGCTGACCTTGTTAAAAATCCCTGTTGTTAACTGGAAGTGTGTTGTAGTAAAATCCAGAACCTCGCCAGCTGTTAAACTTTCCTTTATGAACACTGACAGACAGGGTTTTTTTTTTTTGCAGTCTCTCTTTGGCCCGTTTATTCACATGCACACACACACACACTCACAACACACACACACACACACAGATATACGCACAATGTGTGTGTAAGACCTACAGGTAAACACCCACACATAGACACACACACACACACCTTTACAAGACGAAGCTTTGAAAAGGTGCTGACAGGACCACACATCCAGTCTCAGCCCAAATGTTTGGAATGCTATAAACATTTATTTCAACAGAGACCTAAACGCTTCCATCTCAAACAGTCAGACACAGGAGTGTCCTGCCCCACCTGGGCTGCATAATAAACAACAGACAGATACAAATAAAGAAAACATCTTTTGCGTGGGATCCACTGCAGCATGTGAGTGCTGGGAGATGCAAACGGCTGCCCACAGCCCTTGTTAGTGTGTGATTACGGCATCAAATAGACACACACACACACACACGCACACACAGCTTCTCAGACACACACACACTCATACACACATTCACAAACACCATACACACTTCATTTCTAATGCACACATATAAATACACACACACACACACATAGAGGTAGAGAGAGGAGGGCTGATAGCCCTGCACGATCGCGGCTGCCTGCCTGTGTGTTTCTCGACCCCAATCAATCAGGCAGCCCGGCACCCCGCTGCAAGACTGACTTCACCTCACATCTGTTTCCACTCGCCAATAATAATGTTAATTGTTCATTTTCAGAGAGTCCTTCCTTGTTTCGTGGCTGCGCATGTGAGGCCATGCAAATTTCAGCACGGAATCAGGAATTGTGTTTAAAAAGCAACAGTCTATTCTAAGCCATGGAGTTCAGGGCTCCATTAAAACAACTTATCAGGCATCCTCAATTACAGGGCAAATTAGCCATGGGAAGATAGCTGTCATGTCGAGAGGAGAAATCAGAGAGAATGTTAGCTTGAGCTGTGACTCACTCTGCGCCTTGGCTTCATTACCCTAGTAAATGAAACCCGAATGTGTGATTTGTGGGTGTGTGTGTGTGTATGTGTGTGTGTGTGTGAGAGAGAGCATATGCGTGTGTGTGTGTGTGTGTGTGCGTGAGAAAAAGAGAGAGTTTTTTTAAAGTGTGTGTGTACGTGAGAGAAAGAGGGTGTCTGAGAGAGACAGAACCTGCATGAGTGTGTGTACGTCAAATGGAGATGAAAAAAGTGTGTGTGTCTGTCTGCACACTTGTACACACACACACACACACACACACACACAAACACACACACACACGTGCACGCACACACACACACGCACACACACACAGCAGTGAGGTCCCACCCATGTTTGTTCTGCCAGCAGACTGCTCGCCCAGTGAAGGTGGACCTCACACAGCGCTCAGCCAAAGCCGCAATGCTTCCGCCGGCGTTGTGAGGCTGGCAGCCGCTGCGGGGAAGTGAGTGAGGAATTCTCTGGGAATGATGGAGCCGCTGCCAGATGAGCCCGCAGGCCGGTGAGTAACGCGCCTCTCTGCGCTGCGGTGCGCACACACACAAACACACAGATATGCACACGCGTCAGCCACACACACATACGCAAACAAACATAGATACACACACATGGGAAACACTCGCACAGTCACTCACTCACACACACACACACACACACACACACACGCACACACACACATACACTAACGCAAACATACATAGATACAGAATACACACACATGGGAAACACTTGCACAGTCATTCACTCACACACACACACACACACACACACACACACACACACACACACACACACACATATGCTGAGAGAAGCAAACGTCTGCCTCTGACAGCTCAGCTCTGAGCTCCATGCAGCCCATACAGTACCTTTAGCTCCAAGCTCCAGCCTCTCAGTACAATAAGCAGCAGGAACAAGCAGGCCTGTCAGACAGCCTGCCTGGGAAATTATCTCAGCATGTTGCTCCATACACCTACAACATCCAGCCTTGGCTTACATGTTGCTCCATACACCTACAACATCCAGCCTTGGCTTACAGGTATTGCATATCATGAAGGAGAAAAAAAAAACAAGTCAATTCAAATAGATGACATCTCTGCACTCACGTTTCTGCTGTGATTTACAGGAAGAAGTGACACGGGAATAGACACAATAAATGGACATTAACACAGGTAGGACTCGTAAAATTGATTTACCACAACCTCTGACCACACATCAATAACGCAACACCAAACAGCACAGCCGTATTATGTCAGTTGTGCTTGGCAGGGCAAGCACAAACTGCTCTCCTCCTTGTCATCCAGGGATAAATCAAATCTTTATAAATCTGTTGAAGGATTTTTATATTTCCCCTTGCCCACCCCCAGGGGCCCCCCGCTCCCTCTGACGGCAGAGGGAATTGCAGACCAGCTGGACGCCACTTGTGGGACCATGGGGAGGGGAGCCGGGCACCAAAAAAAGACGGCCATTTGTTTTCATTTCCCATAATGCAAAGGGAGGGGGGGGGGCGCATATGGCCCACATGCGGCACACAAGTCCTGTAAGCGTCCTGTAAACAGACAGGAGACAGGAGAGACACACACACAGGGCTGAGCCGGAGGTGACGAGCCAAACACACTGACGTGCCGGCTAATTGCGCACCGCAGAGAGCATTCCAGACAGACGAGCCGGAAATAAAGCAGTCACTCATCAGCAGATCCCCTGCTTACACAGGTCGGCTCTTAAAGGGCTAGATTACGGGCAGCGCTGAAAATGAGAAAAAGATGGAGGCTGCGTGCGTGTGAATGTGTATGTGTGCGTGTGTGGGGGGAGCATCAGTTCTGCACTTTGATGCACCAGAAGATGGCCACACCAGGGGGAAAAAAGAAACCAGCACCATATGAAACCATCAAAAGCTGAAGAACAGAGTAACCCATCAGAGAAAAAAAAACGTGGAGCATAAGAATGTATTGGAGCAAGAATGTGTGCACAAGTGCCTGTGTGTGTGCGTGTGTGTGTGTGTGTGTGTGTGTGTGTGTGTGTGTGCATGTGTGTGTGTGTGTGTGTGTGTGCAAGTGTGGGGCTAACGGGAACAGGTTTGTCTGTCTGCCTGTGTGTCTGTCTGCGTGTCTGTCTGGATAGAGTGAGGGGAGCCCGGCGTGGTTAGCGGACCTCACAGACAGAGGGCCCAGGCGTGCGGCCGCAGACAAGGCAGACACACACGGAGATCACAGGCAGTGGGCTGGGTGCTCTTTGGGCTCCTGTGGCTTGCCTTCCTGGGCTCCCCCTCAGCAGAGGGCCCAGCCAGGGAAAGCACCCCACCAGCCCCGCACCACACAGACTGCCTGGCCCACCACAGGACTGCGCATTCATCCTCACACACACACACACCCACACACACACACACACACACACACACACACACACACACACAGACATGCTGTGTATATGGGGTAAACACACAGCCATCCACCACACTCACGCGAACGTATTACCACAGAAACAGAAACATGTCTGTACACACCAGCCTAGTGCACACACACACACACACACACACAAACACACACACACACATGCACACACATGCTAAAAGATACACAGTCAAAAAGAAACACAAACAAAGCACGCACAACACAGACACAGATAACACAGCCCCAAAAATCTGAGTGATGGATACATTGCAGTTAAGGCAGGCATGTTTCCAGTCCCTTCAGCAAGCCTTGGCCATGGCCAGGATTGAGGCCTCTGTCTGCAGCTGGGAGGGAGCAGAGAGGACAACAGTTTAGGCTGAGGGGATCAACACGAGCTATGATGAGTAGGCTCTGTGCGGTTGGCACGGCCACTCAGATGGGAATGCACTGCGGCTTCATTCCGCTGACAATGAGCGCCCGGGGAAGGGAATTTCTGCTGGAATGACTGCAACCTTCATGTTTATGCACTATAAAAAAAAGCCACAACATAACTCCCATTTTCCGCTCTCACTCACTCAACCCTGTTTGGACAGATTTGTCCTCCTAAATCCTGAGCCTACCTTCAGGCCTATCACACTCCACCAATTCCAACCCCCCCCCCCCCCCTCCCAACAAACACACACACACACACACACACACACACACACACACATCAACACATCACTAGCCCCTCCCCCCATCTTTTCTTGTTCTCTCAATGTGGTCCACAACTCTCTGCCTGGCTCCCTGCCACCCGGGGAGTTATGGCAACCATTAAGCAGTGGTGATATGAGGAGAGCCAGACCAGAGCTGCATGTAAAACAGTCAGAAGCCTGACACGAACACTCACCTGGCCCTCAGTGCAGTAGTTGAGCCCCCCATCCCCTGGACGCCCATCTCACTTCAACCCCCCCACACACCCCACACCCCACCCTCCGGAAGAGAGTGGCCCACTGTCCACAGGAGGAATGGGTTTGGTGGGAGCCGAGTGGTGGCCCATCATACCGCCCCCCCGCCAACTCAAGCGGGGCCTGTAGACAGTTGAGTGGTCTTGTCTGCCTGGCTCTCCAGCAGGACCGCTTGCATTTAATGAAGTGTCACCCTGCAAAGCCTGTGTTTAAAAGCTGTGGAGTCAGGAGTCAGTTGTGACCCTTAGGACATTTATCACAAATGATGATTCTCGGGAGAGCCTGGATAGAATAGGACTGTAGCCCACCCATTCCCTCACACCCCCACATATATAACAATGTTACTAAACTGAACACTATCTGTTTGATTACAATATGTAAAAACTATTTATGTTTAAATACAATAAGTAAACAGTTATCTGTGTTTATTATCTGTGAGTTGTTTGTGTGATTTTTTTCATTTTATTTATTTTTTTATTTTATTTTTTCAACTTCTCATTTCCCAACAAGCAAAATGGCTAAAAGTGAAATGATGTCATCTTTACGAAGGAAGTGAATAGACCACTGGGAGTGACTGTTCCAAATGATGCAATAATGGTAGCCCTGGGTATGCAGCTACAAATGGAGACTTTACAAAGATTTCAAAGGAGAAAAAGATTATAAAAGATTATAGACAAAGAAGCCTTCTAGTAAGAAACTGCTGTCACCCACATCTGTTTTTAGACATTAATCTTCAAAAATGCTCAGAATATATAAAAATGAGTGGACCTCTGCAAATAACCTCAAAACAAAATAACAGCGTAATTGTTGATTACTTTTTAAAGACAACAATCTAGTTTTTTTTCAATAAATAACCTTGGGTATAAATACCTCCCTCAGGGTATAAATACCTTCCTCAAACCAGCACATATAGACACACACTTAAGGATGTATAGTAAAATGAACATAGCATGCCTATGTGTATTAGTTATGAGTTTCTATGAATGCCTTCTGCTATTGGTTAAATCTGTAAAGTCATCATGCACTCCAATTCTGTCAGAAAAACATGCCGAGGCTGATTCTTTGGTAAGTGTTGAATAATAAAAACCATGTGTCTTTTGTGTCGATCCTGATCACATCTCCTGAGTCTTTCCCTCGGCACTGAGTAGCGGAGAGGGCTGAAAAGCTGGCCTCACACATCACCACGTCTTCCTCTTCTCTTAATCTCTCTGGCAGACGGATAAAGAAATGTTCGTTCCTTCGACGTGTCCCGACAAGAACTTTTGCATTTTCTGTATTATTATGTCTGTGAACTAGTCCTGTAAAGCCCAATGAGTGACATGCGTCTCTACATTTGCTTTTTTTTAATGCAGAGGGGTGAATGCACACACACCTACACACACACACACACACACACATACACACATACACAAAGAGAGAAAGATGTTTTAAAAGTGTGGGAGAGAAGAATGGTCTGTGGACCGGAGCGTGTTTATCTATGTCACAGTCTATCGGTGGCTGACCGTGAATGAGCGAGGGGGTGGAGGGGTAGGGTGTTTTTGTTTCCATGGCAGCTGGGGCCCTGGTGCTCTTGAGGCCCTGGAAGTGGCGCAAACACAAACCACACTGAACGTGTTGTGCTTTCGGCCGCGCCGTGGCTCGCGGGGAGGCGGCGGTCAGGCCCGAGACTCACTCCCTGGGTGGTCTGGCCCCGTGAATGTTTATGATCTAAACCAACCTAATCCAACTGGCTTGTTTAAAGGAATTGAGAATGATTTACAAGGGCTGCTTTGGCCAGGGATAGGAAATCGGAGCAAATCAAGGCAGCTTTTCAAGTCTGTGGTAGTCTCCAATTCAATGGTTTGCCTTCCCTCCGTATCTGTCTGTATCCATCTTCTCTGCTCACACTTTCATGTTTTTTTGGGGGGGGAGTCTTCATGTTGCATTCAGAGGATCAACAATTATGACTACTTCACTGTGAGGGTTTAGTGGATTTGTAAATGGTTATAAAGCTTTGTACCTGTTTTTGAAATGTCTTTTTAGCAAAGTGATTCCACTATTGGGATTAAAGCATGCATACTTTCCTAACACTGCAAGGTCATTTATTGTGCAAACAGTGTGTCATTTACTGTATAAAACTGTCATATGGTATATAGTTACTTGATGCGGTTAACAAATTCAAAAGTGCAGGACTGAAAAGGTTGCTACTGTTGCAGGTATGTTTTTACATTATAAGGAACAACATAATGTCAACTTAAAAATATATAAAATGTCTAGAGGTCAACATATGAGCTCAAGAATGTCATCAGTCACATTTTTTGTTTGTAAGCCTAAAGATCAAAAGCTATGGACATGTTTTTCATTGCATGCTGACAGTCTGCAGACCCCGCACCACACATGGTGCCAGAGCTGGGCAGCGTAGCCTGACACCTGCACCATATTTCCTGGCTGTCTCTCCACTACCTATCGCCATTAGGACAATCAATAAGGGCCTGTTCTAGCTTTTTATTCTTCATTCTCACACAGACTTTAAGTCCATGTGGGGCGTGTGTTGTAAAAATACCAGTGGATAATCGCTGGAAAAGTGTCAGTGGCATGGGCTGACTTTTATGACAGGCCTGTGTTGAACCAGAGCTCACTTTTAATGACAAAAAAGATGCCATCTGCATGTAGGGAACAGCTTGTAAACTCAGACGAATGAGAGGTTATGAGAATGTTAAAAAAAAGTCTTATTGCCATATTGAGCAGTGACACCACCAGTGAACTCCAGTGCCAGATTATAGGCGAGCCCTGGAAAATTCATTCAGACCATCACTAATAACATGAGTAGCTTTTTGTTCCCCATGACATTTAACCCGTTTAATATATTAACATTATGTGACATTAAACTCCAGTATAAGGGTCACATTAATTGCCCAGGTAGACAATGTCCATTGACTTCATTATTATAGGTGAAAATAGGGAGAAATATGTGAGGAACTTGCTGTGCCTTGTTTCAAAATGTTTTGCTAGCATCATGCTCTATTCCAGGAAGGTCTGAACATCACCGTCACATGGTCAAATGAAAGGTAAAATTGTGTGTTTAGCTGGGCATAAAAATGCTAATGTCGCTAAAACTTGTTTTTCTAAGCTGTTTGTTTATGATCATTTAATGAGATTCCACTGGCGAAAAGTCAGTGGTCTATTCATGCTGTGTACGTAATTGCCTAAATTTGCTGAAGAGCCACCTGCCAGATGGTAAACTTTGGTCATGTCATCCACACAGCATTAGCAGGGTGGTCTGCATTAGAGTTGTATTAATGCACTCTTTCACTGAGGGAGTCTCTCTGCTAACAGGCAGCAAAGTTGATGTGAAAACAAAATGCACTCTGGAATAGGTTTTGACCTAGCTTTAGATAAATGTCCTGAAAGTTGGCTTGAGACCATTAACTTATATAAAAGTCATCAACCATATGCTCTCTCTCTCTCTCTTTAGGCGTAGTCTATTGCCTTGCATGCCCACCCTGTTATTCCAAAGTTTCCTCTACAGGCAGCAACCAATGAAGCTCATCTCCTGTCCAGGGAAAACAAAGCCAAGCCACATTCCCAGAGTTCAATTTGCTGTTAGATGGGCGGTCTGTGAATTGGGGTTTGAGCCATGTCTGTTGACTGAGGAGAGGTGACTGGAGGGTTATCTGCACAAGCAGGACTGAAATTAAAAATATATATATCAGAAAGGAAAGCTTTTGATGTCACCCTAGTATATTAGGTATAGACCTAGTATAGTTTGGCAGGGGTCATTTTATAGGAAAACCACAAGATACTATTACACTTCAGTAATTTATTTCTTCAACCCCACATCTTATTGTATTTGTTGAGGTGAATAGCAGAAACACAGGGCATGTAGCAGACTGCTTACAAATGAATTATAGTGTATAATGTTTAAGCATCTTTTAGTTTAGCCTAATGAATTCAAAGTTTTAAAAAAGTAAAGAAATATGGAAAAAAATAATGCAAATGGAAAAATTAGCTATTTTTCTACATTAGTGGACTTTTTTCATTAGCAATATCGACATCTACAAAATAAAGGAATAAATAGGTTGTGTGAACAGAAGTTAGGTGTTTACATTAGCTAACTTAGTGGGTTATTTTTTCGTACAGCAATGTCTGTATGTACATATGTGCAATTACACCCTAAATAAATACTAAAAAGCCAGTTTTCCATAATTCCACCTTTTCCATTGGGTAGCAGGTAGCAGGCATTCTGAGACATAAAGCCTAATTTTTATCATCAAATGGGAAAAGAAATCTGAAGGTTTCTTTTTCCCCCAGCGGGTCGGAACCAGTTATACTGACTCATGTTTCTTTCAGGTAGCATTGAAGTGTCGTACCCATGTCATCATCTCTTGCTACGCTGTTAGCTGCAAATAAAACCTAAAAAATTGTGACTCTTTTCAACTAAATTAAACTAAATTTCTTGCCGACAAAATCACTATCACCAATGATACTCATCATAACCTGAATTAGGTTTTAGAAGTTTCGACGGCGTTTCTGCGAGCTAGTCAGCTGTCAACGTTGCCTCCTCACATGTTTGCTACAATGTCAGCCTAACTTCGTACGCCGAGGCAGGTCTGTTTGCTAGCAAGCTAACATTGTCTGAAACAGCTGGAGCTGTTGTTTCTTATTGCTTTGACACCGACTGTCTGGTCGTTTCAATCGGTAAGTAACGTTAAGCCGTTTCTGTTCGTGTGTCAGTTGAGTTTCAGAAGTACCCCGTGATATAGCACTTTTCTATCTTTAACGTTGGCTATTCCGCGAATTTTACTCAGATGTCGATTATTCCGCGAATTTGACTTATAGGTGTTCAACTAGGTTGCTTATTTCTTGTCATTAAGTTGTCATTCTAAATCTTCCATTGATCAGTCTGGATGGAAAGTAAATAACGTTTTAACGATGCACCCGCTGCACCAATCTGGAGGGAAGCTGCGCACTGACAGCTTGTGTGTCGACACGACTTCAACTTTACAACTTTGTTATAACATTTGCTTGATATGCAACAGTTTGCAAAATTATCAGTTGAAGCTAGTATTGTTGAAGTTCAATGGACATCTGAACGTCAACGACAGTGCGCCAGTAATTTTACTGTTCTGTTAACTATCCTCTACATCTCCCTTGCTCTCCCAGGTGCAAAATGGAACTGCAGGCGGTGTTGATGGCCGCTGGTGGGGGGTCGCGCATGATGGATCTCACCTACAGCACGCCGAAACCCCTGTTACCTGTTGGCAATAAGCCTCTTATTTGGTACCCACTGAACCTGTTAGAGAGAGTTGGATTCGAAGGTAATAAAGCTATCGCCTTTGACATGTCTGTAGGGACAATTTGTTGGTTTGAAAGTAACACTATGTAGGCTAACTTTTCACCACTATTGGACTATCCCTTAATCATTCATTTCGTTTTGGTAGCCTACCATCTCCAGGCTAATTTGACATACAGGTATACAGTATATTAATATGAAGGGTCGATAAGGGTGGTTATTCCCACCAGCTATGCAATTGTGCAAGTCTGTGTAGTATATTGTGCGTAATGTGTCTACAGTCTATTAAGGGTGGATAATCACAAGTATTATTCCCACCAGCCATTGAATTGTGCAGTTCTAGGTGGAGGATAGGAAACCACCTCAAAATAAAAGAAAACCTTTATAGCATGAAATTGTTGACTGTTACCGTCCGACATTAATTAGCGTCTTCTAGCAGCGCTAGTATGGCTCTGGGAAATGTTTGGAAGGTATTGTGTTCCTATTAGGTAGGTAATCCACTAGTTTTACACCAAAACTAAATAGTGTTGTTTTAATTAAAGGTTGTGCAATTAGTTAGAATACGTTGCACTTCTTAGAGAATAGTAACAACAGGTAAATTGAACTGTGTGTGAGTAGATTTTATTTCAGGAATGTTTGAGTGCAGTTTTTTGATTAAAGAAATGCATTCATTGCTAATTTCATCTCAATACCATTTCCTTCAGATCCCCCTCTTTTTGCTTTTCTTTAGGACAAGCAAATACATAGGACAATTGTTGTCACTCCTTTGGCATGTATAGTATTTTAATATAGGCTACAAAAGAAAATGGTTATTCTAAACTATGAAGTGAAATGCTCTCTCCACTTGTTCCTGTCATCAAAACTTTTTGAAATAAAGTTGACTATGTTAGGTGAGCTTTTTCCACCAGTAATATTTATTGAGATGATTAGTATTTGAAGGAAAGGAGATGAGTGAGACTAAGGAGGAAATGCAGCTCATGCTCTTCAGTATTATTATTGTTCGATATTACTATAGAATGAGCTGGTTTCCGTACATAATTTACTCCTAAGTCTAGTCTTATTTTTTGGGTTGTCCAATGTGAATGTCTTCAAAATGATCAGCAAATCTGTGTAATAAACAAATGAACAAACCCAAACACACACACACACACACACACACACCAAGACACCAGGACTATGAAGAAGACTGAATGAATGAACTGTTCTCAGTTACTGCCCTCACAGTTATTCACCCCAAATCTTAGCATCACATGGCTACACCTTTAATGTTTCACCACTGACTATACATTACAGTTAAAAAAAAAAAAAACAATTGTTTGCAAATTCTGCCAGCGTGCTTGGTAAAGGAAGAAAGATGTTCAAGATTTCCTTAAGTTACTACATCAATATTTTGGGTAACTACATTACAACTGCAAAAGTTTGCTTGGAAGAATTTTAGGTGAATGTAGATGTGAACGTAAGCCAATTTCTCTGTGAGGAGTTAAGTCTTCTTGTGCCGCTCTCCTTTTTAGGCCTAAATAGTTATTAAGTAATGGAAAGAAGCCCTGCTGGATATTTTATTTCTGTTTATAGTGAACGTCCAGTAATGCACAGTTATGGTGTGTGCAGTTAAACTGCCTGCCTTTAGTCACAAGTCCTGCGTTAAGCAGGTCTGTCTGTGCCGTCAGATTTCACAGGCAGACTGATCTGAGCACAGGCCCTGGCCATTAGAGCCGCCTGACTCTATGGCTCTTTATGTGTGGCTCAGTCGACTTGCTGTTCACAGCCAGCCTGCCAACAAGGCCCTGCAATTAGCTTTTTACAAGTTCTCGCACAAACTACAGTAACTGCATAAACGTTTTCTTGCAAACCTGCCTGCTTAATCAGGGTCTTGGGACTAGACTTTCCCGTTTGGCTCACACTCTCTTCCCCACTGCTGGATTGAGGGGTAAAAAAATCAACCTAGAATTCACAAAGGCCAACTTGAGAAAGTCTGTAGGTCGTTAGTTACACACATAGATGTAAACTGGTGAGCATTTGTAATGTGTGTCTGCATTCATGTTGACGTGCTAGATGGATGGCATGCCCATCAGTGTTTGGAGGTAAGACACACACTGTTGTTTCAAAGATCTCTAAGCCTGTATGTCCTTTCCTAGAGGTCATAGTCATCACCACTAAGGAGGTCCAGAAGATGCTGAGCGCAGACCCCAAGCTGAAGCAGGATGTAAAGCTGAAGATGGAGGTGGTGTGCATCCAGGAGGACGCAGACATGGGCACAGCCGACGCTCTCAGACACATCCAGCAGAAGATTAAGGTAAGTAGAGACACGCTTGGCTTCATTGGATGGTGGGGAGTGCACGTTTCTACTTGGACTACATCGCATAGCCAGAACTTAAATGAAAGGGAGGAGAACTTCAATGAAAATCTCCACTGTAAAATACTATTAGTTATGATAATCCATTTATGGGAAACCAGACTACAGAACATAGCTTCCAATATTACTGGCTGCTGTAACCCACTGTGTTTAATACACTAAGCATATACTCTGTGTGTGTGTGTGTGTGTGTTTTTATATATTGTCACATAAATCAGAAATAACCTGTAGCTTATGTCTGGAGTGTTGGGTGGTCAGACTTCAGCAGTTGCATTGTTCTCACTCTAAAGAAGTCCAGCAGCAGCAGCTCTAGTGTTGCAGGTTTGCAAAGCACATAAAGCTCCTAGCCCCTAGTAAAGGAGCCAAGCAGGCAGGCAGGGAGGCAGGCAGGCAGGCAGGGGAGGGCAGGCAAGGGAGGGGAGGGGAGGCTGGCTGGCCAGCCACATAGGGCCCTGCTTATTTTGGATGCTCCCCAGCTGTTTACTTGGCCAGCTAATGGAGGGCTCCAGCGTGAAATTGCCATTTGTCTGTAAGCGGTGCCATACGCAGCAGCAGTTGCCTCCCAGTGGCTGGGAGCTCAGCACACCTGTTAGCAGGCAGCAGGCCTGGTCCTCTCAGTGCGGCTCATCCAGCACCAATCAGCAGTCATCACCCATCATGGGAAGGGCTCACCCAACACCAATCAGCAGTCATTACCGATCATGGAATGGGATCCTGCGGCCAGAGCCACAGACTGCCTTATGATCTCATTTGTGGTCAGAAATCAATTGATATTCAAATGACCATATCACCAATAAATCACCACTCATTCAAATGGCCATATCAACAATCACTCACTCCCCATTGACTCCCCATTGAGATTTGATGGTCTAATCAACTAATTTTGATTAATTTGACTAATGTTGTGTCTAACGTTAGAGTTGATCTAATGTTAGATTTAGTTGATTTTTCCTTTTTGTCTTGATTTCATCTTCATCATCAGGCTTTAATAGAGATGTAGATTGTGTGTGTGTGTGTGTTTGTGTGTGTGCGTGTGTGTGTGTGTGTGCGTGTGTGTGTGAAGGTGGAGTAACTTTTACTGTTTCAGGCAATCAATCTTGACTTCAAAATCTTAAATGTCCAGGATTTACAACCGGCACCAAGAAATTTTTTGTTAATTGTGTGACATTTGTGAGGCTTGGTGCTGAGGTGGGGGTGGCGGTGGGTGTTGAGGATGCGTTTCAGTGGCATCTCTGCTGAATAGCTGGCATGTGTGGCCCGATGAGTGGGCTGTGATTTACGACTCTGGCATTTCACAGGGCACAGAGTCAGCTAGAGGCTCTCTGGATGACTGATCGTTTGACAGCCTGGAAAAAACTAACAAATGCCCTCACAGAGCATCACTGTGTGAACTAGATTAGTCTATGGTGTGTGTGTGTGTGTGTGTGTGTATATGTGTGTGTGTGTAAAAAGTAGGGTGGAGAGAAGTAAGGTTGAGAGTGTGTATGGCTAAGCATGTGTGAGGGTTGAAGAAGAGGGAACGGTAGGGAGAGCAGGGTTAGGAGCGTGTGTGTGTATCTGTCATGTTAGCATGTGACAGATGGTGTGTGCGTGCGTGCGTGCGTGTGTGTGTGCGTGTGTGTGTGCGTGCGTGCGCATACATGTGTTTGTGTGTGCTTCAGTATGTGGAGCGTAGCGCCCCTTCTGAATGGGCCCATAGAGTGGCGGGTGGCCGGTGCTTCACCTGGCCCAGGCGCGGCCAGAGTGGGGCCACAGTGGGGCGGCTCAGCCGCAGCGGCAGCAGTAGATCCTGTGTGCTGCTGGGCAACCACTGATCCGTGGGTTCCTGCGTTCCTGCGCCTCCCGGGCTGCTCCGCTCCAGCTCCAGCCCCAGCCCCAGCCCCAGCCCCAGCCTCAGCCCCAGCCTCAGCCCCAGCCTCAGCCCCAGTCCCAGTCTGGGCCGGCGAAGTGCCTCATTTCACCTGCTGAAAACGCAGCAGCCTCCCTACTCTATACACAAACATGTGGACACACACACACACACACACACACACACACACACACACACACACACACACACACACACACACATTGCACCATTACAACAGTCCTGTGGCTTTTCCCCCAGCAATTTTCAAACAGATGATGTCAGCAGGAGCCCGCCACTGGCCTGCGTACGGGGGAGTCAACCTCCTGGTCCCCCCAAAAGCCATCTCTACTCCAAATTTCTTTGTGTGTGTGTGTGTGTGTGTGTGTGTGTAAATGTTTCATGTTTTTTTTAAAGTTGCATGTGCAGGAAAATTTTCAAGGGATGTCATCACATCTGGGCTCTGGTCAGTCCTTTTTAAGGGTCAAAGTAAAGTCAAAATGCGTGCTCCATTCCG
Organism: Tenualosa ilisha; assembly: GCA_015244755.2. Taxonomy (NCBI): domain Eukaryota; kingdom Metazoa; phylum Chordata; class Actinopteri; order Clupeiformes; family Clupeidae; genus Tenualosa; species Tenualosa ilisha. Next base: position 4,702,471 of record PYXC01000541.1, on the reverse strand, counting down.
TGATGTGGTTTCTCTGTCTTCCCTCTCTTCTTCCCTCCTTCCCCCCGCTCGCTCCCTATTTCTTTCACTCTCACTCTCTCTCCCTCTTTTTCTCTCTCCCTGTCTTTTCTTTTCTTCTTCCTCTTACTTTGAGTCAGGAGCGCCCAAACCGTCGGAAAGACAGATCCTGTGGGCCTTTGCATTGTGTCACTGTGCACATATTAGCAGACCTCACTGAAAGAAAGGACTAAAGGCACGAAAGCGAGACGGCACCAAAAAAAAAGCCCCCATGAATGCGTGCATAGTGGGGAGATTAACCTTCCCCTCTAGTAAACACAGGCGCCCACGACGGAGAGCCCGGCAGCGGCGGCGTCCGTTTAGCGGAGTCAGACCTGCCGGAGCTTGCCGAACGGTCGTGGGAGATAGCTACATTTATTGTCTAATCCCGCGGAGAAAACTGGAGATTAAGAGCATTGAGTCGCAGAGCCCCCCGGTGCACGAACAGCCAGCTACGCGATGAGAGATGGACCGCGGCCATGGGGGCACGTAATCCCCCATCTACTGTACCCAAAAGTGCTCCACCCTTCTCTCTCTCTCTCTCTCTCTCTCTCTCTCTCTCCTCAGTGCCACACACAGAAGCCAAAGCAGTAGAAGCAGTAATAGGAGCCTCTGTCACCACACCAGGACTCTCCTGCTGTAGCCTGCACCCATTAAGCCACTGGGCTGGGTACAAGCAGTTCAACACAAGTCCTTGTGGGAGCGAAACTGAGCACGCTCCGTTTTTCTCTTCTCTTTCTTTCTGTCTGTCTTTCTTTTTTTCTTCGGGCTTGTGTTTGCTGTGGTTATGAGATTACAGAACGCGGGTGAAAAACATGCTTGCGTGTTGCTGATGGTATGTCCACTGACTGTTCCTGTTTCTTTTCTTTAATTATTATTTTGCCCTCAGATTCAAAGATGTTGGCTATGCTAGGAGAGAGCAAGAGCGAGAGAGAGAGACTCGCTCAAATTGGAACTGGATAGTCTTGGTTAGAAATGATTGAAATATCTTGTCACGCATAGCAAACATTGGGTGTATGTATCAAAGAAAATGTGCAAGAAGCCACATGTATCACTGTGTGTGTGTGTGTGTGTGTGAGTGAGTGTGTGTGTGAGTGAAAGAGAGGTGAAGGGGCGGAGAGCTTATGCCAGTTGTCCCCTGAACAGCTCAACATTGCATGTGTGTGAAAGCGTCAGGAAAAAGCAGGCCTGTTAGATTGCATGGATTGTTCTCTTCCTCTTCAGCCTCCGTTCTCTGTCTTTTTCTCCCCCTCTCTCTCTCTCCCCCTCTCTGTCTCTTTCCATCTCTCTCTCTTATCCTCTCACACCCTCCCTCCCCCCTTGTCTCCTCTCCTCCTGGGTGGTCTCACCTGGCGGGCTGCAGAGGCCTGGGGGGCGGCCAGGCAGAACCGCTGCAGTCTGTGGGTGGCCTGACCTCACCCACCAACCCAACCCAACCCACCCACCCACTCAGCCACCCAGCCAGCCAGGCAGGCCCCAGGCAAGCAGGCAGAGTAATGCAGCGCAGTGCAGTACAGCAGTGCTGATCAGGCCCAGCAGTCCTATCAGTTGAGTCCTCACACCAGCACCACCTCCACCACCAGCACCAGCAATACCCCCCGGATGGCGCCCACTCCAGCGTCAAAGGGAGTCCACAGGCTGTGGGGGGTGGTGGGGGAGGGAGAGGAAGAGGGAGGAGGGGGGTTTGAGAGAGAGAGAGAGGGAGAGGGGTGGGGAGAGGAAGGAGGGGAGGGGAGGAGAGAGAGAGAGAGAGACCCTATGGCTACTTGTCTGGTGCATATAAAAATAGCAGCGCCGCCATGAAAGTCTGAGCCGTTGAGAGTTATAGCTGTGTATCCGTTTACTGCACAAGGGCAGACTTGGAGACGTTGACTTGACATTGGGTGACATTAGCTGGACAGTGTCTCCCTTAAATGAGTTCTCATGTCAAGGGGTGAGTGGTGTGAGGTCTAGTATGTGGAGGGGACCAGTCCCGTCATGCCTTTAAAATGATTGTATCAATAGTTTTGCATTAGTTGGATAAGAGAAGGAAAAAAGGGGAATGGAATGGAGAGAAGCAGCCAAGTACTTTGCTGTGCCTCTGTAGAGAAACAAATGTAGAGAGCGCAGTAGAAATGTCCACACACACGTTTCAGCTGCGCTTCCATCTATCAAAGTCCCTGGGCCTTGGCCCCTTTTTCAGCCTAGTTTAACACAGCACAGAGGGGCCATCAAGCTAGGTTCACACTCAGTCCTGCTAGTAGAAGCGGCAGGATGGAGTCTGCTGCTCCTCAGTAGCATGGAGTGGACAGGCACACACACACACACACACAACACACACACACCACACACACACACACACACACACATACACACATATGTGTACGCACATGTGCCCTCTGTCCATGCTATCTGTTCGCCATGTGCAAGTTAGTGAGTGAGCCTGTGGTCTGTGTGTGTGTGTGTGTGTGTGTGTGTGTTTGGGTTTGTGTGTGTATGATAGAGGGAGAAGGAGGGCTTGAGAGCTGTTTTTGGGCCTGCTGCCCAGTGGCTGAACTCAACTGAGTGGAGTAGAGCAGGACTGAGCTATGCTGGGCTGTTCGGTCCGCTGCGGTGCGGGGCTGCGCGGCGCGGCCCGGTGAGGGTACGCGGAGGCTAGCGTGGAGTGAAGCATGGCAGAGCAGAGCGTCAAGTAACGTAACATCACGCCGGGGCCTCTCTCCCCAGGCCTCCCCAATGAGGCATGCAGCTCTCCCAGAGCCAGGCACGCTTTTACGGGCCCGCGCCCCACTCCCGCTCCCCTGTTTATTTATCCACAGGCCCGAGATGGGCAGACCAGATGGGAACCAGACAACTCAAACAGAAACAATGGCGAATGCAAGCAGGATTTATCACCGGTTCCCTCCCAGCGTACACACGCACACACACACACACATACACCATAAGCTCACACACGTATCTATCCACCTCCATCTATGCCGACACACACACACACACACACACACACAAACACGCGTATACACACACAGGGTTTGCAGTCAGGAGAGCAGCAGTGTTTATCAAAGAGGGCCTTCGTTGACTCCCATGTCCCCCACCATCCCCCCATACTGTGCTCGCGCATACACACACACACACACACACACACACACACACACACACACACACACACACACACACTCTCTCTCTCTCTCTCTTTCTCTCACATCAGCTACACAACCATGCTGTAAACCTAGGATGTGTTGTGACTGTCGTCAATAGAGATACAGGGTTGGATCACACACACACATATACATACACATACACCGACAAGCACATCGACAAAGGCACACACACGGATGTCTCACCATGTGACGCCAGAGACCCTTGTGCACCGTGTCACCACGTATTCTGCATGCAGAGATGGCCTACAGCCTTGTCAGGAATCCCTGTGTGTCTTCATTCCTACCATATAAAGCATCGAGCTGAAACCCCCACGACAGCAAAATGGAGGAGAGCAGCGTGCCAAGTACGGAATTGGGCTGTAGCTTGTTTGGGAGATGTAAGCTATATTGTTTAGTTGATAGCAAAAGACCCCAGACTGTTCCAGTACATCAACTCTTGTGTTCCAGGACCACAGCTGTTCCCGTTGTTTGTACATACTGCCCTTTCCTCCGCGACGTGTGTGTTATTTGGCTTTGTTGAGCATGTGTTTAGCAGTTTGTAGTCTGAAAATGTAAACTTGTGTGTGTGTGTTTTCCCTTGCCTGATTCTCATGGCGTTTTTGAAGTCTGAGAACGGCTCGTGTTGTCACAGTCGTGTTACTGCTCCCTCGATGCATCTTCTCCATGTAGTTCTTTCATCTTTTCATTGCATGTTGCTTTGGTCAGGTGTGACCCGTCTGGTGTGTCTACTGTTGTGGCTTTGGGTCAGATTGCCCATTCCTGTTTGTCAGATAGTTTTGATTTTCTGACCTTTTTAGTGTGTTGTCAAGTACAAAAGTGAAAGAGAGTCTGGTGGTGATGGAGTGTTTTGCACAATGTTTACAAAAGCCCAAATATTGCTATCGAGATGTTAAAAGGCCTATTTTATAAGGTAGCTAGGCTGACATCAGACAAGTTGGTCAGGACATTAGTTCACCTCCAATTTCCAATGGTTGTAACCATTGATTGCCTGGTAATGAAACCAGACCCTTGTTTTACACTTTTGTTTTGTAGAAAGGGTCTGGACATTCGGTAGTGAGATTCGATTGCTTGCTTGAGGTGTTTAAGTTTAAAAAGATTGGATCAGCCCCAGACTGATAGCTTGCCTTGACTGTTAGCATTCCAGCTCTGCATTCGCAATGCCTCCCTCTGTTCACTGATTGGACGGGTTAAAATGCCTCCTGAGACAGGAAGCTCAATGGAATCAAATCCAGACTAGCACTGTAGAGAGATGATGATCAAGCGGAAGTGCTAGGAAGCCATGGCCAGACTAAGCCAGTGGTGAAAGTTTTTACAAGCAGTTGTTTACATTTGAAAGCCAACAACATGTCTGTGTGATTTAAATGCATGCAGTCAGAGCAACTACTGGCAGAGGCAAACGTCCTACACTGGCTGTCATACAAAGCCCGCCCCATACTTGATAAGCAGTTGTGGTTGGTTCCCGGGGATTTGGTGTTATGGAAAATGGTCGGTGAATGGTCGAAAAGAGCCGGTGGATGGCCAGAGAGGTTCACAGAGCAAATTCAGAAGTGCTCGCAGATTCCCCTGAGGTTCCCTGGCATAGCTTTAGGGGAGAGGATCTCTTATTGTGAATCCATATTTGCAACAACACATAGATGAGGGAAACTATTGACGTGTATCATGTCACTTCATGTTGTCTGCCTGATTCAGTAAAACACCCTATTCACATGCTGTGATGTGGAAATACGCATCTTGAATAAGGCTAATCAGATATTTGCCCTTCTGAGAACACCTGGGCTGTGTCTAGAGTTAATGCATTCTTCTTTGCATTTGATTCGGATTGAGAACATAAAAGACGTATTAATCGTCAAAGTTGGCTTATGTTGAATGTAGTTTGTGGCACTGTACCATTTAAATCCCCACCTTTAAAAAACAGCAATTTTTTGAAAATATTCAATTCTCTAAAGAGATCAAAGATGTGTTGATGTGTAGATTAATTTAATTAATTATACACACCTGACGTTTCATTTTTCGCCAGTGTATCACTAAACAGGGGTTGTGGTTTGACTGACAGGTTTAGCTCTTTGCACTAGCATTTTTCATAAAATAAATTAATAAATTCTGAAGGAACGAAGATTTGATTTGTCTTTTTTGAGGATCCATGGCACTCTATGCAAAGATGTCAGGCTAACTTAAAATTGGCTTATGTGATTCAATTCAATTCAATTCAGTTTTATTTATACAGCGCCTTTTACAATAGTATTGTCTCATGGCGCTTCACAGAAGGAGCACCCAAGAGCAACAGGGGAAAGAAAAAACTCCCTTATGTTCAGTTGATCTAGGAAGAAACCTTGGGCAGATCCACGACTCAAGGGGCTAACCCAACTGCCAGGGGTCATGCAGAAAAATTACAATCAGTAGTAACCATGACAGACTACCAGTTGCCTATGGTTTAGCTAAGGTTCATAATAGAGTATTATCCCACTTTACATTACATGGTAGTCAGTCCATGTAATTGTGTAAATGTGATTGATTTGACACATTGAGTTAACAAACTGCTGGATTCATTAACACAATATATTATATTATATATATTGTAAAAGTTGACTTCCAAGTTGAAAATGCTTAAATGGTACATAGGCTTAATGGGTACTCTTGACATCAGGGTTCATCTTGTTCAGATGCTAATCACAAGTTTTTGAGTTTGGATTTAAAATACAAAATACACAGAAATTCATGTCAGGTTAATATATGTCTTGTTACAAACATAAAACTTTTTAAACATTTGCAACTTTACTTTATATTAGTAGTGTAGGGGGTTAGTAGTGTTTTTGCTTCCCTGTGTACTCTTTTAGGATAAGTCAGTGAATGACCTGTTTCTTTTATCCCCTCCTGCAGACAGACATCTTGGTGGTGAGCTGCGACCTGATCACCGACGTGGCGCTGCATGAGGTGGTTGACCTGTTCCGCGCCCACAACGCCACCCTCGCCATGCTGATGAGCAAAACAAACGAATTCACAGAGACCGTCCCGGGCCAGAAGGGCAAAAAGAAAACAGGTAGGAGTTTCTCCACTTCCACCATTTCAAAGCTCCACTGCCTCCAGGTCTCACTTCAGCTCACTGGGGAAACAGAGGACAGCAGAAGGAATGCTTCTGCTTCAGTCCATCTGAAACTCCATTAGGCCGCGATTTGACTCACCTCTGGCAAGCCGATTCAAACAGTTTAGCCAAATATTTGCGTGCACCTAGAGCTCGGAGGTCTGCCCTGACAAACAGCATGGGTAAGCATCCATCACGATGATGAAAGACTTGAAGAGATGTTTGTACGCTTTATCAATGTGGCTTGGTAAATAAAGGGCACTCTCCCGTCATCTGTTTGCTGGGCTGAAGCAGTAAGGCATGTCTGAGGGGCCGTTGTGTGGTTGCTTGACTTGCAGGCGAGCAGAGAGACTTTGTCGGTGTGGACGGCACGGGGAAGCGGCTTCTGTTCATGGCCAACGAGGCAGACCTGGAGGACGGCCTGAGCCTCAGAAAGTCCATCATGCAAAAGTGAGTGCCACATCCTGACACACACACACACACACATGCACACACTCTCACTCCACCCCTTGCCACAATCATCACAACTGCCTGAGCCAACAGTTCTCATATCATAGGTCTGCCAACTACACACACACACACACACACACATATTGTCATATATACTAAATATCAGTAAAGAAACAGGCATTATGCATGTGTAAACATACATTCATGCTGCACATAGTGAGAACTACTCACACACCCACACACCCTCATGTTGCTCTTGTGTTACATGAAATTGGACTTAGTTGGACTATCCAACACCCGCAGAGCTGTGAGTGTGTGTGTGTGTGTGTGTGTGTGTGAGAGAGAGAGAGAGAGAGAGAGAGAGAGTTGGCTATGGGAGCAGTAGTGGCATTAAAGCAGACGTTAAGTACAGTGATGCATGGGACTGACCTTTGTGTTTGTGTGGGATGGAATGAAAAGACGGCCCTCCCTGCTCCTGCCCATCATGAGACCCACTGGGAGTTGCTCCCACTTTTGCTGCCGCAGCCTTTTCCGTGTACACATGCATTTACATGGACATCACAGTTACATTTATCCATCATTTACATGGACATCACAGTTACATTTATCCATGCATTTACATGGACATCACAGTTACATTTATCCATGCATTTACATGGACATCACAGTTACATTTATCCATGCATTTACATGGACATCACAGTTACATTTATCCATGCATTTACATGGACATCACAGTTACATTTATCCATGCATTTACATGGACATCACAGTTACATTTATTCATGCAGTAGACATGTATTTACATGGACATCACAATTACATTTATCCATGCAGTAGATGTGCGTTTATATGGACATCACAGTTACATTTATTCATGCAGTAGACATGTATTTACATGGACATCACAATTACATTTATCCATGCAGTAGATGTGCGTTTATATGGACATCACAGTTACATTTATTCATGCAGTAGATGTGCGTTTATATGGACATCACAGTTACATTTATTCATGCAGTAGACGGCTTTAAAGGCACACCAGACTTCGTAGTCACTTTGATGGTTAAATGGCTCATTAAGAGTGAGGCTCTCCGCCCCACTCACCCTGGTGCTGACAAGGCAAGCCGAAACGGAAACTGAATAATAATGTAAATGGAAGGAATTAGTGATACAAGTATATCTACATGGGCTCTTCCATCCACATGGATTCAGCTATCCCCCCCCCCTTGGACTTTTGTCCCTCTCTCCACTGACACTGTGGTGCTATTGAGAGGAAGATACCCTGTGCCATGGCTCCAGGGGCCCAGTAGGCAGGTTGGGTCTGGCCCGGCCCGCGCTGCCTCTGGGTGAGGGGGATTGTGGTGGTGTTGGTGGGGTGGTGGGTGTCGTCGGGTCCAGGGTGCTCTGCTGTGTGCCTGGAGCCCCTTGAGCGGGAAAGACTAAGCGCTTGCAGCGGGCTCTGTTAGGAGCTCGTAAATACTTCAGGGAGTCTTAGCCACTGTAAATCCTGTCCAGCGGCAAGAGGGTCCGCAGCAGCTGTGAGCGAGCGAGCGACTTGGCGAGCGGGCGGGAGGACGCACTGCACCCTGCAAATACTAGCGCCCACACACACACACACACATACACACACAGCAAGAGAGAGAGGCTTGTGTATACATACACACACACACCTATATCAACAGACAGACTGTCCTGCCTTGTGCCTCAGCTCAAAAACATGCGTCAGTTCGTACTTGCGCACAAACGACACGCGCTACCTGTAAACTGTTTAGTCTCATTACACCATACATGTTCATGAGCCGTTGCCAAGTCGACACCACCAGCGAAGGAGACTCGCCTCTGGCGTCTGTTTGTGTCTCCTCAGACTTTTCTGTGGTTATGCATGACAGCGGGCCCAGACTTAACCTGGCTGGTAGCGTTCTCGCTAGCCTGGCCTGTGTGTGTGTGTGTGTGTGTGTGTGTGTGTTTGTGTGTGTAGTTAGCTGTCTGTTAGCCTCTTAAACCGTTCTCCCCAGGCCTCTGTGGCCCCTGTTTGTCTAAGCCGTCTCGACGTCTGCTGCAAGAGTCTGTGGTGTATTTATACAGCACTGACAAAGAAGTCAGGGACGGGGGTCTCGCCTCTCAGAGTCGGTCGCCGACGCTTGAGACGTTCCCGACCCCAGAACTACTGCTTAGCCACCCGCTCCAATCTGTGCTAAAATGTGTGTGTGTGTGTGTGTGTGTGTGTGTGTGTGTGTGTGTGTGAGTGTGTGTGAGCTGTTTTTCTTGTTTTGGGGTGTTTATATGTGTCTCCCCCATAACCAACGACCACAAGCGGATGGGAAACATATCTGGATCTGTCTTTGATTGTTTATTTTTCAATGTGGCTTGCTTTTTCCAAAAATGGGGGTGTTGTCCTTGTGTTGCCAGACTCCTGTGGTGTGCTGGCTGGGGGGGGGGGGTTGGAATGACTTCTCTCACACTCTGTGTGCCTCCCGCTTCCACCTGAGAGTCGCACATGTGACGCTAATTGACCTTTGAATTGATTTCACTGTTGCGAACGGTTCCTACTGATTCTGCTCACCTACACACTCGATCCGCTTCCCACCTCAAATTGGTGACAGATGAAGAGTCTTCCCTTTTGCTCTCCTCTGACTGGGAGCTACAGTATGTGTGTGTCTGCCTGTGTGTGTGTGTGTGTGTGTGTGTGTGTGTGTGTGTGTGTGTGTGTGTGTGTGTGTGTGTGTGTGTGTGTGTGTGTTGTGTGTGTGTGTGCTGGAACATGTGGGTTGGTGTGTGTGTGTGTGTGTGTGTGTTGGAACATGTGGGTTGGTGTGTGTGTTTTACACCCTCACGGTGTAAAATGCAGTAAAGGCTTTACAGATGGCAGAATCCAAAGCCCCAGCACGTTAACACCGCCTCTTCGGCCTACCGCCTGTGCTGTAGACATGTACACACTAACGCACAGAGCACACGCCTGCAAGACAAGAGACGCATCCTACAAGGTCCTCTACAAACTTTGCTCTGTCCGAAATAGGGCTCTGCTTGGAAACGAGTGAATCACATGTGTCTGCTGGACCCCTGTGTTGGACAGATCCCCAGCGTTTGCTCTTGGCGACACGTGAGCATAGTTTGACCCCCATCTCTTCCCGTCCTCCGCTCCCCCTCTGCTGCTCTCCCCTCCCCTAAGGCCGTTCTGCGCGGAGGTCCGGGGCCGAGGCTGGGGTGAGCGTCGGGGAACAAAGGAGCGGGTGTTTGCCTGCGGCGGGCCCACTGGCTGGCCCAGCGGCCTGAGTCAATATGCCCTGCTGCAGACGCTGCCATCACTGCTGTTTCGCTCCGTGACGCTCCCACTGTCCCCTCCGACAGGAAGAAGACATGCTTCTGGAGTACATGACCTCACTGTACTGCAATGTGAGGTTGTAACGGGAGAGGGCTGGTGTGTGTGTGTGTCTGTGTGTTTGGGTGGGGAGTGAAGAGTGTGTATGTCAGTGTTTTTTAGTTGTAAGCCATTTAAGCCATTAATGAGTCAGACAGAGACACACACACATTCACATTTGCTCACTCAACTCTCTAGCAAGCTGGCAGGCTTTTTCCCCAAATGTTTCTTTTGTTTTTCCTTTTTTCCCTCTTTTTTTCCCTTTCTCCCCCCCCTCTTTCTCCTGTCTGCCAGTAGTGAGCCATCCAAGCGCCAATGAGGAGAGCTGTGAGGAAATCCAGTGACATCAGAGGACGGAGACGTTATGAGAAAGTATTTAGTGCCGCAGTCTGTTTTCAATCAGGAGCAGGAAGCACCATCGGCGGGCTAAATATCACCGCTGCAGTTGCATTTCAAAGACCTTGACATTTGTAAACAAACTGCTGATTTTTATGATGCAGGTTACACATACCCCTCCAAGCATGGCCACTGACTTTGTTTATTTATCGTTCAGTCACTCTTGGCAGACTTCTTTTCTTTTCATCATGGTCAATTTTGGGCTTTTGATAAGAATATACTAACCACACATAGCCAACTATCTATTAGCATGATGATTTAACAACATGCACAAGTACAGTGTTCTATACATATATTTTTCAATGTAATCTCCAGAGCTGAATACAGCAGATCATTAGATTTCATAGAGTTATTCAAGAACAAATGCAGCTACCCGCCTCCTCCAGATAAGGCCTGGAGTCTCATCTGGTCCCTTGGCTTTTTTTTAATCATGGGCAATTTCATTAGCAGCACCTGCCAATCAAGCTCAGCACTTCACTCTATTGGCTCCCTGCTCTCCCACGCAGCCATAAAATCCCACCCCTCAGCCAATGCATGTGCATGTACACTCATCCACTTAGTCAGCAACCCCCTACACACACACACACACACACACACACACACACACCACACAGACTCTCGCCCTCACCCTCACCCTCGCCATTTTTCTCCTAAAGACACACATACAGTCATCGTATCCCTGCACGCATACATACTCACACCCCATTTACACACACCCACACGCAAACACTCTTACTCACTTACTCACTCACTCACACTAAGACTCTCTTCACAAACACACACACACACACTGCGACACAGACTCGCACTCTCAGCCACTCTTTGAGGCTCACAGGTGCCAAGCCATGATGTCACATGTTGGGTGTTCCCATAAATCTCAGTCATGCTTTTATGCGCCGTTCACCTCCTGGATACTGGCCTACAAAACACACACAAACACACACACACACACACACACACACACACACACACACATATACTGACAGGATACAACAACCTGCTTGCCCATAACGTGCCTCTTGGTGTGTGTGTGTGTGTGTGTGTGTGTTTGTGTGTGTGTGTGTGTGTGTGTTTGAGAGCACATTCTGAAGCCATATGTGGTCGTGTGAGGTGGAATATTCCTCTGTCAGTCCGCACACCTCCCTGCTTTTCAGGAATTCGGCGTGAGCCCCACGCTGCGGCCTGGTGGAACTGCTCAGAAGTCATCATAATTTACCTTCTGCTTATTTATACCCCCCACCCACCCCCACTTACACACACGCACACACACACACACACACACACAGACACACTCACACTCACACTGATGCAAACACACGCTCGCTCTCCTTCCGTGGCATGATTTATACAAGTCTCCATCTGGTTTAGAGATCGGCGCCAGCAGCAGTCCTATGGACCGATGCTCCATGGTGTCAGAGGGCATTCAGCACCCCTTCACACACACACACCCGTACACACACACACACACACACACACACACACACACACATAGACAAAGGGGTTTGGGGTGTGAGCAGGGGAAGGGCAGGGGAGGGCATGGTTTTTATACACTCGCGGATCATAAATGTCTCCAGCAGGATAGGATGAGGCCCTCTCTGCTCAGCCACACACACACACACACTCATACACACACACACACAAACACACACACAGGAGGAGAGGCATACTGTACAGATGTTGTGTGCACCTTTTGAGCTTGTTAACCGCTGCACCATCCAATGACTGATGGCAGACCGGCGAAATCCAGCACTTTCAACGCCGCGTTGAACTCGACGTACAGATCGCGTTCTGTCATTTTTGGCCTAGTACACTTTTTTAACAGCCAGCGTCGGGGGCCATTTGGTGTGCTAATGAAGCCTAGTGTTTCCTCAGCTTTATCTTCCTCCGGTGCGTCCTCCTCGCCATATCTGTCACTGTCATGCAGACGGAGATGAGCTGACTAACAATCGCTCACAAACACACCCCGTCGTTACGTGTGTCTGCTGACGGATGTGGGTGGATGAGAGCTGCACATCAGGTTTGTGTTAGGTTAGGTTAGCTTAGTGTTCAACCACTACCCAGATCGTCAGCAGGCATCCCCTGTGCCTGCAGGGCAGTGAGGTGCTATTGATTGACTGGGATCAGGTTAGTTTTGCAGCAGGTCCTGCTTTGGGCTCTGTCCCTCGGCCTGGGGAAGGAGTATTCCTCTTTTTTTAACCACATCCTCTTCTGCTCTCTCACTCTCTTTCTCTCTCCTCCTATGTTCCTTCTCCCTCACTTACTCCTGGTTCCCACCTGGTTCTCTCCCTCTCTCTCTTATTCTGTGCTTCCCTCTCTCCCCTCCTTCCTCCCTCTCTCCCTCCCTCATCATTCTCTCTCTGACTCACTCATTCGATCCCTCCCATGTGTATTCCCTCTCCCTGGGCCTTGTTGATTGCGGACAGGAGGTCTCCAGTGAGGGTGGCTTCAGTGCTGCTGGGGGTCTGGCTGCCTTGGCATGTGTCCAGCTAGCTGTAGTAGTGGCAGGCCTGGGGGGCCCATGATGGATTTGGAGGGAGGTGGAGGGAGAGCAGTGGTCCATTCCACTCCAGTACCATCTGCAGTGTTCCGAATAAAGGGAGAGCCAAGTCCTCCTAGTTACAGCCAATAGCGGACACCGGACAGAAGTCTTCTGTCAGAGGTGCCTCAGGTGTGTGTGTGTGTGTGTGTGTGTGTGTGTGTGTGTGTGTGTGTGTGTGTGTGTGTGTGTGTGTGTGTGTGTGTGTGTGAGAGTGTGTGTTGCAGAGCCATTCTAGGGCACCCAGTAGTGGTTCATTGACTCTAAAGTGTCCTTGTGAAGAACAGTGAAGGAGGGAAAGCCAAGTCGCCCTGGATAGAGTGCCTGCGCTCGTCTGGCTTCCCAGAGTTCCCCTATCTCAGACGTGTCACTTCCTTCCCCTCAGCCCCTGCCAGAGCAGATGGTCTGCCACCACTCCTCATTACACCACCCCACACCCCCCCAGCAGCACCTCGAAAAACAGCCCAATTAAGATGTGGACCGGTAGGTAGGGGTAAATTAGAGAGCGCAAGCCAAACCGAACCCCACAGACCAGCCTCACCATGTAATTAGGAGGGATCTGTCCCTGCGCGGGAAAAGGGAAAAGTCCAAGGCCTGTGTGTTTGTTGTTGGTGTTGGCGTTGGTTATTTTGATGTTTTCACATCTCGCCGTCTGGTTTCTTTAGCCCGGGGCTCTGTTGTGGGTTTGCCATATCAAATTTCATCATATTGCAGTCTCAGTGGGCTGAGTTTTATTGGCATTCTTAAATCACTTTGTGCTGATCCCCGCCCCCCTTCTCTTTCTCTCTTCTCTCTCTCTCTCTCTCTTTCTTTCCCTCTGTTTCTCTCGCTCTGTGTCTCTTTCTCCCTCTCACAGACATCCCAGGATGCACATCAAGACAGGCCTCTTGGATGCCCACCTGTACTGCCTGAAGAGATCTGTGGTCGACTTCTTAGTGCATAACAAGTAAGGGGATTTTCCCAGTCTGTTAACACTCCCACACCTCCCTGTTGCGTTAACCCTTCCCACCATCGGCGGTGCTGTCCGAGCACGTCTCCCAGTGATGCTAACTGCTAACAGCTCCCTCCCTCTCTCTTCCTTTCCCACACACATGTATTACCCCCGACTCAGCACAGCACAGCACAGCACAGCATAGCATCAGCAAGGCTTATTCTCAAGGAGAATGCGAACGTTAGCATAGCCGGAGCGGTGAGCCTGTCGAGTCTGTGCGAGGTGTTTAAGCGAAGTGTTAAGTACTTTTACAACCTGACACCTTCCAGGTTTATGGTCACAGCATCCACCCCACACACTCACATTCACACACACACACACACACACCCCACCCGGCAGTCGCCCTAAATGTCCGACACACAGCATTCACTAACTGTATATTTCAATAAATTCAATTCAATTCCATTGTACAGCCCTATTTTCAATAGAATTGTCTAGTGGCGCTGTATGGACATTAACAAGTAGCATCCAAGAGCAACACAGGCAAGGAGAAACTCCCTTGTGGTAGCTATTCAAAGGAGAAACTTTGGGCATATCCACGGCTGAGGGGGCAACCCAACTGCCAGGGGTCATGCAGGAGAATTACAGTCTGTATTTACCATAAGTGATAGACTACAATTTGTCCACACATATTTCTGTTTCTTTTTCATCTTTTTTTTGTAATTTGTACTCTTCAGAGACCCTGTTGAATTACTGAAATAGGCTACTGTTGTCAGGTTGAGTTTTTAAATGCATATAGTAACGTTAAAGTGAGATCAGAAGAGGGTAAAAGTCTTCAGTGTCCACCCGCATCCCCACAATTCCCTTCTTCTCTGGTTCCCTTTCGGCTTGCTCACTTGTGAGCTGGGTGTCTGTTTTTCAGCCCAGGGCTTCATCACCCCCACTCCCCCCGCCTCCATCGGGGTCTCTCCACCCCTCTCAGCCCCCTCCCTGGCTACTCCCAGGCCTTTGACTTTGTGCAGCCCAGCCTGGCTTTTTGCCGGATTCTCTACAGCCTCTCAGGCTGGAGATAGAGGCTGCGTTGAGCCTACTGGCACACACACACACAAACACACACACACACACACACACACACACACACACACACACACAGTGGGCTTTGCCTCTTTCTTCCCCTCTCTCTCTCTTCCTCTTTATCTCACTCTCCCTCTCCTTCTCTCTCCCCCTCTCTGAAGATGGAGCCCCATCACTCTGCTTTGACATTTTAATTTGCTGTGCCGCTGATGTAAATATCATTTCATGGAGGCTGACCCCGCCACTACACACTCTAACCCCCCCCCCCCCCCTCCCCACCTCACCCCACCCCACCCCACCGCCCAGCGCTCTCACTCTGCTCCTGTTGAACACTTTATGCACTGCAGCTCTGGAGGGGAGAAAATGGACAGCGTTGTCTGTCTTGTCTTTTTCCGCTTTCACATGGAAATTGTAATCTGGCTTTAAAGAAAGTGGAATTTGGGGGGGTAGCTAATGTGGTGGCAGTGTTGGGGGTGGGGTGGGTAGCTAATGTGGTGGCGATTTTTGGAGGGGGGGGGGCGGGGTAGGTGACTATAATATCAGACAGAGACAGCACTAACGCTTCTCGCTCCCGTTTGACCTTGTAATCAGCGGCATAATTGGGTTCAGTTCTTTGGCCCTCAAGTCATCACATCGAGACAAACACGTTTCCCAAAGTGAAACACAGTACAAAAACAACACACTATAAACTAAAATAGATGGGTAGAAATAATGTAGCCTAAACTGTTTTAGTTGAACTAATAATGTTATTGATGGGCTTAAACAACAGATAATTTAGATACACAGATATGAATCATTAGGCTTGAACTGTAAATGGCACATTGGGCTTGAAGTGAGCAGAATACTGTATCCAGCTGTGCTGCTTTCTGGTCTTGAGTGGTCTGCTCTGGTCTCGGCCTGCTCAGGTCCATCACATCCATTCGGGGAGAGTTGGTGCCTTACTTGGTTCGGAAGCAGTTCTCCAAGTCCATTAACTCACAGAAGCTTAAAGGTGATGATCAGGACCTGAAGAAAAAAGAACATAATGCACACCTTGGTAAGCAGTCTGGTCTAACATCCTTAATCTTATTCCTTGCCCGTACACTCTGTCACTACAGTCTGTGCATTGGAAACTGTAATGCATTTTATTAGTTTTGTTTGTTGTTTGGTTGCAGTTTACACACTTTCTGAACACTAAAATCCCCCCAGTCATTTTTGTGTCATGTTATTTTCATCCATAGTGTCATACTGCCAACATAATTCTTAGTGCACCCACAGAGACATCCTTATTAACCGTGTCCACATACTCTTCCTCCTCCTCCTCGTAGACATCCTCATGTCCTGTAAAGATGACACCCTGCTTCAGCTGGTCCAGGAGCGCTCCTGCTGGAACGATCACCGTGGCGACATGAGCGAGGTGTACCACGGCGGCAAGCTGCGCTGCTACGTGCACCTGATGGAGGAGGGCATGTGCTACCGCGTCAACACGCTGGCCGCCTACATCGAGGCCAACCGCATGGTGAGCGCTACTGTCTTGTCTCTGGCTGGTCCAAGAGAAGGTTGAGCTGGCGTATGTGTGCACAGCCTTAACACATTTGTGGAAGGGTTGTCCCACTTGATGAACAAGTAGTCAAAACACCATGCAATAGGAACGTGTGAGTGTGATTGTTAGGCTGAGGAGCCATAAGGAGCCTCAGTGACACCAGGCCTCTGGTCAAGTGCTGGGGCATGTCCCACATAGACTGCAAGCACTCTCACTGAGGATTGCTAACCGCTTAGCATTCATTTTTTCTGTAAATGGTTGAGGTGTGCTGCACACACTGGCAGTGACACCGAAAAATTATCTCTTTCACCATTTCAACCAGTTTAAGACAGTTTGAGTCATTCTTGTGTATCAAAGGCACTGTTAAACATTATAAACTCCCTCCGATGCTTTGCTGGGGTAAGCTCTTTTAAAAAAAAAAAAAAAACTAAGGGCAAATGGGTTGAGCAGCGTGCCCTTGTGTGTTGTGTGGAACAGGCTCCCAAGCTGTTTGACGATCCTCCCATCCACTCCTCAGCTGTGGTGTCAGAACGCAGTCTGGTAAGTCTGTTACACCTGTCTGTGCTCTTCCCCATGCCACACACACACACTCCTTGTCTGTGCTTGTGGAAGGAGTTCATTATTAGCAGTGAATTCATTTTGTAGCAGCAACATGACTTGCATCCACTGTTTGAATGGAGTCTTGATTTTAAGGAGAGTTAAATTAAAACCACCAGAAGGGGTCCTCAGTCTCTCTCTCTCTCTCTCTCTCTCTCTCTCTCTCTCTCTCTCTGTCTCTCTCTCTCTGTCTTTCTCTCTTCTTGTCTCTTTTTTTCTCTTCTGGTCTCTCCATATGTCGATCTCTCTTAGTTCTATAGTGTCCTCTATTTGTTTATATTTAGTCTCTGTGAGGTAAAGCTCGCAGTGTGAAGAGCATGCTTTTCAAGTGATGAGGCAGCCTGTGTCTTTGAAATAAAACTGTAGCTGTGTGTGTGGAGCTCCCGTGGATCAAGTGGCCGGGTAAGTCACTCTAATCCCTTGGAGCTGTAATTATGTCTGTTTTGTCTCTGGAAAGGTTGGAGCTGACAGTATAATTGGAGCCTCCTGTCAGATAGCCGACAAGACGTCCATTAAGCGCTCAACGATCGGCGCATCAACCACAGTCAAAGAGAAGGTTAAGATCACCAACTCCATCATAATGAATGGTGTAACCATTGAAGAGGGGTAGGTTTGCAGTCTCTCTGTTTCTCTTTCTCTCTCTCTCTCTCTCTCTCTCTCTGTTTCCATCTTGCTCTCTCCTCTCTCTCTGCCGCATTTCACAATGTCTCTCCCTGTCTTGTCTTGTACATGTCATGGTGGCCAACCTCCTTAACCACTAACCAGTGTTGAGGCATCCTGCAAGCGCCTTTCTGCAAAGGACCACTGAGTCTCCACCCTAGCTTTCAGTACACCCAACTCTGAGCCTCTTAGCTTTCAGTACTGTCACCCAACTCTGAACCTATGCATTAGCTTTCAGTACTGCCCTAGCTTCATCACCCAACTCTGAGCCTATGCATGAGCTTTCAGTACTGCCCTAGCTTCATCACCCAACTCTGAGCCTATGCATGAGCTTTCAGTACTGCCCTAGCTTCATCACCCAACTCTGAGCCTATGCATGAGCTTTCAGTACTGCCCTAGCTTCATCACCCAACTCTGAGCCTATGCATGAGCTTTCAGTACTGCCCTAGCTTCATCACCCAACTCTGAGCGTATGCATGAGCTTTCAGTACTGTCACTCAACTCTGAGCCTGTGAGTTAGCTTTCAGTACCGTCACCCAGCTGACAATTGAGGCATTTTTCAAGGCAGCAGTAGTCCCAACACAAACAGAAAATTTTGCTTTACTCAAAAGGTTTGCCTTAAGCTGAGAAAAGAAATGTAAAATGTCCAGTACATTTTTCCCTTGTGCCTTTTCAGAGGAGAAATTTATACATTTGTATTGCTGCCGTGGTAAAATATCTGTAGTATATAAAATATTGGATCACCCTAAACGTATGCTAAACGTAATTACATGTTTTAGCTTAAGTTATTTAAATGGGCCAACTGTCCAAGCAGTAAGGACTCAGCAACTTTTTCTACACGGTGAAAGTGTCCATCTCAGTCCTCAATGCTGGATTAACTGCTTAGTGTTAAGGAACAGGTGAGGAGACTTTGTCTCTTGTTTTTTTTTTTTTTCTTTTCTTTTTTTTCTCAAAGGGCCTTGTTGCAGGCGCTTACACTGAACAAAACGCCCTGTTTTTAAAAAGCCACTCAGTGTAGTGGAGAGAGGGCCTTCACTCTGCTTGGCCTGTGGGTGAGAGTAGGGGGTTGATGGTACCAGGGGGAGAGAGAGAGAGAGAGTGAGTGTGGGTGTGCGAGACTAGTCCTTTTTGTGACAAAAAACAGAAACGTATGTTGTGAAATGTGCATGGCTACTCAGTGACCCTGAACAAGGTCGCATTTCAGCACACACAGATAGATGATGAATATAGATACAAAGCCCCCATTCCACACACACACACACACACACACACACACACACACACACACACACACACACACAGCCCTTCCCAACCCCCTGTTTCACTTTAAGAAATAACCTTTTCTTTTCACATCAGTTTTCATGTTGTCAGACAGAACAACAGCATTGAAAGCAGCAAGCATGTCATGTAGCAAGTACGCAACATTTAACGTAACATTTGTTTCACCTCTTTAGGATCACAGGCTCACTCCTGCCAGCAGTCTTTTCTTTCAGACACACACACACACACACACACACAGACGCGGAAGCAACGGAAAGAATTTAGATTAAAGCTGATTCTGAGTAAATTACGTCCTTGCTTGCTTTTGTGAAAGTCTGAGGATAACATGAATTGTTGTGAGGGAGAGCGCTGTGAAGTAGCAAAAGGAGTCTGTTATTTTAAATCCTGGGGAAGGGCTTTTGGTCTAAGTGCAGTCTCTCTCTCTCTCTCTCTCTCTCTCTCTCTCTTTCTCTTTCTCTCTCTCTTTCTCTCTGTCTCTCCCCCTCCCAAGAAGCAAAGCTTAGAGCCAGCATGGGTACCCTCATCGCCAACTTAGTCCACGCATAAAAGGAAAGGCAAGAGAGAAAGGGAGTAAAGAAAGACAGACAGCAAGAAAGGGCAGAAAAGAAAGAAAGAAAGAAAGAAAGAAGAAAGAAAGAAAGAAAGAAACAGCAATTCTTTCAGAACATAAAAAATGTAAGAAGGGATTAGCGAATCCCTGGCATGTTAAAGAAGGCACTTGCATTTTTTTCCATCCTTTGTTTGCATGTAGGAGTGCTTGTTTACAAAGTGGTGGATTTGTGTGTGTGTGTGTGTGTGTGTGTGTGTGCGCGCGTGCGTGCATGCGTGCGTGCGTGTGTGTGTATGCATGTAAGGGGGGTGGCTATGGGTTGAGTATAGGGGATGGGAAGGTTGTGTGTGTGCTCTAGGGCTGGGGGGTCACAGCAAGGAGGAGCATGGTGTTAGTAATTAGTGGTATTTCAGCACAGCTTCTTTGGTGGTCTCTCTGTTTAAAAAAACGCCAATCCTTGTAATCTCCCATCACCCTGTACCCGCCTCTCTCTCTCTCTCTCTCTCTCTCCTGTTCATTTTCTTATTCTCTGTCTGTGTCTTTCTCTCCCTATCTATCAGTCTGTATTTCTTTCTTTTTTCTCTCTCTCTCTCTCTCTCTCTTTCGTCTTTTGCACGTGTTCCCATTCTGGTCTTTCAGCTCAGGCTCCCCTTCAGTGGCAGCACCTGAATAGAACGTCCCTGTGCCGCTGCCAGTGCAAGCCTGCCCATGTCTATGGTGGCAGGACCGAACACGTCACACTCGTACACATAAGATAGCAGGCTTGGTCCACTGCTCTCCGGCTTTATCACTCTCTCCTTTTCTCTCCCTCTCTCTCTCTTTCTCTCTTTCTTTCTGTCTGTCTCGCTCTCAAATTCAAAAAAGTGTTCTTGCTTTGACAAATAGTCTCATAGTCATATTGTTAATGGCAAGGTAACACACAGGACACAAGTCAATATTGGGCCATTGCTCAGGTCTCTCTCAGGGCACTGTCTATCTCAAACGTAGTCAGTTTATCTCAATTCATCTCTTTTCCGGATGTACTTTCTCTTACAGTCAGAGTCTCTCTCTCTTTCTCTTTCTCTTTCTCTCTCTCTCTCTCTCTCTCTCTCTCTCTCTCTCTCTCTCTCTCTCTCTCTCTCTCTCTCTCTCTCTCTCTCTCTCTCTCTCTCTCTGTGCCAGCTTTATCTCCTCAGACTGCAGTAGGTGAATGCTTGGCAGGAGAGTTAGATGGTGCCCAGCCATGTGTGTGCCACCCAGGAGCCTTTATTTCCTTATTGTAGCGATGTGTGAAGATATTGCTCCAGACAGATCCCTGAGCACGCGCCCAAGCCCACAGTGTTGCGTGTTTGTGTATGTGTGTGTGTGTGTGTGTGTGTGTGTGTTGTGTAATGCCAAGTGCTAAAAGAAAGAAAGATCAGTGTTTTGCCACTCCTCAGCCTGTCTAATCCAGAGGAGACTGTGTGCTCCCTAAGAGCGGATACTCCAGGATGATCATGTAGATGTAGATCACTACAGGGCGCACGTCGCTGCTAGATTCACACGTTTGCACGTTCAGCTTGGCTTGCACCAGTGTTAAAGTGACTCTGTGAAGCATACAAACAGGCAGGCATGCAAACTCACGCCGCCCCCACCCCACACAGAATACACACCCACCCACTCACTCACGCACGGCAATGCCACAGCATTTTTTCGATGCCATTGTTTGCTTTGTCGTTTGCTGGCACACAAATGCGCGGAGGCTGGTGTTGTTTTTAATATATATGCTAATGCCGTCTTCAGGAAAATAAAACAAGCTTCCTGGGGCGAAAAAAGAGTAAAAAATCTATGATATTAGGTTTCCTTGTCTGGGGGTGGGGGTGGGAGTGGGGGGGAGAGGAGGGGGGTCGCGCGTAGAAAGGGACAAGAACCTCGGCTGTGTAATTATCAGAGGACATGAAAGCTTAAGGTCCATGGCAAATATGTTTCTGCGGCACAGGGGAACTGGGGGAGGGGGTGGACGGACAGACAGGAGAAGACCGAAATTGGCCCAAGCAAGTCAAGTAAACATTAAACTGTGCAAATAAAGTTTTATGGTGCCAAAGTGATCCCAGGAAAATATTATTCTTTGAATGCTGTAAACATACAGCGGCAAAAGTGTGTGTGTGTGTGTGTGTGTGTGTGTGTGTGTGTGTGTGTGTGTGTGTGTATGTGTGGGCAAGATACAAAGCTCTGTTGCAAACAACTCTGAAATGTCCTACTCTTCCCACACATCCTGACCCAGGGATTGTGTTGCGTGCGTTTGGTGTGGGGGAGTCCGCGTGGTGTCGTCTTCTTTAACTTCCTGGATGCCCCAGTGTGTATGAGTGTCTGTGTGTGTGTATATGTGTGTGTGTGTATGTTGGGGGGGCCATCTAACTCAGAGGATTTATCCTTTGTGCATTTGTATCTGTTGTCAACATTCTAACTTCGAAGTTTCAGCAAGTGTGTTTGTGTGAGTGTGACAGAAAACTTCTGTTCCTTGTGAATAATGGCAGTTGTTTCTTTTTTTTCTTCCTGTCTGTTGAAGGTGTAACATCCAGGGCAGTGTGATCTGCAGCAGTGCGGTGATTGGGCGCGGTGCTGACATTAAGTACTGTTTGGTGGGAAACAGCCAGCGTATAGAACCAGAGGGTAAGCGCCACACACACACACTCATCCACCACTTCACACTTTTACCCCATACACACACACACACACACATTCTGCTATGAGCATAAAACTGTGTGTGTTTGTGTGTGTTCATTTCAGTCGACTTCTATTTATGTGTGTATTACACTGAGAGAGAGAGAGAGTTAGCTGTGGCTTGTAATCTGCTTTAATAGCGCATTAAAACCAAAGCTTATGTGTACAATTGAGCTTTATTTTTAATATTCTTAATCCGCTCAGTCTTAAATCAGACTGTGGGCTTTGCATTGGTGTGTGAGAGTGAATGTGAACCTGTGTGTGTATGTGTGTGCGTGTGTGTGTGTGTGTGTGTGTGGCTGGAGGCTGTTGTATTCCGGGTGGTCTGAGCTCTGGTCTCTAACCTCTCCATCAATGACACCGCCAGAGGCAGACTTAAGATGTCCAGAGACTGCCCGGGCCTAATTGACTGAACAACAGGGTGTTGCTGCTCCAAACACACACACACACACACACACCCCGCCTCCAAACTGCAACAATTTCCAGCCTCCAGACTCCTAGCCCACCCCACCACTCCTAACCCCGCTCCACTATTCTCTTACCACTGTATGGGGTATCAAAGTGCGCCTGGAGCTGATTAGCCTAGCATAGCCTCCAAAGGCAGGGGCTCACAGACCCACTGCTAGAAATCCCAAATTACAAGTCAGTCTGCTCTACAACACCCCCCCCCCCCCCCCCCCCCCACACACACACACACACAAATACATTACACACCGCACACTATTCAGCTGAAATCTACAGGCCCCACTTAGGACCACCATACAAAGATATCGCCCAGAATAAAGGCAAACATCCAACGCTGAGGTTATTGTAACCTGTTATTTAAAAAGCATTGCTTATAATAACTGCAATAAATATCCTGTCTCAAGCAGCCCAGGGGATGACAGCCGCTCCCCTCTGAGACTTTTGAAGCAGAGTCATCATCTTAATTTAATAGAGGAAAGAAATAAACTCATCAAAGTGCCATGTTGCCCTGTAGTTTTGATGTCCCTACCCTCCTGAAATAACGAGCACTTGCAGTCCTTTGAAGCAACTTGAAAGCTGTGCGCTGTTTTAGATGGTTTTGGCACCAGTGTTAAAAAAAATGAAAAGCCCAGCCTGAAAACCAAGGATACCACTATAAATAAGATTTGAATGACATTTCAATATGATGACGGTATTAGTGCAGATTAAAGAAGCGCTTGAAAGAAGATGTGCTGAAGCTCAAACCCACGCCCTGCCTTTTTTTCTGCCCCCTTGGAAGGCCTGTCAGCAGTCAGGACACTCGTGGGGATAATAATTATGTCCTCTCGGCAGACCAGTAGCCTCTCGCTAATCACTGAGCCTAAGACTGACTGGAACACTACAGGTGGAGCTACATGGCAGTGGACCACAGGCGTCAGTGGCTTTATCAAGCCCCACTCTCTCACAATACCAAAATGATCACTTCAGTATGACAGCTGCCGTAAATATCTCAACACTGGCCAGTCTCAGTGTCCACCCTTACAGATTCACAGACTTATGTTCATGCTAAGTTTAGGCGTGTCCTACTATAATCTGTAGGGCATGAGGGCTCATTTGCACCCCTTCTCAGCCCCTTTCCTAAACCTGCATGCAGAAGTGCAGTTACCCAGGTTTGTGGCGTTGTGGTGTGAAACAAGCGTCGGTAAACAATTGCCTTAAAATGGAAATGGAAACGCGTTTGCAACGTCACTTTAGTGTTAATTGAACGATTTGTCCCTGGTGGTGTCTCAGTCATGCTAATGGCAAGGTGAACACTCACAGCTTTGCAAACTCATTCACCCAACAGCGTGAGGCAGTTAAGTCTGAGGGCTCAGGGCTTAGGGCTTCGGGTCAACATTGAGATTGGTTCACTAATTATTAAACAATACCGAAATTTGTCAAGAGGTCACTGAATAAGAGAGAAGAGCAACCCTTTGACTGCCAGGACTGTCTGCCCCATTTTTTCAGCAGTGATTACATTTCAATATATACATCACAAAATTGCATTATGATACTATTGCCGTAATAGACATAATATTTTTTACAACAGTGAATGCTGCTATCGTCTAGTCTGGGAACTAGACCCACATCAGTTAAGATTGTGGTTGAGTCTGCCAATGAGTGACTGACCTCCCATTTCCAGGGGTGTAACAAAGCATGAGATTTGAAATTAAATTGAAGCACTAAACTCTAACCAAAACCCTTCTGAAGTGCAGCAAATGCATTATTCATGTAGTTGACAATTTTAATTGCAGTTCTTGTTTCAAAGGCAAATACATGTTCATAGTTTACCATAGACTGTAATGCCTTCCTTGCTTGGGAATCACAGAAATCTTGCCCTGTGCTGGATTGGTACATGTTTTTATTATTATTATTATTATTATTATTATTTGCAAACAAGTAGAAAGTTACAGGGACAAAAACAGACACTAACAAAACACTAACAACAGTTAATGGTTAGTGGTTCCTGGGTTTTTGGTGATTCAGAAATGCGCTGCAGAGCAAATCTCACTTTTTTTATGTCTATACTAATGCATTGGAGTGTATGGAGAGTATATATTTTTAACCACATGAATAATTATTGAGCACTTTTTTCACAACTTTAGGCTTTAGTAAAAATGAATTGAATGAATTGACCAAAACATCCTCACCGATGCCACAATAAATATTGCCATAATGAACCATAATTAATATTGAATATTAAAACATTTCTAATGGATTTTTAAATTCCTGTTTTTTTTTTAGGCAGTTTTCAAAGTAAATTACATGTCAAATGATTAAGGGGGTATTCACACCTGCCTTGTTTAGTTCACTTAAAACAAAGCTTCATTTCCTCCTTCTTTGGGCCGATGTGAATACAAGCACTCAAACTCGGTGCGGACCAAACAAGTGTACCGAGACACAGCCAAAGAGGTGGTCTCGAAGTGGTGTGAAAGGTGAGGTGTGAAAGTGATCCGGCCTCGATCCTACACAAACACATAAAACACATGTATTATAACAAACGGGGAATTGTGGGGAAAAAATTTTAAATATTTGCTGGTCTGACAGCTCCGATTCAAACTAGGCTACAGTTTCTTCTGTCCTCTGGTGCAGACAGACACACATTCCCTCCCTCACAGCTGCCATGCAAGTCATCATAGCGGTATTAAAAGGAAAGCATTTTAAAACTTATGTTGAAATCTATTAAAAGCGTTACTGCGTTGTAGTTGTTAAATCAGAGACCATTCAATGGTTAAATGCAATAAAGATTCCATTTCCATGACTGTTTAGGTCACTAAACTCTACTTTCACTTTGACCTTTCTTCCTTCCCTGCCCCAAATATTTCTGTCTAGTGACTGAACGACCTCACCACACACATGATTTTATTTAGAAATTATGGTCCACTCACATAAACATTGTATTTTGGTCCTTACCAAAGCAAGTGAACTAATGGACTTTCCTGGTGTGAATACGAATGCAGTTAATCTCATAAAACTATCTACTTAATCATAATTAATTGCAAAATTGCAGAAAAAGCTTGTTTAAACATCTGTTTAAATTGTACTCAAATTCATTTCTATGGAAAATGTTAGTGCCGAGCATCAACAGCAGGCTTTATCCACAGCACAGTTACATCAAGGATCTTTTTCTATATATAGACAGTTTTACTGAATGTTTTGCATATATTTCCAAAATAATAATATTTTCCGACATTATTATATTTTCAAAGCACAATTTGGAATTTACTATTTTTCTGAATTGTAATGGGTGCAAGCTACACTTAAACTTCAAAGAATAAAGAGTAGTTTGACTAGTAGTTTTACTCCTGACAGTCAAACGAAGTTCTAGGCTATTTGGAAATCACTAGACCAGGGGTTCTCACAGTGGGTGCCGTGACGGTCATCCAGGGGTGCCGTCAAAACACTGGTTGAATTTTGAAAATTCAATTCATATCCATCAAATGTCTAAACTACTTTCAGTTGGTTCTTCTAACCATAGTTTATCTTTTCTCATCATTAGGCTAGTCCCTGTTACATATTACATTTAGGCTATTATCCATGAAAAGTCATTAGTGTACCGTTTATGTTTTCGTGGCACATGAAAGTTCTGTTGTCGCTAGCCCCATCATGAATAAATTCAAGACAGAAAAATAATGAAGGACTCTTGAAATGAGAAACGTATCCTGCTGTTCCACAGCAGTAGGTTCAGGATGAGCCCCAAGACTTCCTGACAAACTCAGATTGGTAAAGAAAGTTGTTGGCTCCTTAATCTAGCTCAGTGGCTCTTAAATAAAATGGCAGTGCATATCAGTAATGAAAACAAGTGTTTCCAAGAAAGGGTTTGATTGTATAACGTGAGCATTTGTAAAGGCGTATATCTGCTATGGCCAGCTTGCACCTGCCTGTGCTGACTGCGTTGCACATGGGACACACATAGGAAGAGAAACTGGTGTTTGTTTAAATACCCTGCATTTACAGCACCGTTTTTTCAATCGCGTTAAGTGAGATTTGTTAATTTATTGAGAGTTTATTTATTTGAACATATAACCACATTTAAGTACATGGTGTTGGCACTTGAAAGATTGTGGTAAGTTGCCTCTTGTCAAAATGTTTTAAGTTGTTTGCTTAAGTTTACTTGGTCTATAATTGAGAGCACAGACTCGAGGTTGATATGAACATGTTATCTGTCAAGTCCGCTAACATGTTGTTCTATGTCAGCATGTCTCTCCAAGGTCCTCAGCCAAATTCGATATTTGCCTCCCTTGAAACATTCTTTACAGATGTCCATTGCGTGCCCATGGGCTTGCCCACATACCCGAAACAATTTCAGACTTTGCCTTTTTATGCATGTGGTTTATCAGCAAAGCATGGACCACTTTTGGCCAGAACATAGCCCACTTTTACTTTGGTCCCAGTCACTGTGAGTGGCTTTGTTAATGAGAGAGGGGGAGAACAGTGTGCAAGCAGGACAGGGAGGGACAGCAGAGCACTATAAAGACATGTAGGACTCACAGCTTTAAACATCAAACCTCATTAAGAACCACAAAAATGACTAAATCCGTGTTGTGATACTTTGTAAGTACTCTGTGCATCACCAGTATCATCCTACTTGGCACCATTGCAATGGTTTCCCCACCCTGCGCCCAGTAGGGGCTTCAGGTTAGGCCTGTACTGTACTGCTACTGTTAAAAGCATTATGCTTATTCCCCGCTTACCCAGCTGGTGTGGACGGGCAGCCATGGCTGCTGAGGACCACCCGGGTGAGGGGGCCTAGGGGGGCCCATGACTACAGGGCAGCGGCAGTCAGGTGGGGCACTTCTGCAGGTGTTCCTGTTCACCAGCATACGCCCAGGAGGCCAAACGTTCCTCTGGAATCTTGGGAATCACTCCATGTTCTGTCCTAACCAACCCCCACCCCCCCCAGCCCGCCACCCCAAACACACACACACACACACACACACACACACACACACACACACACACGTACACACTCACACAACTGCACATATACTGGAGTGCACACACGTACACTACCACCACCACCTCAAAGTAAAATAAAATAAAAAAAAAAACACGCTCCCGGGCTTGGAAATGTAGTGCTCTTCTAGCGTTCCATGCTCTATTTGTCTTTCCCCAAACTGAGCAATGCTAAAGCAGTCTTTTTGTACAGATTCCGTCACACTAAAATATGTCTTTATATGGAACATTAATCACCCCTCTCCATGATTTGGTTGCAGTTGCCTCGCAGACCCTAAAGCTGTGTGTGTATGTGTGTATGTGTGCGCGCGCATGACTGCTCTATTTATGACTGGTAACCTTTTCATAAAAGTTGTGGTAAGTCTTGCATAATATTGCAGTGTGATTTACAGTACATTTACATTGAAGTACTGAACACAAACACAAGATATTGCTCGCTAGTTTTTTTTTTTTACATCATCTGTTTACACTTGAAGTTTGAAAAGACTTAACAGTGATCTATATTTTGCCTGCAGTGATGAGAGAACCACACTCACATTAATGTTGCCCTCATGTCCACTCAATAGTCAGATGAGTCTTATCTTTTGCTCTTTCTTTTGCTCTTTCTTGCAGCCGAAAGAACCAATGAGGTCATTGTTGGGACTGATCAACTCATGGAGATCTAGAACCTTGGGAAAAATGTGTTTAGTTTTTTTTTTTTTTTTTCCTACTGAAGACCCCAGAGAGACAAAAGCGGATGGGGCGATCTGGCCCCTTCACCACAGCTAGTTATCACCACCTCCAGTGTCCAAATAAATGGCTGATATTTATCTCAAAGCTTCCTCAGTGTCATCCTTTTTTAAATTATTTGTAAGGCTATGTTGTCTGTTTCCACATTTCATCAACCGTCTCCAGTGGTGGCCCTCTTGATTGTAAGGACATCAGAGGAGATGCAGTGATAAAGAGAGAGAGAGAGATGGAAAGAATCAGAGAGAGAGCAGTGCCTCTGCTCTCCCGCTGTATAGAGTCAGCTGAGACGCTGGGCTGTAAATGCGGCTCTGTGGAGGTGCTGTTTGTTCAGCGGGACCTCCAAGACCCCCTTCTCATGGCCACCGTGAGCGAGCAACTGTGTGTGTGTGTCCCACTGCTAAAGCGAACAGATAACCACAATGGGCTTGAGTTTATTTGTACACAAGGAGAAGGGGGGGGAGGAAAAAAAAAAGAAAAGAAATGGAGGGATGGACCACCCAGCGAGATCCCAACAAGTTACAGCCCCCCTCCCTCCCTCTCTCTCCCCCGCCCTCCCGCTCACACTCTTCCTCTTACAGAGTGCCAGAATACAGCCCTTCTTATTTGCTCTGTCTGTCTCTTTCTTTCTTCTTGAGTTTTTACTTTCCCTCGTTTTCTCTTTCGCACACACACACTCTAGTTCCCTGTGCCATACAAGATTTATAGCATTCCATCGGCAACGCATCTCTTAAATTACAGGTCTGAAGATCGTTGGTCATGAAGGGTGACGAAGCCTCAAGGAAGATGCTCTGACCTCACAGCTTGATTTACATGCTCTGTGTTCTGTTGTGTCTGTTGCCAACTGGAGTCATTTAGGTTAATTGGTGTAATTGTCAAAAGATCCTTGTCTTTTTCAACCAAGTATTGTAATTTCAGTGCATTTAACTGAGTTGTTAATCACTCACTGTAATTAGTAATGAAACCCTTTCCTGTGCTCGTTATTTTCTTCTTCTCTGTTTTTCCTTGAGGAACGTACGTTTATTCCAGGTTTATCTAACCTCCCACTGTATGGGCTTACATCCACCCAGACCAGAGTAAGAAATCATTAAAGCCACACAGTGCTCTCCAAAAAGAATGTTTTAGGCTTGATTTTTTTCTGTTTGGGTTTCCTCTGTGAACAGACTCATGTTTTGACAACTTTTATATCAGTCAGACCAGGGCAAATTAGAGGGAGCACTTTTTTGGAGTGAGGAATGTGAACTGCCTGAACTGAGACGTCTCGTATCGCCTGTTCTTGAGTTCTGCCCCGGGTTCCCCCCATTTCCACACAAGCCGCACTTAATTTAATTCACACGTTAACTCGCCCGCTATCTGATTGGACGCCACTCGGCAACCCCGCTCAACCGCGGTGGCTTCTTCTTGGCCCAGAGTGCTAGGACTGTCCCAGGTCTAGGTGGGGGTGCTCTTCCCAAGGTCTGTATATTTAGATAAAGACACCTTGTCGAAGGCCCAGTTCTTCAGGTCGTGTGTGTGTGTGCGTGCTCTCTCTTCTGGACTGTGTTCTGTGTCAGTCCCCACTCCTCTCAGCCAAATGTGACAGATGCTTGTGTTTTCCAGAGCTTGGAGATCAGATGTCAGACGACAGATCATATATCAGGCCTCGCTCGCCTGTCTCTGGGTTGCTTCCAGGGGGACGGGTGGCAGAGGGGATTGTGGCCTGTTTGGTAGTGCTAGACAGACTAGTATAGGCTCCGACATGCAACATTGACCACTCTCCAGCATCCCAAGTTGTCTGAAGGCCTTCCAAGGATCACTGATACCGGCATTAAATCAAACACATGTGATGTCTCCAATACTTTCCTCCTAGGGAGGGGCAATATGGATTTAATGGATTAATGGATTTATGGATTAAATCACAATATTTCATGGCATATCTGTCGATAACAATATAGAAGCCAATATTTAAATGCATACCAAGCAAGCCTGCAATTTTTTAACAAAGGACCTCCCTCTACACTCACCATTTTGTTTCTGTTTTTTGTTTTTTTTGTTTTTTGCACCAGTGTTGTAGATTCTAACCCATACATGTTGATTTGTTTGCAAATCTAAGAATAGGAACCAATTATCATAATTTTTGAAGTTATGTAGACATTATGAATCCATGGTGGATTCGTAGTACACTGGGACGCTGTTGTCAACTTGCAAGTGCTGTGACTGTATGAAGAAACAATGGGGAGCAGAGAGCCTTCTTTCTTAACCACACATCACTTAAGCTTTCAGTTTTCAGGGCTGTGTAAAACACAAAAAATACTCTTAATCTCAATTAACTCCACTCTTTTTGCAGTTTGATCTTAACATTTAGTCCTGTTTGTATGCTGCCTATCTTGGAGGACATATTAAAGGAAAAATTGAGTCAGTCAGCCCATACCCCTGTTATGAGGCTTCAAAGTGCTGTCGGTAGGTATAAGAATGACAGCATTTGTACAACGTAGACCGAATTTGCAAACTGGCAGCTAATGCTAACAGATGGAGGCATAAGTAAACAAAACTTCCTTGCCCTCAGCGCTGGCTGCTGTTTCGCTATTTGGTTCTGTCGTTCTCATACCTACTGACAGCAATCAACAAGAGGGATATGGGTTGATTCACTCTGGATAATCCCTTTAACTTGTCATCAGTTATATCCTTTATGTCTCATATCATGCTATGGTAATATAATATCGCCCATCCCATGTCTTACTGTCATGTAATTGGTTTCTTTTTCTTCCAGACAAGAGGAAAAAAGAAAGCCATGTGAAAGACAGTAACGGACTCACTTCCGCCAACTAGCCTACTAATGTGGGTTCTGTTTTCAAAGCCTGCCTACAACTAGTTCCACAAGCCCTGCTCCCGCGCCTGTGCAGTGCTCAGCCTAGAGAGAGCTCTCCTTACTAAATGCAGCTCTGGAGTGCTTCCCCCTCCAAATGAAGATGCTAATGTTTATGACCTGGTGGTTAAATGCTGGTGAGTGGCAGCTCCAGTAAGTAGTATAAGTGCAGTGGTACTTGTGAAGGCCCCTGCTGTCATTAATCAGCCAGGACATGGATATAAATATGCCCCTGGATCTCATCCAGACAGGTCTGCCACCAGCCTTCCCCAGCTATCGAGCCTCTCACATGGGACGAAAATGTGTGTGACTGTGTAGTTAGGAGTATCCAATCTGACTGACCAAGTGATTGCAAGAGCTGGAGAAGAATCAATGATCAGAGCACAGGGGTTGGGCACCGCCTTCACTGTGAGGGAGTGTGTGTGTGTGTTTGTGTGTGTTCGGCGGGGGTTGGGAGGAGGGTGGCAGCAGTGCTGGGTGTGGGGTTGTCCGCGGGGCTAATCGCAGTGGATGGCGAGAGACTGGCTGGGCCACCCAAGTGGCACCCCCGACCCCCACTCCTCCAGAAAAAAAGAAGCCCTGCATGGTTTGCTAGTGACCCCTACACATTACCAGAACACTTCCTCAATTTGTCTTCAGTGTTCTTGAGGCCCAAACGAATTTCCTCTCTTTTGCACCACCGTGTTTTAAGACACTGCATCCCTCCAATGCCTTCACGCCCACTTTCAACACTTTCAGCACACAGCACAGAATTAGTGTTCTCTTACCACTACAACATAAAAGACTGTAGTCTAAAGATTTGTGAAACAAATCAGAGATATCACCTAGTGTGCTTTTTCACCTCAGAGCTTTGGATCATCATTTGCATACTTCTAATATTTTACATAGAACTATAGTGTAACTGATATGTTATTTGTGTTGGTTTATAATCAGTTACTGTGTTATACACTCATTCATCATTGATGGAATTGAAGAAGTACCAGGAATGTGATATACATAGGGAATTCTTGACATCTAGGAAGAATCTATTGCTGAACTAAATCTTTACTTATCCTATTTGAGGTCATTCTGCTGGTTATTTATATGTATCATTAGTATATTAAAAAACATATTACTTGATGTATTATCAGACTATGTATCAAACAGTACTGATGCTAGATGAGAAAGAGAGAGTTTCCTAGTGGGATGAGTCATAGAGCAAAGGAGAACATTTTCCCCTTTAGTTCATCAAGTATTAGGAAGTATAAAGACCTATAGTTGCTCTGTGCTGAATCAAAATGTGCCAGGACACCACACTTACAAACACATGGCAGACTAGAAGATAAATATACAAACAAATAAATAGGCCAATAAATATGTAAGTTGCTGGTGGTGGTGGCCGGAAAACAAAGAGGTCTGTTTTTTTATGCCACCTGCCAGTTTACGTTCAACAATACCTCAGTTAAAGAATCACAAAGACGGCTAGAAAGAAAAAGAAAACTTTTTTAAGGGGAGCCATTCATTATGGTGACAAAGGGGGGGGGTGAGAAATACATTATCATAATTAATCTTATCTGTGGCTGTGGGTGGCAGAACCTCTCCTTTTGGGACTGACTGAGCCTCACAATGCCTGTATGTACACATCATTGTGTTACAAAGCACTTTGGGGGCTAAGAATATTTTAAGCTTTGTAAACATTCACCAAACAAGTCCTGAATGTTGGCTTTAACGTGAAGTCTCTCCAGGACTTTTTGTACTGCAACATGGCCAACCAAAGCCCATTCAATAAAAGAACATCATCCTCCTCTGGGTTATCATGCATTTCTGTGGCAAAATGCCCAAAACGCACAGCTTTGTGTAACATTTGGTACAACACACAGTCACACATGGTACAACACACATGGTCTGTCCCCTCAAAGGATAAAAATTACATCTTATACTATACTTTTTCTAAATATGTTTTTTTTTTTACATTCAAATAGTCTTCACCACACCATATGAGGACAATAATCAGTGTTTTGCGTATTTTAAATGGATTCTTTTGATGTGGGTGAAAAGCATGCTGTCTGTAAATATTTGCTACATTGACTCAAAGACATCACCATGGATGTTTGCATGTAATCCCTCTACAATGTTCTAGCGTGCATTGAGTGGAGTGTGCTGTTGGTTATCTCTGTTAGCAGTATGTGTAAAAGGATATGCTGTTATATGTGACTGTTGACAATTTGATCACATTGCTCAAAAACGGCACTTGCTTAATGAAGCCGCTCTTTGTCTGCAGACCACACAGTAAGTTTGGGATGGTGTATACAAGGAACAAGGGGTAAATAGTGCTTGGTGAGAAACATTCTTTTAGATGTAGGATTACATAAAAAAATATTGATTTTTTTTCTTTTACCCTTTTTTACACTTACCATTTTTTGGCATGTTGTCCTCAAACACATCTGCAACAATAGAGGGTCTATCCATGCCCGTGTCTACCATCCATTTCACAAATAAATGCAAGACTGCAGGTTTACGATAAATAAACACCCAGTTGCCTGCTAAGCCGTTCAGCTGTTGCGTGATGGGTGAGCGAGAGAGTGGTCCCATAGTTTTGCAATTGTACACACACACACATACACACACACACACATGCACCAGGAAGGGCTGGGGCCGTTTATGTTTGGGGCCGTGTGATGGCAGATTTCTGGACAGCGCATGGTCATCTCCCTGGTTTATTTATCCAAGGCCTCTAGACCTCGGCCTGGACCTCCCTCAGTTTGTTAGGCTTAAAGGGGCCCCCTACCGCACAGAGTAATTCCTCACATTCCACATCAGCTCCCATTTCCAGCTGCCTTTTCCCTCATCGAATTAAACAAATTTGAAGACCTGGATCCGCACCAGATCAGGGCCACGTCCGATCCGAAAGTCAGCCAGCTGCAGTCAGAGCTGGCCGCAGCATCGACAGATGTCCCATCTGCCAATATTAATATGGGCACGTGAGAGACTCCCAGTCCTGTGCAAATTTGCTGTGGGCACTCAACTGGACCCTTGGGTCAAGGGCACAATTGTGAATGAACATAGTGTGCATGTGTATGTGTGTGTGTGTGTGTGTGTGTGAGAGAGAGAGAGAGAGAGACAGTTTGTATCTTAAAAGTCTTAACATTTTAGTGTAGCCCACAGAACACATCTGTGCAGAATATATAGAGAGGATACATACTACAGATAAGGGAAACTGTGCTGGCTTTTTAAGACACTTAACATCAGTTATTCCCATCCAAATGGCATTCTGTTTAATGATCATGATATTATGGTGTACCTAATGTAAAGGCTAAATCAATTTGGAAAAAAAAACTATTTTAACCAGGATTCACAACTATTTTTTCAGAACTCTACAACTGAAAGTGGCTTATTAATTATTAGCCTAATTTTAAAGCTCCGTTATATATGTTCTACTATAGACATAGGCTACAAGACCAGATGGGTGGTCATAAAAGGTGAAAGATCTCCTAGTGTCAATCTGTCACATAGGGGAGCTATCACCACCATTATTAGAGGCAGACTAGCACCACCCTATTGGTGGGTTTGAGAATTTCACCCTTAAAAGTATGAGACTGAATTAAAATATTAGATCAAACATTTAAGGATGACGTTATTTAATAGCTGTTTAATAGCATATGTAGACCAAGCGTAGCCAATGCTTTTCTTTTTCAGGAATGGGGAGTAAAGAATATCTCGGCGATAGAAAAAAAATCACAAACGTAGGCTCTTTGGTGTGTGAATGAATAAGGTTTTCTGTGTAGTTCTAGAATTCTGTGCAGTTGTAGTTAGCCTATGTTGAAGTTGTTTAGCACGACCTAATCGAATGTGGTAGCCTACATTTGTCTACAACACTGAACACACGGGCGCACATGGATTTTCCATTTATTCTGTTCGCGTTTCAAGCGAAAAGTGACAGGGAAAACTAAACTAGGCTACCCGAACCTCCACAGTGCGTATCATATGCAAAATGTCACACAAATCGTACCTCTGGTTGGTATCAACAGATATCTTGTGTGATAGCGTCCTAAAATGTGAGTTCAGGCAATTGGAAACGTGCAGAGCAGGGCTGCAGTGTGCTGAGTTTATTGAAAGAGTTCCTCTCTCTGACGCCCCCTTGCACTCCCCCTCCCTCCGATGATTTGAAGGGCTGCCTGGGTGGTCTCCCTCTCTCTCCACTTTGGTGAGCTGTTGCTTAGCAGCTAATAATAGGAGATGTTTGCAAAGTAATTTGCCTCTTCCTCGGCCAATGAGAACCAGAGCACTTTTCCATCAAACCACCCTTTTCAGGATTTGTAAAGAGGCTACCTTCTCCAAATGTTACTGCTACAGGATCAGAAGCAGACTAAGAAATCTGCTCGCGACTTTACTCTGGTTTAAAACGTTGTTTAATAAGCTATCTGGACGGATGAAGACCGAAGGATTTATACGAATTCGGGCACATAATGTTGGGATGGAGTTGCAAGACTTTGACTCAAGGAAAGACTAGTGAATATTCTAACTTTTGCCCGGTGGATGCGCTTATTCTCTATATTGGATTACTATCGCGTCAGTCGGACGCAAAAAGTTTCTCTTTAACTTTTGTCTGTGCACCGTTTTCTCATTTGGACTATGGCCTCGGATCCCAGAGTCCCCGGGGCCGGTGTTTTTGGAGATTTACCCCCCAGTTATACGCGATCCCCGCCGGCTGTGAACTCAGATCTTCTCCGAAGACCTAGTTACTGCCACGCCGCTGTCGCGTTAAAACAGATTTCTAAGGTGACACATCTTTTCATTTGGATCTTCTAGATTACGATTTCGGTCATCTTCGCTTTATTGTCACATTTAGATACTAGCAGCGAAAGTTTTACATCTCGTTTTCACTACGGCTATTTACCGCTAATGCAGCGCAAGACAAACAACTAGGATTTCATCGTAACGTAAGCTACATGTGCACGACTAGCCCATGTATAGTCCACACATTATAGGGCTACCCTTTAGAGATAGGCTAGAGTAGCAGGCTTGAAGTCCACGAGTGCCGATAATTTCATGAATGAAAATACATGTGTCCATTCATTTTTGTTTTGGATAGTTGGTTAAATGCGTGCATTACTTCGCAACATTGTAGTTGTAGGTATACCGAGTGTTTGTTACACATTTGTCTACAAAGTTACTTTTGTGGACAGATCGCGTTGTGAGTTAGTGGTGTTTGTATGAAAATGCGGTGGGTCTTTCAGAGGAATTCAGTGATTAAGTTTTATCTGACAAAGCATCACTGAACCGCATGAACCGCTTGGATATGTGTCAAAACTCAGATGACTGAAACCCAAAACATGTCCAGTTGCTGCAGCAGGCTCATTGTCTTGGAGAAGTCTATTAGATAACTTTAAATGGTGATTCATTATTTATTAACAGTAGCCAGAGTATTTTTTCTTTGGTTTGAATATGACAGTGTAAACGGGGTTCACAGAATATTGTTTTGCTTCACATAACTTCACATTGGTTAGGCTATTTTGTAGTTAATGCTTATTTATAGTAACTATTTTTCATTTAATTGCTATCAGGCCATTTATTAGCAAGCAACTTTTTACAGGCTATGTATTATTGTATTATCAAGGTAAAATAATTTGGTACTTCAAAGTGGTTGTAATAGGCCTACAATATTTGATATCTTTATGTATTTGTTTTGGTGGTTGTACAGTCTATTAGAGGCTTCTGACAAGCCAGACAGCACAGGTAGTATGGGATAGTAGTGTGCTGGTCTAAATTAGTTGGTGATGATGTGTGAATTGCTGTAAGGCTATGCGGTACATAAACTTCAGGGATTTCTGACCAGGTTAATCATACGTCACACTACTGGCCCTTTGGGAAACCCCAGCCCAGCCTGATACTCGGGGGGCCTTCAATCTGCTGCTGTTAATCTGTTATACTGGCCATCATTACATTACCTTACATTAGTTTACTGTATCATTCTGTCTTAAAATTAAATAAAATTGTTATTCAGTTAGAGCTTAACCTTGGTGAATTGGGGTCATGTCAGGGATGGCCCACATGCAGTTTGCTGGCTTGGCACATATATGGGATGTCATGTTGCTTGGGTGTAACAAAGCTGGCTATTGTCCTTTGAGATGAAACAACACGAGACATATTTGGATGAACACAGCTCATGGGTAGACATTTCATGTCAAGCGTTATGGTACACAGTAGGTGTACTAGACACAGTAAGGGAGCCTGCTTAAATGAACACATCAACTATGGTCTGAGAACTTGTGTTTGCTGTGGGTTACAGATGCCATGCCAGTGCACCTCAGTCCAAGCAAAGCGTGGCAACAGTGACTTCCAGCAATGCCACTGTATTTATTAACAAACATGCCTCTCTTCCCTCTCTCCTTGACGCATCTCAGGGGAAGGCTGTGGGTCAGAAAGCGCCGCTGTGGATTCGGGCGAGATTCCAGGCCCTCCTCTTTACTCTGGGCTGTCACATCCAGCGACATTGTGGAAAGGTCCTTTTCATTGGACTGCTTGTGTTTGGTGCCTTTTCTGTGGGTTTGCGGGTCGCTGCCATTGAAACGGACATCGAACAGCTATGGGTGGAAGGTGAGTTCAGGCTTTCAGCTTGTGGTTCATTCTGGGGTTCAGTGTTTGTGTGTGTGTGTGTGTGTGTGTGTGTGTTGTGTACTTTTGTGTGCACATATTACCGAGAGCTGAATGCCTGTGTGGTAACCTAAGGAAGAAGTGCAATGAGTCAGACACTATCTGTGGCTAGTTTTGGGACAGAAAGGGGATCTGTCAGTGTTTCCTGTGATCAAAACAAATTGAAAAGCTTTGCGTGGTGTCTCTTCCCTCTCTTTTCCTGAGTGAGTAGCAAGACATTGCTCAGTTGTGCCCTGTGCCTTACTTGGCCCTGTCAAGGTTCTCTGAGGTGTACCTCTTGGCTTTTGGGAGGACATAGATCTTCATTTTAGGCATTCCATATCTTCTGTCACGCATAGCAGCCGTTATTTTTTGTAGGCAGGAGCAAGCCCTTTTTCCTTGCTCTTGTCTCCATGATCAGTGAGTATTGTTAGCCATGGTTGGGCTCTTTCTTGTCTGTAGTTATCTCCAATTATTTATTTATTTATTTATTTATTTATTAGATGTCCTTTTATGTGTTCCTGTCCTTATCTGTACACATTGGTGCAGCTTTATTTGGTTTTCACACTGCCAAATACCTCCTAAGCCCCCTCGGCTTTCGCCGCTCTCCGGAGCCCCAGAGCAGATGGGCTGTGTGAATCGTTAGCCATCTTTGAGCCACTGACCCTCCCCCCTCTCCGGCTCCCTGTGTGGTCCTTAACCATTCCTGGATTCCATTCAACAATAAAGGCCCCCCCTTTTTCCTTCTCTCCCCCCTCTGAAAAAACTCATAATAAATGAATGCAGCTGAAGTTTACCCACCTGCTCTACACACACTGAAAGGAGTCACAGCAGTTGTAGTGTAAACAGGGCGTACATTTTTTTTCTCTCTTTTAATTTCACAGCATTGTGTTTTGGTCGATTCGTTTTCATGTGAGGTTAGGGTTAGTTTGAATTGAACCTAGTCTTGGTTGCATTTTTCTTAGTATTTCAGTGCAGTGTGTTTTTTGTGTTCATTTTTTTATTATCTTTTTTTAGGTTTAGGTTATGGAATTTGCTCACAAGCCACTATGGGTTTTGAGCTTTTTACACCATATTGGGTTCTTAATGAAAAGCATTTAAGCATTATTTTGTGACTTTTATCTATGTTCGCCATCTTGCTTGTGAAGGCTGTATACTTGGGGCTGGCCTGACTGGGAGAAGGGTGTTGTCTGATGAATTTGTGTGTTAATGTAAAGCAGACATTTAGTGAGGAGCTTGTGGAGGGAAATGGCAAGTTACTGAAAAGGGAATGCTGTGCCTTTAAGAGGCTGTGCCCATGTTTCTAAAGTTTCTGCCTGCGTTGTTTCCCCCAATAGCCCATTGACAAAGCAGCTCAGGGCTGAATGGAGAGTAAGTGGTTTGGTAACAAGGAGAGGTTAGTTCTCACACACAGACACACATACATATACACAAGCACCACAGACACACACAAACACACACACACACACACACTCACACACAGGCACAAAGTCACATACACAATTGTATAAAGAGATTCTCAAGAAAAGGAAAGACTTATTCAGAATATATTTTAATTGGTTTAGATTTGTCATTGGGTGTTATTACATAATTTTTCAAAGCTTGTGTGATTGTACTTGGTGAAAATGTGTACTACATATTAATTACTGTGAAGAACAACCCAAATCTAACATCACAACATTATATCTTTCTTAGATTCCTTGAGGCTGAGGATACCACTAAACAAGTCTAGACAAAATGTTGGTTCTTGGTGCATTTCTCAGGGTCAGTATAGAGTGGTGGTCTTTAGAGTGCCTGCTAGCATCCTTCCCTTTGGTTGGTGTGGTGGCTCTTGTGTGTTAGAGCATGTTTTGGTGGGTCCATCTGGAGAGGGCCCTCTCCCCTTTAAGTGCCCTGAGATAGTGAGAGAGAGAGAGAGAGAGAGAGAAATGCAGAAAGAAGGCACCGTGGCCTGACACTTCCCCAGCTGTTTGTTTGGGAGCATATGCCCCCATCAGTTACCCTGGGGCTGTAACTGCCCCCACACCACCCCACCCTACCCCAACCCCACCTAGTCCTCTTGCCCCATCCCCCAGCCCCACCCAGATGTCACCCCGGCCACCTAGTATGGACATCTGAAGTGTCCAACTGGACCACCATGGTGACTTTAATTGCTTCCTCCTTCTCCAAAGTGACGTGTGAAAACTGTTGCTCAGGCTGTTCAGAGAGGAGGTCCAGACCTGACAGTGTTTGTCTGAAATTGTAAACACTTCCAGTCTCTTACTATGGAGTTGTTCTCTACCCTTTGCACCTTGTTCACTATCAGTTACTAATGTGAGTTTGACCAAGGGGATCTTATATAAAAGTCAGTTTGTTTAGAATATATCTGAAGTGACAAAAATAGCACAACTATATATCTGGTGAGCTTTTTACTCAGGTCGAAGAAAGTGTTTATTTAGCATCTGAAACAACAGATGATCTTAATTGATCTAAAGAAAAAAAATCCATGATTGACCTTTTTTGTTGGACATAGTTGGCAAGAGTCAACTAAGGATAGGAATTTCTGTCTTCACTTGTCAGTTCACTATCAGGTAGTGGTTAGCTATTGGCAGGAACTATTGAAAGATGGTCAGTATTATCTGGCTGAAGGAGAAGGCACCATAAAGCTTCTCTCCTGACTGTTTGGTCTAAAACAAAAGAGAGAGAGAGAGAGAAACAAGCCTCTTCACATTTTCATTTTCTAAACTTGGTGTATGAGACATTGTAAGAAAAATAATCAGTGGCAGATGTAATTATGGGATGTTGGTTCAAGGCCTTTGTTTAGCTAAAGTTTAGTGGAGACATCTTGGTTTAATATGACACACAAGTGTTTATATGCTTGGTACAGGAATCTCTGTGTAAACATACTGCCTATGTTGGTCATAAAGGTAACTTTAAGACACGTGGTTATATGATCACTTGTTTGAGTAATGCAGGCCTTCTCAGTGGTTTGTTTAGAATTATGTGGTCATTATTCCAAAGGACCCACACACAAAAAAGCTCACAGCACATTTTCCCATTTTGAGTTTTAAACGTTTTCAACAGAAAGAAATGTTTATGTACTTGTATGTACTCATAAGTAAATTTTTGTCATCTGTCTTGACACGATTTTGG
Source organism: Tenualosa ilisha (assembly GCA_015244755.2). NCBI lineage: Eukaryota > Metazoa > Chordata > Actinopteri > Clupeiformes > Clupeidae > Tenualosa > Tenualosa ilisha. The sequence goes on along the minus strand of PYXC01000541.1, from coordinate 4,661,422 downwards.
GGAGCTTGACAGACATGTACACATAGTCAAGCTGTGCAAACATTACAGAAAGTGAGTTGGGGTATCTGGGTAGCAGACCTCTCTGAGGTTTGAAAAGCGACTATGCAGCTAAAGAGAAGTGTGTGTGTGGGGAGAAGGAACATACACATGGTGTGAATGGCCTTCTCCACATGCAGAACAGTAGGTACCTTCCAGAGAATTTGCACAAACCCTAGCTTTTGAGGGGAAGACATGTGGACTTTTCTGTGTTTGGAGCAGTTATCTAAACAAAAAAATGCTAGGTAAATGCAATGATTCATTAGAAAATACACAGCACTCCAGTCCGGGGCCAGCTTCAAGAGAAAGCAAGCTCTATGGAGCATTATTTGAGGTGAATGGCAAGCCGCAGTACCCCAGCTACATAAATAAACTTTAACTGCCGAGACTCAGACCTCACCAGTAGAAAGAACAAACAAGGCCCGAGTCAACCTGGGTCAGTTGAAAATGTTTATTTCAACCCCCCCCTCACGCCCCCCTACCCCTAGCCAGAGCTGAGCAGTGGCCTCCAGCCCCCATTCCTCAAAAACAGCCTCATGTGCTGGATATGCAGCCCAACAGGCCTCCCCTCTCCCTCAGAAGGTTAAGCCCATGAGCACACTGCTTGCAAGTAGGCCAAAGCTCCCAACTTGAACACGTCCACCTCTGGTGCTGTTGTGTGATTGTTGGAACACTTTGCAAGCAAAGTTTATAGCTTTTCGCCAACCTCTGGTAATATCTTTTAAGAAATCTGGACATGAGCTAGTTCCAGTTGGTTACAGAATGTAACTTCAGTGTAATAGTATTTTGATTTGGTACAAATGTATTTTTAAATTTTATTTGTTGTGTTGCTGGCTGGATATGTGATATGAGCTACCATTCCCAGGTTTTCTGAAGCTCTCACATTCCTTCATTTTGACAGTTTTTATTTCCTGTCAAGACTGATCATTGTGTTTGATCCCTGCTAAATAGAGACCAGTCACCTTTTTGGTGAAGGTCTCTTCAGTTTCCACTTCTCTACACCATTGCCCCCTTCATTAAACCAAGGAAGCAAAAAAAAAAAAAAGATTTTCTTGGTTCTCTTGGTGTGTGGAGGGCTAGTGGGGAACAAATGGTCCTTGGGCTCAATAAATTCATTTCTAGCTTGAATGCAACCAGCAATGTGGAAAAATTTTGCCTTTCACCGTGGGATGAATGTATGTTTCAACCACACATTAGGCTGTATTAGCAGCCAGTGGAGTGCTTAATGTGAGCATTTTTCACAGCAGCCAACACTAGGGATGATTAGCATAATTAGTACAGGGAAGGCTATACATATGGAAATAGCAGGAGCTTAAATGCCAACACCAGTGGAAATTTATGTCAGTACTGACAGAAGTATCAGGTTTGAATAGGTCGTAACTGAGGCTTAGTGTTTTTTACCCTCAGCAAAGATTTTTCTCCCTCCCCTCATTTTGTTTACAGATATAAATTCTTCCAAATTTCCCCTTAAAAAGTATGCCCAGCAGACTCTCTCCTCACCGCCACAATCTTGGTTTCTATAGTTAAGGTATGAAGCCAACCTCTATATCCAGCTCCAACACCTCCACCCCCCGGCCCCCAGCCCCTGCACCCTGCTTCTGTATCGTCTCATTTACTGAGAAAGTCTTAGGCCATTTGCTTTTGTTGGGAGACTTTCCCTGTACTGTTTCCCCCTCCTGTTTGTTGGGAAACATTTAAAAAGACATTCAGGAGAGGAAGAGACAAAAGAGGCTTGCATTGAGCCCCCCATTCCCTTTCTTTCTCTCTCTCTCTCTCTCTCCCTCTCTCCCTCTCTCCCTCACTCTCTGTATGGCTAGTTAAGGTAGAGCAGCCTCTCTGTCTGTCTCCACAAAGAGTCTGAGCTGGATGGAGTGGACAGCGCGGTCATGGATGGGGTATTGAGAGTTGCAGTGGAGCTGAAGAGTTTTGTGAAAAGATGTGTGGTGCCGCAGGCCAAATCTATCCCCTCTTGTTTTCATAATGTCTTCTTGAAAATGTTTTACGGGCTCAGGGGAGACAGGATGAGGGAATGCCAAGCCCCAAGAAATGGTCCACTAGCTGTTCTTAAGACAGAAAGAAGAAATCAGGGGGGATGAATACAGAAATCTGTTTTGTTTATGTATGTGTGTGTATATGTATGTGTGTTAGTTTGTCTGCAAGTATGCTGTCATGTACATATAGGTGTGTGTGTGTGTGTGTGTGTGTGTGTGTGTGTGTGTGTGTGCGTGCGCGCTTCCATAGCCTTTTTTGTGCAAGCACTGTATTTTGTGTGTGTCCCAAGCTTGGGTGGCAAAAACAGGTAAAAATGTCTCTTTCAGCACTCTTCCTTGTGGGACTTCCTCCAAGTCAGCATGGGTCCTTTCAGAGGCCTGCTAATCCAGCTAATCTGGAGCACAACACTTTGAAGGTGGCCCTGCCTAATGGGCAGAGCGCTGGGATTCAGAGCTAGCTCGTGAACGCCGGCTAAGGCTTTATTTGTGACTGTTTCAAGCGGACATTGTGTGGGCCTGGCTCAAGTCTTGGTCTGCTTGAGTGTCTGGACCACCTTGGTCAGTGGAGACTCCTCTATTGGGATAAAAACCGATTTGATTCATTGGCCCTGGTGGGCTGTGGGAAAATACAGTTGCTGCGCTACAGATGATTGCCATTATCAGTGTGTGGTGGTCTACCCTGAATCGAGTTAGCCGGCTCCCTCAGGAATATCCCTTGAATAAGCCCATGTGTGTCAATGTGTGTTTATATGTGTGTTGTATGTGTGCGTGTGTGTGTGTGTGTGTGTGTGTGTCCTTGGATTAAATTGCTTTAAGCAGCATGGTAATTTTTACTTATGAAATAGCTCCAGGTCCACAACCTTAACCTCATTGTTATGTATACAGTTATATATACATCATACATTCCATTGACGTGCAGTGGGAACTTTTATGGGATACGAGGAAGAAACGGTGTTCCTCCGCAGTGTTGTGGTAATGATGGTCATTTACCTCCTGCCTGTTGACCCTTGCGCAGAGGGAGCGGGAGAGGTGGCAAGTGGCAGCACTGAGTGGGGCGCAGTCATGGCCAGGGTGGGGTAGATTGGAGTGGACACGAGTGAGATTGGAGCTGACAGGGTCCAGCGGTGGGCTGACACCAAGGGCACGTTGGGTGAGGGGATAGGCAGGGGCGTGTGTGTATGTGTGTGGGGCTGCATCTCCATGGTTAATTACATGTCACTTTCCGTGCTACCCACTGTGCAGGGGGAAGCCCTCACACACCAGTTCCAGGCCCTCGTCTCCCAGCGTTTAGTAGCCCAGACTTAAGCTTCGGGGTGGGGAGTTGGGGAGGCCCTCTTCTCCCCCCACCCCTTGAGAACCACCTCCATTGTCCCCAGTCCCTGGCCAACCCTGACTCTGGCTAGCAGCCTTTCATGGCTTCAGCCCCTATCTGTGTAGAGAAAGCTATTAGCCATACACTTAGCCACGTCATTTCATAGCCATGTAGGAGAAGCTTTGGGGGCGCCATGATGTATGTATGTGGATATGTGTGTGTGTGTATGTGTATGTGTGTTTTCACCCCTTTGGGTGTGCAGCCTTGACTGCATAGTCATTTCTCCCACCTCTTGAAGGAGGACCCACCTCATAAAGAATTGACCTGGGTTGGTGATGTCAGTTCCAGAGCTGTAAAAGCTCACCAAAAGGAGGGGCCCTGTCAGGGATCCACCACTATTACTAATATTTGTAATATATGTAGGTATATGCTGTATTACACTACTGACATAACATATATGTTATAGTTTACACATAATGTAGCTGTTATGTTACTGACTTTTTCAATATGTAACATTGTATTTAAGGCTCTATGTGTTTGGGAAAATTGTAAATCATTTACTGAAAATGGCCACCCTTTTTTTAATTTTGGGATTCACTCTGGCTCTTGTGTGACACCGTGATTTTTATTTATTTATTTTTTTCACGTGCCTGTCTCTTTAAGCGTGCGGCACGCAGCAGAGCAAGCCGAGCTGGGAGGCGAGGCGAACAGAGTAGAGTAGAGCAGAGCTCCCATCTGGAGGGTGGCTGTGAGGAGCGGTGACGCAGCGCCACAGCCCAGTCGGCCCTCGAGCTGGGTGGTCCAGATGGGAGGAACGAGACACAAATAGCTATAATTTACTTCAGGAGCCCCTGTAATTACCGGCCCAAGGATTCAAGCTCGATTCCTGCAGATGCCTGAATGCATTAAATATGAATGCGATGTTTGAAAAGTGAAACAAAAAGTGTGTTTTCGTTTGTGAATGGAGTTGGGTTGTGTGTGTGCGTCCGTGTGTGTGTGTTTTTTGCCTCTGCTTAAATCTTGTGTGCCGATCTTTGATGGAATGTATTGACATACCCTAGTTGGAGCTGCTTGCCATACGTCGGCGAGCAATGCAGTGATAATGTGTCATGAAACATCGTGGCTTACAAGCTTTTTCATGTAGCTGTGCTTTAGGGAGAGCTACATTTCCTCTTAATATCTGTGTCATTGTTTACTTTTCGTGAAGTACACGGAATGCTTTGCGTGTCTGATCTGGCGGAACAGTTTGTGGTTCTCCTAAGCCATGCCTTCTTCCTCCCGCTCTGTACAAGAAGAGAGGCTTGAAGTGATTTGGTAGTGTGGGCAAGAGAAATCGTTTCAGAGCTAGTCCCCCCCCCCCCCCCGTTACACTCTTTGCTTGTTTTTCTCTCTCTCCCTCTCGCTCTTGCTCTGGGTCCCTCGTTCACTCTCGAGTGCTCTCTCGAAATCTCCCACTCTCTCCTCTCTCTCTCTCTCTCTCTTCCTCTTTCCCCCTCCCTCGCTCTCTCAATTAAGCCAGGCAAGGGCTTTGGGGAGCTTTGGAAGAGTGAGACTGATAGAAAGAGAGAAAGAGAGACAGACAGAGAGAGAGAGAGAGAGAGAAAGGCGAGGTGGGCCCAGCTAGCTACGGCGGGGTTGTCATCCTGCATTGGGAGCCGGCAGAGGGCTAGACGGGGCTGCTCTGATCTGTGCCGGTGCGTTTCATGTGCCCTTGGCATGCCTGCAGATACCCTGCACACTCTTTTCACCACAGCCTCCGTTAATTAGGGGGCTGGACTCCAGAGTTTCCTCTGCGCTCTTTGATGCTTTTCATCCGAGGGCTCTGCATACCACATGAACAGCGTTTCTCTGCCTCGAACCCCCCACCACCCCCAGCCTTCTCCTCCACCACCACCCCAGTGCCACCACCACCACCTCCATCAGCAGCAGTGGCTTTTGTTCTTCCCTCTCTCTCTCTCTCTCTCTCTCTCTCTCTCTCCCTCTCGTTTGCCCGTTCTCTGACGGCTTAGTTCTGGGATGGTGGAGGCCTGTTTTTAAATCTGCGGACACTAACCAGTCGGTCAGCCCGCCAGGCTGGGATTTTCCTATGCGCATGGAGGACTTGGTGGGGGGGAGAGGTTGGAGGGTTGGCGACTGGGGGTTTTTGAATGAATGGGTTGGGGTTAGGCCGCTCTTGCTCACATGACGGGGATCCAGACGCTGTGATCTGCTCGGGCCGGCTGGGAGGCCTCTGACTGGCAGGCCACCCTAGGGGCTCGTGTCACCGCCACACCATGGCCACCAGGACCAGCCAACAGGAGAGAGAGAGAAAGAAAGAGGGAGAGACAGAAAAAGAGAGAGAGTTTCCCAGACACACATCTGTTTTCCAGGAGGCATCAATAAGTAGCTTTTGACTCACTCCGCTTGGCCAGACACAAATGTCTGACAGTGCCCACGAAACCCAGCAAGCAAGGGGGCATAAATGTTTGTGAACGGAGGTGTGCATGAATATGTGTGTGTGTGTGTGTGTGTGTGAATATGTGTGTGTGTGTGTGTGTGTGTTCTTACCACCCCGGAGTGTTCTCCTTGTGGTTTATTTTTCCTTCGTTCCTGTGTATTGGCTCAAGCTGGGTGTGTTTTACTCACTGGTTTTGTCAAAGGCTGGTTTGGACAACACAGCTTTTGCTAGTATGTTTTTGCAAGTTGATTCATAACAAATATGAAAGGGTTGTGTGATTTCATTGAGGCGCAATTACGTTTCCATCTGGCATTAAAAAAAACCTGTTGACACAGAGTCTTATTTTTTGCACCAAAGTTTCCAAGTCATCATAACATGTAATGTTATAATGTAATAACAAGTCATCGTAACATGTAATGCATGACTGAGACGTGGTGGCATGACCTGATAAAAGTTCCACCTTTTTCCCTCTCCCTCCTCATCCCTGTGTTCCATCTTGTCTTGGCAGCTGGGAGCCGCGTTAGCCGTGAGCTGCGCTACACAAAGGAGAAGCAAGGAGAGGAGTCGGTGTTCACCTCACAGATGCTCATACAGACGCCGAAAAAGGAAGGAACTAATATTCTAACCCAGGAGTCTCTGCTGTTGCACCTGGAGGCCGCGCTATCTGCCAGCAAGGTCCAGGTTTCGCTCTACGGAAAGTAAGTCGTGGGAAATCTTTCTGACCGATGCTCGTAATCACCCCTAAAAACCAACAGAGATTTGCTGTAATTGGTGACTGTAAACATTTGGTATATCCTCAGGTCATGGGATCTAAACAAAATCTGCTTCAAGTCTGGAGTTCCAATCATTGAAAATGTCATGATTGAAAGGGTAAGCCTATTGTTTTGTGTTTCCATGTCCCCTGAGAGTTCACAGGGCAGGCTTTAATACTGGTTGCTTAGTCCCCAAGACCCTTGACTTGAATACATTTTTGATGTTCTCCATTTGTAATGTGCTCCAGTTTGACCCACAGCCAATCGTGTCTTTCCTTTTAGATGATTGACAAGCTCTTCCCGTGCATGATTATAACCCCACTGGATTGTTTCTGGGAAGGCTCCAAGCTGCAGGGAGGCTCAGCCTACTTACCGTAAGTCAACCAACCAATCACATCTCAATCAAATCCTGTGTTTTGTCCTCCTTACCACTACTAGCTAGCTAGCATTGGAGTACAGTGACTGGGGGGTATCATATAGCTGTTGTCGATCATTTTTTTTTTTTTTTCATGTGGGACTTGAGCCAGGCTCCTTAAGCTCACTTGACCCCCTGATTCTTGCACACTCCTGTAACAAGGGGGTCGTCATGTCAGTCCAACTCCAGTGTTGGCAGCAATAAACTTCCCACATTGAGCCTAGAGCAAAGGCTCCATTTAGTCCCCTGATAAGCAGAGGCCTGCTTCAGTCGTCGCCTTGCGTTTGTCCTGTCATCGGAGCAATGAGGGGGGCTTTACCGGACTCTGCCGAGCCTCCGCTAACACCCCCACAGCCAGGCCCCTCCTCCCGAGGCTTTGCCAGATACCCTAATGGAGAAGGAACAGAGAGAGAGAGAGAGAGGGAGGGGAGGAGATGGCTGCTACTGGGTGGGTTGGTTGGGTGAAGGGGTGTGCAAGAGTGTGGGGTGGTGGTGGGTGGGGGCTTTGGGGGTTGGGGAGTCTTTGGGTCAGACAATGGTAAGCATTCTTTCAGTTTACGAGTGAGTGTCCATCGGTGAGGGGGCCCCGGAGGGGGCCCCGGCTTTGTCAGCAACACTGGCTAACACTGCGCATTCTCATGGTAATCGCCTGGGCTCCGAGCTGTAAGTCCAACAAATAAAATGGGCATTATTCAAGTAGTGGGCCCAAAGAGACAGAGAAAGTGGGGAGAGACCAAATTAACAGTGCGTTTCGTCCAACACATCTCTCTTAAGAGTTTTCACACATATATCCCACAGCACTGCTTTGGTAAGATAGACCAGTTTAGACCACTGGAAAAATTTCAAACTTTTTTTTTTCAAATAGGGCCTACATAACTTTCCATTTTGGAAGTGTAATCGTGATATTGAAAAGTTAAAAAGCAGTGAATGAAAATGCAAGGACTAAATTTTCAGAGTTGAATCCTTTGCCTCCATTGGAGTTGATTTCCTCTTTGCTAGCATGTTTGAAGGGAGGGAAGGGTAGTCAGAGAGGCTAATGTCCTTTCTGGCTTCCGCTTGAATTCAACCAATTTTTTTAAAAATACTGAGCAAGAGAAAGTGACAGTGAGTGTGTGTGTGTGTGAGAGGGTTAGAGAGAGAGAGGGAAAGGCAGAGAGAGAGGGAAAGGGAGAGAGAGAGGAGAAAAAAACCTTGAGGGAACAAAGAGCAGCAATCTATGGAAAAACAAAAGGGCCGAGGCCGACTCACTCAAGCAAGAAATAGGAGATAAAGGAGCCTCTCTTTGCAGGCAGGAGCAGCGGCACTGGGTATGTGGGAATAGGAGAGGAGCAGCTTTATTTGAAGCCACTCTTCATGAATTATTGGAGGGAGATTGTGCCCAGTGAGGACTTTTTTACTGTTTTCTTTCTTTCTTCTTCTTTCTTTCTTTCTTTTTTCTGTCCCTCTATTCTCCACCCTCTAGCACTGGCCATAGAAATGGCCCCCCACATTCTGTGGCTCGTAGATCAGCCTGAGGTTAACGTCATTTTGCATGTGGATTATTTCATGTGGGAGTGCCAGACGCAGTTCGTCAGACAGGCCAAATGACTCCTTTTCGAGGTTGAGTGAAGAGTTCAGTCGAAATGCTGTAACTGTCAAAACAGCAAAGTTGTATTTCGTCCGGCTATATTTCTGCTCCAGTGACACTGTCCTGTCGAGCCATTGCATTCGTAAAAATCATTCCTGTCCACAAGCAGCCCATGAGGTGATAAATACTTAGATATATTAGCCACATGTGAATTATGGCCCTTTAAAAGAAAAAAAAAAGAAGTTTGCTGTTACGAGCAAAAACAGAGTTGCTCAAATCTGCCTCTTTGTTTTGTGGCTGAGGTCAGAGTTGGACTCTAGGCTAATGGTGGACAGTGTGGCAGGCTCCCTGACACACAAATGCGAGGCCTCAGCTTAAGGTGCTTCCTGCCTACAAGACTCTGGCCTTGAACTTGTGTGGTAAGTACAGTGTGCTGCGAGTCGTCTTGGCTGGCTGAAACTGTCGGCCGACACCAGGCTGCGATCCCACAGGCCACATAATTGCCTTCTCTTTGGAGGAATATTGTAAATTTAGCTCCGTGGGGGAGGGCGGGGACTAGCGAGAGCGCTGTCTCACACACACACACACACACACACACACACACACACGCACAAAAGGGAAAAAAAAAAGCCTTGGGATTAGGGCGTCTCTTTGAGCCGAGAGCTTGTGAACGCCTGTGAGTCTTGAGAAGCAGAGAGAGAGAGAGAAAGAGAGAGAGATGTTGAGAGCGCTGGGCTTTTCCTCCTCCTGCCCGCCTAGCTGTGGGTCCCCGGCCCCCAACACAGCCCAGCCCAGCCCAGCCCAGCCCTAGCCCCGGCCCCAGCCCCACCGGGCTCTTATCAAGATGTTTGAGAGCCAGAGGTAATTGTTATGACTCGATGCACAGAGTTAAGAGACAGGAGCCCATGGCCCGCCGCCGCATTATGTTCCTCCGTGTAACAGGATAATAAACGCTACTTTATGTCGCATCTGCAGTCCGCCACCAGGGAGAGCCGGCCTGAGGCGCCAGCGCAAAACACAAGCTGCCTGACATGGGAGGGGAGGAGGTGTGTGACTGGAAGTAAGGGCTGAAGGAAGACATAGAGTTGAAGTAGGGAAAACAGGAAGGAGGAGGAGGAAGAGGAGGAGGAGAAGAGAATAAAACGCAGAGAGTTGAGCGGTCGGTGTGCTGTAACTGCGGCGTTGTGGGTTTGTGTGCGTCCGCTACAGGGGGATGCCCGACATCCAGTGGATGAACCTGGATCCTCTGAAGCTGATGGAGGAGCTGAGCCAGTTCACCTCTCTGGAGGGCTTCAAGGAGATGCTGGACAAGGCCCAGGTGGGCCACGCCTACATGAACAGGCCCTGTCTCAACCCCAGCGACCCTGACTGCCCAAACAGCGCCCCCAACAAGGAGCAGCGGCAGGTAGGCACATTCCCTACTTGTAGATTTTATTGTTGTTATTATTATTATTATTATTGTGAAGTTTACTGTGCTGAGTGGGATGGCCAGAAGTAGGCGGTGATCTAATGAAATCTGCTGCTTTGCTCTCCAGAGCCCCGACATTGCTTCCGAGCTGCAGGGCGGTTGCCACGGTTTCTCAAAGAAGTTTATGCACTGGCAAGAGGAACTGATCCTGGGTGGCAGGGCAAAGGATACCCATAATGCTTTGCAGAGGTAAGAGAGCAGAGCAGGGCTGGGCAGGGAGGGTGGGGGGTCGGGGGAGTGTGGGTGGGCGTCTCTAGCGGAGGCCCGGGCGAGCGAGCGAGGAATCCTTCGGACCCCTAATAACCTCACACATCCGTGGAATGCCTCGTATGGGGTGGGGATCGGTTTCCTTTCCTGACCCCAGCAGAGGATAGACCAATTAAACATGATGGACAGCCACATAAAGCGGGATGGATCTGTTGTGTGGAATGCAAAAAAAAAACTGGGGTCAGCTCTTACATAGACATAGGAGCATTAAAAAACTAGCAGGTTTAAAAAATGGAGCCGAATACAAACGAAGACCAGCCATGACACAAATACCAAAGCTGTGTGTTGTCCAAGGAAAGCGTTCTCTCTGAGGGCTCGCTATACAAACAGGGGGTGAAATCCAATACGCCTTGTGCTTCCAGTGCTTGTTCTAATCAAGCTAAATGAATACCACATCTAAATGACTTGAGTCAGGCTCGTGCACAACCAACCAGTGCAAAATGGCAGTGGAAATCTGATGGCAAGTTAAGTTGTTATTGTTATTGTTATTGTTGTTGACATGTAGCTGCTTGTGTGTCCTGTTCCCGTAGTGCGGAAGCGCTCCAGACCATGCTCCTCCTCATGAGCCCCAAGCAGCTCTATGAGCATTTTAAGGACGACTACGAGATCCACGACATCAACTGGAACCAAGATAAGGCCACCGCTATATTGGAGTCCTGGCAGAGGAAGTTTGTTGAGGTAATTTCCTGTTTCTACTCTCTCTCTCTTTCTCTCTCTCTCTCTCTCTCTTTCTCTTTGTCTTTCTCTCTCCCCCCTTTCTCTTTCTTGCAGCTTCTATATCTTGACCCAAATCCCAAGCCATTGTGCATGTTACGTTCTGTCTGCTTTTCTATGGAGGGAGCATTAGGAACAGGTTAGCCAGAGGTCTTTAGCGTTATCCTGAGCTTACCTGCCTACAAGGTAGAGCCACAAAGAGAAAGGAAACACTGTCTGAACTCTATGTGTGTATATGTGTGTCTGTGTGTATGTGTGTGTGTGTGTGGGAAGCGGTGGAGGGAGGGATTGCGCTGGTGGCGGCTTGTTTTGCTTAGGCCAAAGGGATCGCAGCGTCTGCCTGAATTCCATCCATCCTCAGCTGCCTAGTAAACGGAGTCCCTCCTAGGAGGCCACTGACAGACTCCCAGTTATAGGAACAAGCTGTTTTTGTGATAGCGGACACCCAGCACGCCGTCTGGAGGAGGGGCAGCGGCAGCGGCGTTTGTGCCTCCAGCCATGCCCTGGGCTCGCTCACTCACTCACTCACTCACAGGAGGAGGAGGAGGTGAAGAGAGAGAACGAAAGAGTGAAAGAGAGAGGGGGGGGGCGCAGGGGAGAAAGGAGGGAGGGGGAGGGTCACTGTAAAAACAAAGAGAAGGGCTGAAGTTGTGGTCGGCTCATGGCGCTGACGGAGTAGCCTGAGAGACCATGTGATCTCATTTGATCCTGGCGACCTCTGACCCCCTGACATCTGTGGTCATTATTTCTGGCTTGTCAGCCTCCATAGGGGCCAAGCGTATCCCCCTTGTTTGTTTGTTACGGCCATTAAAAAATAAATATAGGTACTGGATGGAGAGGTGTACTTTAACTTGCTGTTATGCCACTGGCAGTATTGCACATCAAAAAGATGTGTGTGTGTGTGTGTGTGTGTGTGTGTGTGTGTGTCTGTGGAGTACTGTTGGCAATGCAGAGTTTACACTAAAACTACTCCCCTGCAGACAAGCAGAGGAGGTCCTGTCCACGGCATAATATTATGTCTCAACAGTGAATTCAATACTTGGGGCACAGGTCAATATTTGCGCTGTGGATATAATACGCTTTTTGAAGTTGACTGGCTGACTGAAGCGCTTGATGCTTTGTGTGTGTGTGTGTGTGTGTGGTGTGTCTAGGTGGCCCACCAGAGCATTCCTCAGAACTCCTCGTCCAGCGTGCACGCCTTCTCCACCACTACGCTCAACGACATCATGAAGTCCTTCTCCGACGTCAGTGTCATCCGTGTGGCTGGGGGCTACCTGCTCATGGTAAGTCGCCCCTGAGAAAGCAGCAGCTGTTAAAAGCCAGCCCAATGGATTAGGCACTAATGCCAGATCACATGGTGCTGAACTGGGTAGTTAGGTTTGAAGTATTACCTGTCTTTTCATTTCGTGATTCTGCTATTAAAGCGCTTATTTGGGCAGGCGGGATTGTGCTTTCTATTGGACTGTGATTCACTTCTCTCTCTGTGTGTGTGTGTGTGTGTAGCTGGCCTACGCCTGCGTGACCATGCTGCGCTGGGACTGTGCCAAGTCCCAGGGTGCCGTGGGGCTGGCCGGGGTGCTGCTTGTGGCTCTGTCAGTGGCCGCTGGTCTGGGACTCTGCTCTCTGCTGGGCCTCTCCTTCAATGCAGCCACAACACAGGTAAACACTCCATATAACCTAAACACGATACTCACACACGCACTCAAAGTCAAAATCATTACGACTTGCATACGCACATAGTCAGAAATATGCAGGCACATTCCTGATCTCTGGTACTCTCCTTTTAACACTGTGTGTGTGTGTGCGTGTGCGTGTGTGTGTGTGTGTGTGTGTGTGCATTTGTGCGTGTGATGAACTCCCTGTCAGGTGCTTCCGTTTCTGGCCTTGGGGATCGGAGTGGATGACATGTTCCTGCTGGCTCACTCCTTCACAGAGACGGCGTCCAACATCCCCTTCAAGGCAAGGCTCCTCCGGCTCCGCTCACACTGAGCACTCTCCAACGCCAGCTCCAGCTCGTGCTTCTGCTCTACTCAGCACCAGGAGCGTGGGTTGCTGCTGCTGCTGCTGCTGCTACTGATCTCTGCTCCCTGCTAACTCTCTCCCTTTCTCTCCTCTCCTCTCCTCTCTTCTCTCCTTCCCCAGGAGCGGACGGGAGACTGCCTGCGCAGGACTGGCACCAGCGTGGCCCTGACCTCCATCAACAACATGATCGCTTTCTTCATGGCTGCCCTCGTGCCCATTCCAGCCCTGAGAGCGTTCTCTCTGCAGGTAAGCCTGTGTGTGTGTGTGTGTGTGTGTGTGAGAGAGAGAGAGAGTTTGTGTGTGTGTTTACAGTTCCATTTCAATCTTCAAGCCCACTGCTGCTGATTTTCACAGTCCAACAGTCCAACCAGCCTGGCAGGACTGCTTGCTCACTGTGCTAAAGAAGGGTGGGTAGGGGGTTGGGGTGGTTGGGGGGAGCTGGGATGAGGGGGTTGTTGGGTTGGTTAGTGGAAGGAAAAAACGGAATGAAAGACCACTTTTAATAAACGATGTGAATGGGCAGAGAACTCTTTGTTCTTTTCTGTCTTTTTTACGGCCTTTCCCTTCTGTTCATCTCAGATTTTTTTTTCTGTTCTACATGTGTGTTTGCGTGTGTGTGTGTGTGTGTGTTTGTGTGTGTGTGTGTGTGTGTTGTTATGGGGGGGGGGGGGTTGGGGGTATTTCTCTCAGGTGGGGAGGCAGCAGGGCCGTGGAGGAGAAGAGAGGAGAAGCGTAATGAGACAGGGGCGAATAGATCAGTATATCACCCGGGCCGTCACACTGCGGGCCTGTGATCTCCCCCGGCTAACCCTGGGTGGTCCGCGGTGTAATGATACGGAATATAATGTCAGCCCCAGGGCCTGGAGCGAGGAAGGAGCGGGGGAGGAGAGGGGGGGAGACAAGGTTCTGCTCAGGCTTGCAGCAGCGGCCTTGGGAGTCCCCTTTCCCCTGGCTTGTTGACTGTTTTCTAGAGTTGGATAGTGAAAGAGGGAGAGGGAGGGAGAAAGAGAGAGTGAGAGAGAGAGGAGGAGGAGGAGGAGGAGGGGTGAGCAGTTGATTTAGGGGGCATTTTTTACTTTCTGGGATTCAATCCGAGGCACTAAAACAGCGAGGGAGCCTGAATGTAGAGAGCTTTTTTGTCAAGTTCAGATGCCAGCTGTGGGGCTGGGTGGCGGACTGTGAGACCTGAGCACAAAAAAAGAAGTAGACTTGGCTCCTCGCCGTAACTTCTCTCTCTCTGTCTTTTTGTCTCTCCCCCCCCCCCCCCCCCCCCAGGCTGCCATTGTGGTGGTGTTTAACTTTGCCATGGTTCTGCTCATCTTCCCTGCTATCCTGAGTCTGGACCTGCACCGGCGGGAGGACAAGAGGCTGGACATCCTCTGCTGTTTCTACAGGTAGCTGCCCAGTGAATCCATCCCTAACCCCCCCCCCCCAAAAAGAATAAAACATCATCTTGTCACCCTCACAAAACACCCACAGTCACCACACTACACTCCTCTTTCATACTGTGGCTGTTTTTTTCTGTTCTTTCTTGATTTTTTTTTTTTTTAGTTCCAGTGTTTTTATTTGTTCTCTGGACATCTGTGGATATTTTTGAACATGATTTATGGATATTGTTTCATATCAGCGAGTGACTGACCAAATGTGTTATTTTCTGCTGTGTTTCAGCCCCTGCTCCTCGCGTGTGATTCAGATCCAGCCGCAGGAGTTTTCGAGCGACGGCCACGGACACGCTCGCTCCCCGCCCACCCCCACCTTCACGGGCTCCACCATCACCACCAGCACCCACATCACCACCACGGTGCAGGCCTTCACGCAGTGTGACGCCGCCGGCCAGCACATCGTCACCATCCTGCCCCCCACCTCACAGATCTCCACCGGCCCAGCCTCCGTCATCGTGGGCCCCGCCGCAGCCACCTCGGCCTCCTCTTCCGCGCCACCCTCCTCGGCCCCGGCCTCCGACGCCTTCGGCGGCTCGCAGCTCTTCACCCCCTCCAGCTCCACGCGGGACCTGCTGGCCCAGGTAGAGGAGCCCAAGGAGGGCCGCGACTGCGTGCCCCTGCCCTTCTTTCGCTGGAACCTGTCCAGCTTCGCTCGGGAGAAGTACGCGCCGCTGCTCCTTAAGCCCGAGACCAAGACTGTGGTGGTGGTGGTGTTTGTGGCCCTGCTGGGTCTTAGCCTCTACGGCACCACCATGGTGCACGACGGACTCTACCTGACCGACATCGTGCCACGTGACACCAAGGAGTACGATTTCATCTCGGCCCAGTTCAAGTACTTCTCCTTTTACAACATGTACCTGGTCACCATGGACGGATTTGACTACGCGCGCTCCCAACGCGAGCTCTTGCAGATCCACAACGCCTTTAACTCGGTCAAGTACGTGGTGCGTGACAGCGACCAGAAGCTGCCCTGCATGTGGCTCCACTACTTCCAGGACTGGCTGAGAGGTAAGAGGAATCAGCTCGACTCCACATTTCTGCCGTGCGCGCGTGTGTGTGTGTGTGTGTGTGTGTGTGTGCTAGCCTTTGCCTTTTATTTTTGGACAGATTTTCAGAAGCTTTTTGAGTTGGGTGGAACATCCCTCCAGGGTCAGACTCCGTGTGTCACTGCCTGAAGGAGAGTTGGATTGGGGTTGGGTAGGGTGGGGGTGGGGCTGTTAGGGGCTGAGGCTGCAGGTGAGCTCAGATGAGTTCAGAAAAAGTTCAGCTGCCACTCATCCCTCTCCCTCTCTCTCCTCCTCCTCATCTCCCTTTCCCTCTCTTTCTCTCTCTCTCTCTGTCATCCTCTAACACCAAGGGTGGGACGACTAGGGGAAGGTCAGAGTTTATCTGCCTGAGCCTCTAACCTCTCCCACCACTCCTCCAACCAGCCTTCTCTATCCCTCCCTCCTTCCCTCCCTCCCTCCCTCCCTTCCTCCTTCTTTCCCTGAGTGACGCTAGGGCGGCAAAGCTGAGTGATAGAAAGGGAACTTGCCTCCTCAATAGCATGTGGAAATTGGAGGGACTTGAAAGGCCTTTGGTTGGCGCTTCCACTCCCTGTACCCCCCCCACCCCCCCCACCCCCCGCGCTATTTCCTTTTCTTGTGAGGAGATCTCTGTAATTATAGAAAGGCTGTGGAAGCTGTTTTTCAGCTGTTGTCAGACTTTGTAATTTAGGGAACACGAAAGGCTTTGCTGGTTAGTTTATTCAGCCCACACACACATATTGAGTACCAGGCACAAAGACACAAAGAGAGGAAGGGATGGGGGGGGGATAGAGAGAGACTGTTTGTGTATCCATGTGTGGTTCAGCGTGTGTGAGTGTGCATGCGTGTGTATGTGTGTCAGTGCGTGCGTGCGTGAGTGTGTGCTTGTGTGTGTGTGTGTGTGTGTGCGTGTGTGTGCGCGCGTGCGTGTGTGTGTATGCGATTTCCTCCAAGCAAAATGAATTTTAATTTGTTTTTCCAAAAAATTTCATCTCAGTTTCCCGGGTGTTAGGAGTTGTGTCCAGAAGTAGCGCATACTGCACCAATCCCATTGTGTCCTTGTTGGCATGGGAGCCCCTCTGCAGGCTTGGAAACGGCCTCTCTGGCTGCTTATGGTGCTCTGAGGGCCAGACCCCTCACTCAACCCCTCTCTCTCTCTCTCTCTCTCTCTTTCCCTCGCTTTCTCTCTCCCAGGACTCCAGGCCACATTCGACGCAGACTGGGAGGCTGGCAGAATCACTCAGGATAGCTACCGCAACGGAACAGAGGACGGCGCTCTGGCCTACAAGCTCCTCATCCAGACGGGCTCCAAGAAGGACCCTTTCAACTACAGCCAGGTGGAGCCTCCATACCACATCCTCCCTCTATTTCAGCCGCCCTCTCTCTACATTGTGTTTTAACAGCTAGGGTTAGGTTGGGGTTTCGGAGTCAGTATCTCCTAACGTTTTAGCCTTTTTTTTTGATTGTTTTTTTTAATTTAGCTGACTTCGCGACGGTTGGTGGATGAAGATGGTCTGATCCCGGCGGAGGTCTTCTACATCTACCTGACCGTCTGGGTCAGCAACGACCCCCTAGGCTACGCCGCTTCCCAGGCCAACTTTTACCCTCACCCTCGGGAGTGGATCCACGACAAGTACGACGCCACTGGCGAGAACCTGCGCAGTGAGTGCCTCTCTTCCTCCCCCGCCATCCATCCATGTTTTGATCAGTGACTGAGTAGTACAAGTGTGATTGCGTCGAGGCTGTTGGCGAACCTCTTTCTGTGTTGTGCGGTTCTGTTCTAGTCCCTGCTGCTGAGCCACTGGAGTTTGCACAGTTCCCTTTCTACCTGAACGGCCTGCGTCAGGCCTCTGACTTCGTGGAGGCCATCGAGAGTGTGCGCGCCATTTGCGAGGAGTTCAGCCGCAAGGGCATCAGGAACTACCCCAACGGCTACCCCTTCCTGTTCTGGGAACAGTACATCGGCTTGCGCCACTGGTTCCTGCTGGCCATCAGCGTGGTGCTGGCCTGCACTTTCCTGGTCTGTGCCCTCCTCTTGCTCAACCCCTGGACAGCAGGCGTGATTGTAAGTCACTCCTCCATTCAGCTTGTTCTGCGCTTTTCTCTTCCCTTGCTCCTTCTCTCTCTCTCTTTCTCTTTCTTTCTCTCTCTCTCTCTCTCTCTCTCTCTCCATTTTCCCTTTATCCCCACAGCACAGCTCAATAACCCTGCCTTGGAGGACCCTTCAGTGGGGAGGACCTTAGTGGGTTGGCCTGGGGGGGATGCTTTCTCTCTCTCTCTCTCTCACACACACACACACACACACACACACACACACACACACACACACACACGTAGAACCCCCCCCCCCTTTGTCATTCTAATAGGGACTGCAACTGCAAGAGTTTCTCTCTTTTTTCAAGACGGAAATGCAAAAGAGCGGCAAAGCTCTCCTGAAGGCTTTTTTTTTACCCCAAACTGCCTTTGTCTGTATAATTTGGGGACAGGACGGATCTGCCTAGTCGCGACCTTGGCCTGCTAAACCCATCCATCAGCCTTGGGGAGGAGGGGGTGGAAGTGTTGTTGGGTACGTTGGTGGGGTGGTGTTGGGGGGGGGGACTCCCTGTCAGTTCAGCGGCTGGGAAACATTTCGCACAGGCTGGTGGGGATGGCGTGTCCACATGGGGAGGGTCGGGGGACTGGATGGGGGGGGTCGACTCTGGTGGTGACCATTAGCTTTCTGGTGGCAGCGCGGCAAACTTCAGCCACCACACTTCACCGGCTAGAAGAATCAATCTAGTGCAGTGAGTGTGCAGTGAGCACCGAGTGACCCTGCTTATTTAAATAGCCTCTCTCACCCTCGCCCTACAAGCACACACACACACACAAGTGCACACACAAAAGAACACACACACATGCACACACACACACGCACACGCACACAGACACAGACAGGGACACATACACACATGTGCAGTCCCACTGTCTCCTGGTCTGTCTCTGGGCTCTTGTCCTCTATGGTTTCACTGCCTATATGTGGCCGCAATAAAAACAGGTTTTACCATCTCCAATTTAAGCGTGACCAAATTGGGACCCCTGCCAACATCAAAGGCTCGAAAAAAGGCCTAAAAGGGCTAAGAGTTTTTTTTTTTTTTTTTTTTTTTTTTCTGGGTTTGCTCTTGATGGGGGGAAAAACAAACGAGGGATGAGAAAAAAGGGAGGTGATGATTTTTTGGAGAAGTATGTTAGTGTCAAAGCAATGTCAGAAGGGCTGATGAAGTAGAAGGGTGTACGCGAGTGTGTGTGTGTGTGTGTGTGTGTTTGTGTGTAGTGGGGGTGCAGCAACAAAGTCCTCCTGCTCTCTTTTGTCTGACTGTGTCAGTCAGGTCCCCAGCGCTGAAAGCAGAGCCGGGGGAGTGCGGGGGTGGGCTGAGGTCCTGGGTGGTGGTCCGCGGTGTAACCTGATATAGTCAGGCACATGACAGAGGGTGGAAATGCAGGATTTCTGGGGCTCCAAACCACATGTGTGTAGAAAGTAGTGGCAGGCTTGGAGAACCTACACTGTTATCATTAGTAGGCTGGTCATAAGCCATTACTACTAAGTGGGGCGAAAAAGACCAAAAAAAACAAGAATTACCGTTTTGTTATAACTGTCTTTGTAACTGGGGTGAGATGAGAGTGACCACAAGAACTCACTAACCCACTCTTCTGTTTCTCTTCTTTTCTCTCTCTCAAACACACACACACACACACACACACACAGGTGTTTATCTTGGCCATGATGACCGTGGAGCTCTTTGGCATTATGGGTCTGATTGGCATCAAGCTCAGCGCCATCCCAGTGGTCATCCTCATCGCCTCCGTTGGCATCGGAGTGGAGTTCACAGTCCACATCGCACTGGTAAGGACCCCTGCCACCCCACACTCTGCCACCCCACACCTCACACACCACGCACCACACACGTCATACACCCCACACCACACACATCACACACCCCACACCCCACACCTCACACACCACACACCCCACACCACACACGTCACACACCCCACACCACACACATCACACCCCACACTGCACAACACACACCCCACACTGCACAACACACAACCGCACACCACACACCATACGTACCGCACACCACACACCATACGTACCGCACACCACACACCATACGTACCGCACACCACACACCATACGTACCGCACAACACACACCGCCCCGCATTCTTGCTCCTCTCCTTATGTCACGCAGAGAAATTGCCCCAGCTGTCTCAGCACTGGTGGCTCTTTTGAAAGAAAACATAAAAAGGTGACAAGGCAGTTCTCTGTGGTGTCTTTTTTTTTTGTCACACGGGCCACAGACTGAGTGTCTCTGGGTGTTGTTTTTGCCACAGGGGTTCCTGACGGCCATCGGAGACAGGGGCACCCGCTCAGCGGTGGCCCTGGAGCACATGTTTGCCCCCGTCATGGACGGCGCCATCTCCACTCTGCTGGGGGTGCTCATGCTGGCCGGCTCCGAGTTTGACTTCATTATGAGGTGAGGCATCTGAGGCTACTCACGTGTGTGTTTGTGTGTGTGTGTGTGTGTGTGTTTGTGTCTGAGGGGAGAGGGGTGCGCTATTAAGACAGTTGTCAGCTTGGCCCTTGAGCTAGTGGAGAGAGGGAAGGAGTGGAAGAAGTGTGTGTGTGGCAAAGCACTAGCTGTGTGTGTGTGTGTGTGTGTGTGTTTATGTTTGTGTGTGGCAAAGCACTAGCTGTGAATGAGGGTACAGGTGGGAATGTTTGCCTCTCCTCACCTGGTGTTGTCACTCCGGACTCCTGACTGTGTGTGTGTGTGTGTGTGTGTGTGTGTGTGTGTGTGTGTGTGTGTGTGTGTGTTGGTTCCCACCCCACCCTTTTGCCCCCCCCTGCACACAACAAATGGGGAAAACATCAAGGGTGTACAGCAGCTGCTCATAAACATGAAAATACCTTACCCACACACACAAGCACACACACACACACACACACACACACACACACACACACACACAGTCTGTCTCTTGAGGAATTTGTCAACTGCCCAATTATCCAGTTGACAGCCTTTTTTCTTTAGGTCTAAACCATATAAAGGTGTTCAGGCCCTTCCCACAATCTGGGTTGAACTGGTCACTCGCTCTTCAACCAGAAATCACTAACACTCCCTCATACGCGCACACACACACACACACACACACACACACAAACACACACACACACACAAACCAAGAGCTATGGCTTTGGGCAGCCTTGTTCTGCACCGCTCAGTGGTTCCCCTCGCTCCCCATGCGAGGCCAATGGCAGTGCAGTATGCTTTTTAGCTGAATCTGGCCTCAGCTGGAACCAAACCACAGCCTTGAGAGCCGCCTCAAACAGGCCCGTGACATAAAAATCGCTTGCTTAGAGAGCAGAGCCGGGCCGCCACCCCACACCGCGCCGCGCTGCGCCGCACAGCCGCTGAGTGGAGGAGAGGAGAGGAGAGGAGAGGAGAGGAGAGGAGAGGAGAGGAGTGCTGAGCAGAGCAGCACGTCAGAAAGTATAAATACGCTCAGGGTGGCTTCTTGGCATTGTGGCCATTCAAACATTCTCCAAGTGTTTGAATCAAGTCAGATGGTGAAAGGATACTTTTCCCACTGAAAAA
Organism: Tenualosa ilisha; assembly: GCA_015244755.2. Taxonomy (NCBI): domain Eukaryota; kingdom Metazoa; phylum Chordata; class Actinopteri; order Clupeiformes; family Clupeidae; genus Tenualosa; species Tenualosa ilisha. Next base: position 4,640,333 of record PYXC01000541.1, on the reverse strand, counting down.
GAGGAACAAAGGGAGATAGAGGGAGAGAGAGAGAGAGACTGTGTGTGTGTGTGTGTGTGTGTGTACTTGTGTGTGTGTGTGTGTGTGTAGCTTTGTGTGTGTGTGTAGCTTTGTGTGTGTGTTGTGCTTTTAAGTGCTTTTAGACTAGTGCCATGGCAGGCAGGCTTGGGGGAAGAAACATTTGGTGGAGGTAGCGGGCGAGCACAAGGGCATTCACACTGGGAGGTCTTGTTTAGATGAAGGGGGGTGGGGGCAGGGGAGCGTGGCCCTCTAGCTGGAGAGAAGCATAAATACGTTGCTGTAAACATCTCCTGGCGGTGGAGCACTGCATAAACAGGCGAGCGAGCGCGGCCGCCCCACTCAGGAGGAGCCTCCCCTTCCAAGCCCCAACTCCGAATGGAAAAGATTACAGTTTATATAAACAACAGAATTCCTAACACTAGGTCTACTCTGGAGGTCTAACCCAACCAGGGCCCATGGATGGTTTCGCTCCCCCCCCCCCCCTTCTTTTTCTCTCTCTTTCCCTCCTTCTCCCCCTCCACCTCCCCCTCTTTCTGCCTCTCTCTCTCTCTCTCTCTCTCTCTCTGTCTCTTTCTTGCTTTCTTTTTTTTGACCCCCCTCAAATAAATCACACTCCATGTTCTGAATGTTGACTTTGTAAAATAAACAAGTGACTTTTTCCTCCATCTTGTTTCATGTGCAGAGAGGATGGGTAGATAGAGAGGATGGGTGGATAGAGAGGATGGAAGGATAGAGAGGATAAGGATGGGTAGATAGAGAGTTTGCTTGTAGCCAGCCAGAGGTGGAGAGAGGGAGGGAGAGAGAGAGAGAGAGGGAGGGAGAGAGAGAGAGAGAGAGAGGGAAAGAGAGAGAGAGAGAGAGGGGAACAACCAGAGATGGTCTTGGGCTTCGTCTGCTTTTTCTCTCCTGTTTTACGGCCCTCTGTGCTTTAAACATCCACCGCAGGCCGTGTAAATAACACAGACAGTGTTTTTACATTAGGGTTCTTTTTTGGCCAAGAGTTCACATGGGCTAAGCTCTAGGCCTTCTCTCTCTTTCCCTCTCTTTCTTGTTCTTTCAGTCTTTCTTTCTTTTTTTTTCTTTTCTTTTTTCCTGCAAAGATACACAGTTCTTGTGTGATTTTCAAAGCAAACTGGAAAAGAAAATAGTGCACACTCGAGCAGTCTGCTTTGGCTTTGTTAATGAGGCAGTCATGAGAGAGTGAGAGAAAGAGCGATGGAGGGAGGGAGCGAGGGAGGGAGGAAGGGAAACTGGGAGGAGGGGTGGAGGGGAACTGTTGGAGCAGGAGAAAGGGGCTTAGTGAGAGCAGGCTTAGAGCTCCAAATTTGACTGGTTCTATAGTTTAACTTGTCTCCATCCTACAATCCACAACTCTTGCCTCTCTTTCTGGCTCAGTCGACGTTCCGGGCCCTTCCAGGCCACCTAGGGAGGCTAGAAGAGGGCCTCTCCGAGCCCAAGGCTGCACCTCGAGATGTGCAGAATGTCCACGCCGGCTAATTACAGTCTAGTTAAACTGATTGCACCGTGTGACACAGTAAAACCGCCAGGGGCCCATGGGGAAATGTGATAGAAGCGGACCGAAATAGATTCCAAAATGGACGTTCGGTGGGGACTATTACTTGCAGACCTGTAATCTTTTTAGCAGTGTTTTACGATTCGTTTTGCTTGACAGTGGCCCTGACGGCCAAAGTAAACACGCGGCCCCACGCACAGAGACAGGTCAGTGGACAGCAGTCTTTTCGGTGCAGCTGTGCACAGACAGACTTAAAATATAGCAAACCAAAAAAATGGTGTAGATCATCTGAGGTGTGACTTCATTTATGTGGGTTTAGTTTGAGGGGAGCAGGGTGGGATTTCACTGTCCCTTTCTCCTCCGAGTTGTTTCGGGGCCATATTTCATTCCTTTTCTCTATGTTATAAAAGAGCTGAGCTGTCTCTTTCTCTCGCGTGCATGTACGCTTCTCTCTGTGTGTGTGTGGTGTGTTAGCGTTTAAGCTTTAGTACTCTCTAATTTTCTGATGCACTCTTTTTCTTGTGGCGAGGCTAAGTCCTTCCTCAGTGCTGGGAGCTGGGACACAGAGACACACAGACAGCCCTCGCAGGCTCTGTTGCCCATTACTCAAAACCTCCCAGCTAACAAGACACGCAGGGCAGCCCCCCCCACACCCCATCCCACCCCTCAACTCCCCAAACACAAACCGAGGAGCCAGAAAGACGAGCTCACTCACGCGCAGGCTCTTTCTGTCTTTCTTTCTGTCTTCTGTTCTCTCTCTCTCTCTCTCTCTCACTGTCTCCACTCAACCCCCCAAAGCATTGAGGCCAGTGGTAGTAGCATCACACTCAGCTACGTCTCTGGAACTCCTCCATGGGCACGCTATCCAGCCAGCACCCCACCCCACCCCACCTCCACCTCCATCCCCATACCTCCCTCCCCTGCCCCACTCGCTCCCTCGCTCGCCCTCTGACATCCAAGCGCACATGTTTCCAGGGGCCGCTCCCAGCCCACCGCACCGCCAGATGCGCCCTCTCCCTGGTGCCAGCTAGCCAGCCAGCCAGCCAGCCAGCCAGACCTCCATGTTCTTGGCTTCGGCGGAGGAGGGTGGTGTTTCCTGCTGGTTTTCTGCCCCGCTAAGAAGCTCATTTGCAGGCCCCTTTCATTATACACACACACACACACACACACACACACACACACACAGAACAGTCATCTGCGCCTGCCGTGTCAGGCACTTGTGTCAGACAGGGCTACTCCTGTCAATCCTCATCTTTCGCCCGTAAGAGCCGACACACAAAGCGGCAGTGTAATGACAGATCGTATGGACTCAAGAGTGGGTGCACAGTTACATAGTTACTGTCCTATAAAGAGGGGGGGGGCATAACAGAAGTGATGCCTGCAGATGAAAGGAGGAGAAAAAAAAAAGAAAAGAAAGACAAGAAAAGAGAAAAGGAGGAAGAGAAAAAAAGTCTTTCTCGGCCTGCTCAGCGTAAACACAGAGGCGGTGTGCCCTGGCCATGGTGAAATGGGATCTGATTGAGATGGGATATTAACTTGTGGAGGACAAAATTACATTAGCAGCAGCAACAGCAGCAGCAGCAACCCTGGGGCCACAGGGAGGGAGGGGTAGGAAAGGGAGTGAGAGAGAGAGAGAGACAGAGAGAGAGAGAGTGAAGGGGGAGAGAGAGAGAGAGAGAGAGAGAGAGAGAGAGAGTGTGAAGGGTGGAGAGAGAGAGAGAGAGAGTGAAGGGGAGAGAGAGAGAGAGAGAGAGAGAGAGAGAGAGACAGGGGAGGGCCAGAGTAGTTTCTGACGCGTAGGATGTGCTTGCTAATGTAAACACATTTCTTCAGGAAGTGGCAGAGCCGTGGTGATAGATGAGGGCTCCCAGAGGGAGAGAAAGCAAGAGAGGCAGAGAGCGAGAGAGAAAGAAAGAGAGAGAGAGAGAGAGAAAGAAAGAGAGAGAGATAGAGAGAGAGAGTGAGAGAAAGCAGTCAGTTCCAAGATGGAGTCAAGGAATTTCTCTCGTTGTTGTCAGGTCGCCAGGAGAGAGGACGTAGTAGAGTAGTGGAGTGAACATGGGCAAAAAGAAGAAAGGGAGACTGAAAGAGAAGTGTGTTGGTGTGGTGTGGTGTGGTGTGTGTGTGTGTGTGTGTGTGTGTGTTTTGGGGGGGGGAGGTCGAAGCTAGAGTCACGACATCCACGTTTACATCTACTCCACATTCCTCTGACTGTCTGTGGGGTTCCTGCCCCCCCGAGTGTGCTTGTGTTTGTTTTAGCCATCACTCCATATTAATTATGTCTCTTGTTAACCACAACCCTGTTTCTCTCTCTCTCTCTCTCTCTCTCTCTCTCCCCCTCTCCCCCTGTCTGTTCCTCGTCCAGATATTTCTTTGCTGTGTTGGCCATCCTGACTCTGCTGGGCATCTTGAACGGCCTGGTCCTGCTGCCCGTGCTTCTGTCGCTCATGGGCCCGCCGGCCGAAGTCACGCCGATCGACAACGCCAGCCGCCTGGCCACGCCGTCCCCGGAGCCGCTCCCGCCTCCCATGAGCCACCACAGCTACTACACGGGGCACAACCCCAGGGCCGCGCGTCAACAGGCCTTCTCCGAATCCTCCGACTCGGAGTACTACTCGGAGACGACCACCACGTCCGGGATTGGCGAGGAGGAGTACAAGTACTGCGACCGGAGCGCGTACATTACGCCGCCGGCTGTTGGCCCGACCTCACGGATCCTGCTCGAGGCCAGCAAGAACCCCAGCTTCCCCAAGCTCACAGTAAGTGCCTCTGTTTTTGCCAGCAAAAATAAAAGTCCCTTTTATTTTATTTACTATGTGCTTTTATTTTGTCATGAATTTTGTATTTATTTCCTATTATGTGCTTTTATTTTGATCTTCCCTTCCCTGCTTTTGCTTTCTATCATTTACTGCTCTTTGCTTTTATTAAACGTAAAGCACAACAATCTACGTGTGTGAAATGCGCTATATGAATACCTTTGTTTTGCTTTCATGACCTTCACAACTTGTAGTTGTGTTATGGATTGCTCCCAAACTCATCCCACGTTGTTTTCTTTTTTTCTTCTCTAGGTGGTGAAGCCTTACAATGAAACGCCAGCCAAGCTGAAAGGGCAGATGAGTGAGTCGGCCCAGAACGCGGTCAACTCCGTCAGCTCGCAGATCAGCCGATGGGACGGCAAGCAGGAGAACCAGGGGCCGAGGAGGCAGCATTTGCCCAGTGGCAAGGCCCATTGCCCTGGCAGGACTAATTACTCTGGCCCCGGGTCCCAGCCGTGCCACGGGTCGCATCAAAACAGGACTAAGGCCCCGGGCCACGGTGCCGGACTACCACAGCGGCCCAGCAATGCTGTGACCATGGTTACCGCCACAGCCTCGGTGACAGTGGCCGTGCACCCCAGTTTGCCGGGGTCGTACCAGGGTTACATGCACGAGGGCTTTGAGGACAGTGAACTGGACTCTTTTGAGGAGACTAAAAGGACTTCGCAGTCATTTGGGAAAGCCACACAGTCTTTCAAGACAGAGTCTTTGGAACTACAAGACCTGGAATCTGTAGAAAAGAACCAGAATGAAGCTAACCAGGCTCTAGGTAAATGAGCTTCTTCCGAGGACAAACAAAAAACCGAATCAAGAATCAGTGACATTTTATGAATGAAAGTAGCTCACAGATTCACCTCAGACACACATAAGCCCCAGTCTTATGGCTTTGTCTTTCATCCTCTTGTGTTACAGGTGGCCCTTGGATCCAAGCAGCCAAAGATTGCTAGACGCTACCCAACCCCCACCCCTAATTTTTTTTTTGTCTGGAATCTGTCTCTGGCTGTCTTTGGGAAGTCCCCACCTCCAGTCTCTCCACTTTGAACTGTATATAGACCTCACAAACAGACGAGAGGATTTATTTTAAAGAAAATATTAAAAGGTCTTGTTTTTAAAAAAATATATATATATGAAAAAAAATTATAAATATATATTTTAATACTAAAAAGAGGGAAAACTTATTTAAATGAGTACTGTATAACTTGTGTATTCTCTTGTATAAAAGTCAGATATATGAGAGGTTTTGTGGGGGGCGTCTCCCCCAGTGTATAAAGTAATATGTGCTATATGTAAAAATGTAAGAGTGAAATGGTAAATATTAGGTTATTGAAATTGAAAGGTCAGTGTTTCTGTTCTTATTTTGCTGCTACACTTCAAATTTGAAATTGTTTGCCTTGAAAATATGCAGTACCCTCTTCCCCCAAATTGTAAATTGAAAAAAAAAACAAGATCTTACACTGCAGCCAATAGCAGGCTTTTCTTTTTTGTTCAAAGGTGATGCCTTGTCTTTGATTGCACTGCACAAATGCGCAAAGGCAGAAAATCCAGGACTGTGTTTCCGTTCCTATGTCCTTATGTCGCACTCTCCCAGATTCTGAACAGGAAGTGATCATGTGGGATGTTTTTGTTTTTGTGTTTTTTGTTTTTATTTCAAAGTCCTGTTTATTTCAAAACAAACAATAGCAACCGTTGTGCTTTCATGACGCTCATGTCTGATTCACTGTGCATTCAAATGTTTATGTTAATGTATCAGTGTTTGGGTGTGCCATATGGTCTCCTCGTCAATCATCTAAAGAACCCAGACCTTAACCTTGGCTGGCCCCATATCTTTTAAGGGCATTTTGATCTGTTTTGTCATTGTTTTTTTGTTATTGTTGTTGTTCACACATGATGTCTAGAAAAAAGATGGGCCTCAGTTAACAGCAGCTGAATTACGTCTTGTTTTGGTTCTTATTTGATGATGCACCACATGCACATTTGTGTTGTGTTGTCCTGTTGTTACCTGGACGTTCTCCATATTCCAGTAATCTATGGGCTTGGGTTCTGACGGGTGACAGGTTCTAGGGTGGACGCTCCTCTGGAGGTTGATCTCTGGTAGTGTTCCCGTCTGCCTCTCCCATTACTACATTGTCACCTCATCTCTGTCATTTTCCAGTTAATGTGTTTTACTACTTGAAGGAGTCACAAGAAAAGCCTTTCGGGTTTTGGTTTCTATTTTTTGTGTTATTTTGTTATTTCATCTTTTTTTTGTCCTTTGGTTATTTTAAATAGTTGGGTGCACTGAAATTCTGTCATTCCATCTCCCATTCCACAGGGAGACTCGGGCTTGGGCAATATGTGACAGATTTTCCTTTTTTTCCACCCAGTTTCCTTCTGAAAGGGAATATACATGCAAAGGGAGTTTTTAGGGTTTTTTTGTTGTTGTTATTGTTGTTTTTGTTGTTTTTTTTTCACTTGTGTTGTTTTACTCTTGTTGGCTGCTGTAATGCAGCCGCATCCACAAGGCCAGAGAGGAAGGGAGGCGTAGGCAGAGTGCTCCACATCATGGCAGACGCACATACTGTGGGGCCCAAGACAGTGTGTCTGTGAAGACTTTACTGTTATGTATCTCTTCCCTCAGTGCAGTCTTTGATGAGGCGAGGAGGGGGGATAGGGGGGTAGGGGGCAAGGCAAATGTCACATATTTCAGTATTGGTCACATCACTGCCAGTTATATATTAAAATAAACGCAGGGACATGTATTAGATTTAAGTGGCAGCTTATGTTTTTGTAAGACGAGAAACTTTAAGTAGCTACTGAATCTTGAAACTAAACAGAGTCAAAAAATCATCCTTCATTCACAGCTAAACTACAGGAGAGTGTAAATTATAGGAAGGAAAAGGAACCTGCATAGGGTTGTAGTTTTATTTGAAATGTATGTCATGCCATATAAATTATTTAAATTAAATTTTTATTTTTGTAGTTTGTACAGATGTTAGTCATTTAGACTGAAGTTCTATTTTTAAAGAGTAAATATATTATAAATATAAATCTATCTATATATAAATATATATATATAATTATATCTATTTGTTGTTGAGGTTCTTGTTTTGTTTTGATTTTTTTTATTTTGTTTGGAGGTCAGGGGAAGGAGTCTCTAGTGGGTAGAAGTGGGGTGCTCTACCGGTGTCTTACTTGTTTTGGAGAGAACAGCACACTTGGAATATGAAGGAGAGGTGTGTGGCTGACGCTGTTCACCTTTGTGTCATTTCCTGACCTTTCCTTCTCCATGAAAAGTTAATGGTTTGGTTCTCTTTTATGTCGATGTCTAAAACACTGTGACTTCAGAAAGGTATGTTCAGCAGACAACAACAGAACTCTTGTGTGACCATCATTGTCCTTCACCCTTTATAGGAATTTTAACTAACAAAATACATTAAAGAAAAAAAAATCAAAGTGAAAAACCCCTGGCCTTTTGTCTTTTGTGGATTGTGTTCTGTGCTCTGTAAGGTGTTTCTGATGAAATATTTCCCCAGTAAACATGGAAGGAATGTTTATCTTAGTGGCTCATATTTCAGTGCCTGTGAAAGCACACAATCTTGTGTTCTGTGGGCCTGACACATCCTGAGCTGCTGTGCCTTAAGATTCATGAGATGCAATAGCTGTGGTGTCGTAGGTGAGATACTTGAAACACGTCCAGGGGGGGCCGGGGACTGTGGAAAGAATGTGGCGGGTGAGTGTCTACCTACCAAGTTTCGTTACCCGGCACGGATGACTAAACAAGCCCCCCCCCACCCCCCAACCCCCCACCTCCCTGAGGGGCTCCTCCGCAAAGCGATCTGTTGAGAAGCAGTGGGGACTTGGCGATGTGGCTCTTAATACTCACCTGAGGGCCGAGGCTTCTCACTTCCTGTTTGATTGTTATGACTTGCATGGGCGGGCAACTACCCCCACCACCCCTCCCTACGCCAGCACAACATGGCCACCTATGGAGATGAAAGGCGTCCGCTGTAAATTCCTGCGCTTCCCACAACAGCAGCTCATCTGTCAGCTACCTTGGGCCTGTCTGAATCTGATATGTCTCCCTGGCTTTTGAAGTTACTGTCATGGCCCCAGCAGCAAGGGAGAGAGAGAGAAAGAGAGAGAAAGAGAGAGAGAGCGAGAGAGAGGGTGGGTGTATGACAAGTGTGCAAGTGTGGCCTCCTGGATGGTGCCGTATGCAGCTTGCCTGTTCCCTGTTTAAAGGATCAGGTTACAAGACTGGGAATGGCTGGGAGTTGTAGCACGAAGAATGATGACGGCGGCTGCGGCTTCAGTCGCATTCCTCTGGAGCAACGCACCTCAGCTGGTTGGAAGGGACGTCATAAGATCACGCTGTGGACTTATTTTAATGTCTATGAATTTAAGATCTAACCAGTCATATTTTACATGGGGGTGTATGTGTATTTGTATGAATTTGAGTGTGTGCATGTTTGCGTGTGTTCCTGCGTGTGTAAATATCTCTGTGTTGTCTGTGTGTGTGTTTGTGTTTGCGTGTGTGTGTGTGTTTGCTTGTATTCTTGTGTTGTGCTTCGCTGGAGGTCCGGAGAACGGTTAACAATTTCCGCTGGAAGCGTTTAGATGTTGGGGTTTGACGTAGACTAACGGGCTCTTCCTGTGGACCTCAGTGACGTACCCTGGCATGTTCACACACACACACACACACACACACACACACAGAGGATTGATGGGAGCTGTGATAGGGCCGTCTCATTCATGCCCTGGTTTTGGCAGGCAGGGCTCACCAAGGAGCAGGAGCCAAGTACCGTGAGAGGCAGTATGGGTGGAGGGGCAGGACACAGATTGCACGTGTGTGTGTGTGTGTGCGTGTGTGTGTGTGTGTGTGTTTATGTGTGTGTTGAGGGAGGTTGTTCAGGAACCTTCCATGTCTCTTCTCTCTCAATCAGCAGAGATTAGTGCAGAAACTGACAAAGAGAGCGAAGTATGGAAAGACAAACAGAGAGAGAGAGAGAGAAAGAGAGAGAGAGACTGTGTGTGTGTGTGTGAGTGTGTGTGTGTGTGTGTGTGTGTGTGTGTGTGTGTGGTTTCTGTGTGGGGGGGAGGCCAGGGCAAGGGCCAACAGCTGGTACTAACTGAAAGACACCCCCCATTCCCCTTATTTAGCCAGCAATATGGGTCAGTGAGATAACAGCTGACATCTCTAACAACAGAGAACTGCATCTAGGTGGTATAAGCTTAGGGCTACGCAGGCCCCTTTAAAGGATAGGCCCAGGGAGGAGGAGGAGGAGGAGGAGAAGGAGGAGGAGGAGAAGGAGGAGGCAGGAGCAAAACAGAGGGAGAACAAAAGAGCTAACACATGATCTGCTGGGCTTCTTGGGTGGTCAGAGGATGAGTGACTATTGTTGTCTGAATTCAATAGGGCTGATTAGTTAGAAGTGTGCATGGCTGTAGTGTGTGTGTGAGTGTGTGTGTGTGTGTGTGTGTGTGTGTGAGAGAGAGAGAGAGAGAGAGTGTGTGTGATCTCCATCCATGTGTGTGAGACAGCATGTGTGTGGTTTACAATTTCGTCTGGCTCAGAAATTTAGTTCACATTCACAAAGCCCTGACCAAAAAAAAAAAAAAAAAAAAAAAAAACTGTCAAAGGGTTGATGAGATGAACAAAAAAGTCCCAAACTCATCTCTACAGTAAGTCTTACATGATTACATTAAAGTGACTTTTTTGTCCTTGCATTTTTGTCATTCCGTATTACATCCATAATGACTTGGCCTGTGCATGCATGGTGGTTTTTTGGTGAAGGGGGGAAAAAAATGGCATTTTAAAACTTTTCCAGTGTAGGAAAAGTGAAACTCAGTCTGTGGTGTTTGTGTGAAGCACAGTGTGTCTGCAGTTGAGCTCATTGCCTGTGTCAAAACTGACATCTATATGGACAAATGATCTGATCAACTATTCAAATCAACCTCGTTCACTTCACTTTATCATGCAGGGGACAGATCAATATTTACAAAACTCTCTTCAGACTCAAAAATGTGTTTGTAATTTATTGGTGCTCTTTGACTGGGGGAACAATATGAATTTTCAGGGAGGCCCCTACAGTGTAAACATGTTTTAAATAAACAGGAACCAACGTAATGCCTTTTTAATTGATTCATTCTGGGCTGCGATGTTTACAGAAGGGCCTAAATATGAGCTCGTAATGCAAACCCAGTGTTTAGAAGTGGTTTGTTTGGTTAAAACAATAACAGTCTGAATGCCAGCCACATTTTGGGCTGCATTGTGCGCCTGCAAAAAAGGGCCTCTATTCGGCATACTAATCTCTCTAGGCTGCTCTCTACAAATTGCACACCACACTTCAGGGCACAAAATACAGCAAGTCCTAAATTGGACGAGGAATAATCATAAGGTGGTGCACACTCCATGGCAGTCTGGGTTAAGAGCCCGCCTCGGATTATAATTAAACACATGCAAGGAGCAGTAAAAGCTAATGAAGGCAGAGGAGAGACTGGCACGGGCGTTTTATGTGGCCGGCAAAACACGCTGTGTGTTGCACTTGGGGAGAGCAGTGCCATATGTGTCCTTGGGTGTTTGTTGTGTGGGCTTGCTTGCTTTTTCTCTTCATCACGTGAAATCCATTTTTCCTCAAAGAGTGCAGACAGTGCGGCACACTAAATCATTTCCATTTATTTGCAGGTTTATTTTGACTTGATTTTAAAATGTTTGAAAAGACTGTGAAGGTTATAACAGTGCAAGTATGTGGGTGGAACAGACAACTTATCCTTGTTTTAAAAAGAACAGAAAAAAATATGCTGTATGTAATAACAGTTATGACCACCAGGGGGAAGTGTTCAGAAGAGTTGGTGAGTTATAATGAATAGCCCATTGAGAATCGTTGTCTAAAACAACATGGTAAAATACTCTTGTGAGCATGAAATCTGATTACTCTTTTATCACTTTCTGCTTAAAAAAAACATTGCAATCGTCATCTGTAAATGCAAGTCCATTGCTACTTTCTGTAATTTAGCCATTGCAAACATGCAAACGAATCTGCGGCCAGTTCAAGTGAGTGGGTAACAGAGTGGGGTTCGGGAAGTACCACAGAGAGATGTATTTAATTTGGCATGTTAGGCTCCAAGGGGCTAGCTTATAGCTGGGGGAGGCCCAATATCCAAAACAACATGGCTCTCAACACCTACATCCATCACTGCTGTGCTGCAGTGGAATGAAGCAGTTTCCCTTTTCCTCACACTCTTTGTGTCTGAGTGTGTGTGTGTGTGTGTGTGTGTGTGTGTGTGTGTGTGTGTGTGTGTGTGTGTATGTGTGCTTTTGCCCAGTGGACCACACTGGCCTCAAGCTCAACATGTAGACTCTGGGCCAAGCCCTGTCCATCGGGACACACATGGATTTCTTATTAGCTGTATTTAAGATTCATTGAGCCACTGCCCTTTCCAATGGGGCAAGGCACATTTTTGCCTCACCCTATGAGCGTGAAAATATCCGTAGTGCTGAATCTCATATGACAAACACTTCCACTGGAATGAACCTCCCCTGCATCAAGAGTTTCTATTGTACATAATAATATAATACTAAAAAAAATTTAAACTACTACTAGGCTTACAATTTTAGTCTTTAGTAGTGCATTTTTGTTAATGTGAAAACAAAAACCATTTAGCAGGGTTTGACATCTCTCGTCTCACCTGTGTTGAAGACTTCTCCAAGACCTCTGAAGTGAGCGGGGTATATGTAGACGTTGCCAGATGTGGAAACCCAGACTTTGAGGGGAAAATCTGCACGGGTGTTGCCACACTTCCCAATAAATCACTCGAATCAGCACACCTCTCACGGACGCCTTCAGAAATCAGAGCAGCATTGTGTGATAAATAATCCTGAGTGTGATGATGAATGGCCTAGTTAGCAGAACACTTAGGACTTTTATTTCCCAATCAGTAGTTCTGGTCTGCCTTTCTTCAGTATGTATTGACATTACTTTCAGTCCAAAGATGTCTAAGTCAGTGGTCAAAAATATTGCACTCTGGATTTGTTTTCCTTATCCCTGCCATTGGTTAGCTATAAAACCACAGTACCCCTGTCTGGTGTCTGCTGATGTGTTGTATTTCACTTCACATAAAACAATAATATTCCACAACGTTTAACACGGTGATGAATATGGAGCATTGTGTGCGTCCTAGCTCTGTGGCTCTATTAGATTGGCTTAAATGCATATGACATAGCATGCCATTCAACACCGAGTGGAATAAAGTTAAAACTAGTTCAAATTCTGTTAAATACAACAAATATCTGACACAAGATGTGCAAAATGGACAGATGTAGTAGTTCCAAGCAACGCTTAAAAAACTTCAGTCACCCACAGAAAACGATCTGTGGAGTTGACGTGCTGAATCACCTTGAACCCTCCAGGATGAGCTCAGGGGAGAAGCCTGTGATATGTGAGTGCACTCTGGTGGTCACGGAATGCACACAGGGGGGAACATTTCAGGTTGTTCGGTCAAATCTAGGCATGAATTTACAGCGACAAGCCAAATGTTTTCAAAAAGATGCCTGAGGCGAAGAGTAAGAGCATGTCGAGAAACAGGGCTAGTATTTAGGTGAACTGTTTTTGACAAAAACATTCTATGAATACTAGACATAGCGCCAAAAAAATCCATCACAGAATGTAGAATGAGAAATCTAAACGCTCAAATCTGTGAAATGATTTTAATTCAAATCTGCACACTTTCAGTCGAAGAACGAAGATCATTTTGTGATCCACTACAGAGTCATAGACAGTCTGAACAAAACAGACTATGTTTTCAAGAATATGTATACTGCCATTGTTGAATACCTTGACCAAAAATACCTTTAACTGATGTTACAGCAAGACAATGGGCATACAAGGTAAAGAACACTTCTAGTCTGGCTAGAATACTTTCTTTGAATACTTTGAATACAAAGAATGTAACAGTGGAAATTAAATTAAAACTTTTCAGAAATACACTTTACTTTAACAAAGGTTTCAAATGTACGCAAGTCTTTTAATACTAATGTCATCAGTGTTGCTGCTGGTTGTGTTTAACAAAATTTCTATTCATAGTCCCCTGTCTGTCAGAGCATAAAGCCCACCCCATTCAAGTTAAGTGGCTGTGATTGGCTTCTGGGTTTTCAACAATTCAGGAAATTGTTGTGAATTGATTTGTAGGACAGCAGTGTGTTAACTAAGTTAGCATCTTTTGGTTGCAATGTAATTCCCCATTGGCAACCAACTAAGTTGCTAACTGGTTAGCAAACATGGTTTTGGGAAGCTCTCCACCACAGAGCACCTCCAAAAGCCATTGTAGATTCGTCTGGCTTCACCTAGTCTAAGGTGCTGTTTTTCCATTCTCTGTAGTGGACTGGACTGTTATCTGCATTCAAACATAAAACTCCATCAGCACCACAAAAGTCCATCAGCAGTGGAGAGGACCATTTTATAAAAATAATGGTAAAAATCAACTTCATGTGTTACACATGACATGTATAGCCACATACATAGCCATAATTTTATGTTGAAGAATGTAGGCTAGTCAATGAATTCTGACTCTGCCAAGGATAACAGACAAGGGAATCAATAAAATCAGGGAATCAATAAACAAACAAACAAATAAAATAGATAAATAAATATGGGCAATTCCACAGAAAACTGTCACGTCCATAATGGCAACAAAATGTCATATTTTGTTGCCATGGTATTTGTATGATGCGAGTGATTTGTTGTGAAAAGTTTTTCATGTAAGTCCTACAACCAGGAAGAGTGAATGCCAAAATTTCATGTTATCATCATTCACATCATACCATACCATGGCACTGTGTTGACGTTATGGATGTGACAGTTTTCCGTGGAGTTGCCCATACATTACATACATACATACATACCTACATAAATAAATAGGTCAGTCAGGCAAAAGAGAACACCAAGTGTTGTGCCGTACTCCCCACTGTCTCGGTGCTCTCTGGGTGGCTCAGCTGTTTATTTAGTCTGTAGAGGTGCTGGGAACCAAGCCGTGGCCACTGCCAATTTTCTGCACACTGAGAAAATACTCATGTGGACAGCTGGAATCCAGGGAGCAGAGTCAAACAAGACTCAGGGCCAACAGACACAAGCCTCTCTGCCTCACACATGAAACACATTTCCAGATTGAATACCTCGCGTATGTCCCTTAGCCTGCTGACTGACCCCCCTCTCATGGCCTTCCTTTGGAGAAATTCCTGGAGATTCACCTAGGGAGAAGAAGACACAATATTGTGCACCATAAAATGCAGGCGGCATGGGCTTGCCATCTTTTGCTCAGATGAATGATTTCCAGTTGTCAGTAACGGGTCACTGTGTGTGTGTGTGTGTGTGTGTGTGTGTGTGTGTGTGTTTTGTGAGCTAGTGCATGTTCACTTTGTATAACAATGCTAGAAACATAAAAGACAAATGGTGGACAAATGTGTTCAGTGTGCCAAACATCAGGTGGCTTCAATTATTAAATATTTGAAGGCATGCTGTCCAGATTTTGTGTTTTCAGCTAAAGTGAAGTGGGGTGGGTATTAAAACCTTGACTGCTATTACAAAACCTGAGAGAAAGATCATTAGAATGTAGGCCATAGGCTTTGTTGTTTAAAAAACAACAGCTTACCTCATGAGACAAGTGTTTATTGAAAGGCTAAAACTTACAGAAAGTGACAAATTATTCTTTAGGCCTATTAAAGGGGGCATATTATCTCACAATGAGATGAACCCATCAAATTGGGCAAAAAATACTTCCAATCAAATACTTCCAATTTCCTATCCAATTTCAAATAGTTCCGATTTCTGTAGCCTACATTTAAAAAAAAAATCTATGGGTGTGGTGAGGCAAGGACAGGATCCCAATATCGATCCCAATACCAATATTTATTGAAAGTAATTTCCTTAGACAGAAAAACAAGAAATATTTGACATGTCTAGTCCTATGATGAAATGATGCCCTATGCCATCAAAAAATTGCATTTCTGTAGCCTAGTAAAGTGCAGTTAACCATTAGGCTACTGCAGTAATAGCTGCTGTGGAAGAAAAAACTACCTCAGTAGTAAGAGTTCAAAAGCATGGCTATAATCTTATATGGTAAAATTTTCGTTGTGATTATGAAAACAGAAATAAGAACAGACAAATGTTTGTAATGCGAAAGTGCAAATGCAAAGTGTTTAATGACAATGGTAACTGATAGCTGATCTCGTAGGCATATTCATAGCTTTAATTGGGCTTTAAGTGATGTACGTTTTTAGAACGCTAGACAGATTGGCCGAAATCCGTCGGATTGGACGGTCGTTCTAGACATATTCGGAGCGCACAGATTGTAAATCCTGCCTCTATCCCTCAAAGTTAGCGTTGGCTGCTTCTCGTTTGCCATGATTGTTCTTCATGTTACCATGATTATTAGGCAGGCAGCGGAGAAGGCAGTGTCGCTGTCAAACCTGTTCCAAGAAAAAGTAGACTAACGCTGCGTCGAATTGAAAAAGGAACTACGTTTCGTTACCAAATTTTCAGTAGCAGCGCGGCACACTACCGTATTGGCCCGAATATAAGACGATCCTGAATATAAGACGACCCCTCTTTTTCAAACTCATTTTTTGGGGAAAAAAAGAACAAATTGGCTTTTTTGAAAACCAAATTTCTCCTTGTATAGTAAATTATTTTATGGTGAAAACTCACTGGAAAACATTTTAAAAGTTAGTGGTAGGAGAGAATGCAGGCAAAACGCGAACACAACAGCGAGTTTGCTTATCTTCAAATTGTGGCATGTCATAGTAGAGGCATTGTTGAGCGCAGAGCAAGGAAAGGGAAAGAAAAGTCGTTCCTAACAATCATGAATGAATAATTATCAAAACTCTTTTAAATTCATCAAAGTAAACTTAGAGAAATCAGCAATTAAAATATAACTTGTTATCGATCTTTTAACATGAGGATCAATCCTTATTAAACAACCCATCAGAACTGAAATATCCATATTTTGGTATTGATCTGCCCATTCCTAGTTACAGCTGCTACCTCCGCTTTGCATCAGGGCATAGACTGTACAAGAAGTGTCAGGGTCATGTTCTGTCGGGACATATTTTCCTATAATGACAATCCCTTACCTATTTCTCCAAAATGCTAACTGACATCAGAGCGTGTCAGTATTCAATAATCTTTGTTAACAATACAGCTACCATTAGTCAGTCTAGCCCTCCTTTTTTATTTTGGCTAGGTTAGTTTGCGTGTTATTTTCTCCTCTAGAGGAAGCCATGCTGTAAGGCAGCTTGTGAGTACTAATTTAGCCTATCTCATATAGGCTAACCGGTAATGTAGTATTAATTCACCAAAGAATATTATTTCATACCGAGGCCGTTGAGCCACAGGGGGTCACTATTACCACAACTGATACAAAGTTGGATCTGGTAGCATTGGTTAGGTTACAGCTTCCTATCTTGAGATCTTACGGTGGAGATCCACTGGCCACGTCAAGTATAACACATGATGCGTCCAAAACGCAGGAGGATTCGCAATTGCTACAAAATCTGATGTAGTGGTCCACTGGCCAGTCAAGTGTAACATGCATCGCGATTTCAGTACATTTCGCATAGCTTCCTCGCGTCAGAAATTGGGCTCTGCTTAACTTTATGCAAATTAGTCAGTCAAACGTTATACCATTAGCCAATGAAAGCAGAGCGTTTGAAATGACACGCCTCACGTCCAAAACGCAGGAGGATTCGCGATTGCTAGAAAATCTGACAGAGCCAATGGATCACTACCATTAGGCTCACAATTGTAGAGCTTGATTGGCAGAAGGCAGATTTGCACAATCCTAACCTTAAACTATGGGCCAGTGGCCTTGCATTCATCTAAGTTAAACTGTGATTGATAGTAGTCTTGAAATGACATTCATTAATGGTATAGCAGTGAAGAATTTATAAACAGTATGTACTTTAGAAGAACAAGCCCACCTATCTATTGCAAATAGAAAATGCAACGACTTCTTTGTAGATTTAGGCTCGATCAGTGACGTCTTTAGTGGAGAGCTTACATTATCACACTGGATGTACTACCACAATGGAACTGTAACTTGCTGATATCTGACACTAGGCCAACTTGTTTGGCCCACACACCAGTTGATTTGACCGAGTGTTGGTAGTGTCTGCTTGAGACTCAGATGTGGCCTATACATTTCTAAAAAGGATAATTAAAGCCCATAAATATCTCTGTTTAAAATCAAATAGCCTAACATTCATTTACAATTACTAGCAATGGTACAAGATACAAAATATGCAAAAAGCAAAATTAAAAAACATTTAGATTTTTTAGTCACCCAGCTCCCCACATGTAGCCTACACCTGGGCTACACGTACATGCGCATGTCTACGCCTGTACATTCTCCTTATATTGTACATGAGAGTCATTTTCTGTCTTTCACTGCTACAACCTCTGCCTTTGCTTCAACAGCCCTAAGTGTCAGGGAATGTCTCTGCTGCAGGTTAGCTTTCAAAGACATATAGGCTATATTGTGGTCATTTTGAACCATGTCTTCAGTCAAATTTTTTCTTTGTTTGTATGACAGGCCTGTAAGCTACTTACCAGTACCTATGCCGAGCTGACCAAAGAAGTATTCTTATTAACACCCCTCCAGTTTAGTGAAGCCAGGGAAGTGAAGGCATCTATTGAGTATTCATCTCCAGGCACCCCTTAGAGTACACCAGCCCAACCACCCAGGCCCTGGTGTTTGATTTGGAACAGATTTGTTTTTTTAAAGCATATTTTGACTTTTCTGTGATAAGATGATGGAGAGAGACAGACTCAAACCTAGGTGCCCATGAGCACCTACTGTTGTAGCCAGTTTGTTGTAGCAAGCTGCACCACAGTGCCCCCTTGGAACAGTTTGTAAAAGAATAAAAATAGATGTCTCATCAGCTGTGTAATGGACTATGGTATTTATCCGCTGAGTTATGAAGGTATCGTAAAAAGATATTGATTAGCTTTAAAGGCCCCCTATGCAAATTTTTGTTTAAAGATATGACTTTTTTAGTAATGCTTTTTTATACTAACTGCATGCAGGCAATTTTTTGATCACTTTCAAATCTCAATAACTCTTTCACGGAGCGATATAATTGCAAGTAATATTCTCTCATCTGTCGTCGTAAGTTACATTTTATAGCTGGACATTGTGCAATGATATCATGATTTTGAAGTGATTTTATGACTGAAATTTAAAACGGCATTATAGCTACCACTGGCAGTATGGATGGCCCTGTGGTAATGGGTTTAATCAGTTTGCTGTATGTTTAACACAATATGAAATAGCAAAATGATTCAATATTTTCTGTAAAGTCAATTCAACTAACTTTAGTCACATAGATTGGACATCCAATTTTGTTTCTCTTTGCTTATTATGCTTTGTCATACAAGCAGAGAGAATGAAAGAATGGTATAAGAATAGATTCTCACTGACGGCAGCATATTGAAAGTGAACTGACAATGACATGAGTCTGTTTTATGATGGTTATGATTGGGAAATTAAAGTGTCTTGGATTTGTATCTCCACATGCAGACTAAACATCATATCCTAATTTCAGTATGCTGAATAAGCTCTTATCACGGTTTTGTGAAACCTGGTTAAGCTAAGTGAAAACTGTAGGGATACTGGGATACTGTATCACACCTTATTCCATCTTCTGAGAGCTGCTGTAGTAGAGTAACCACAGTATTAGTAGCCTATTTATCATGTAAAGAGGGCTATATATAGGGATATGTATTATAGCTCTATCTATCCGTATGCACCATAGACTATACAAAAACGGTTCACACACAATATTTTGAATATGTCCAACACCAGAATAAGCCTCATAACGTGGATACTAAAGTGCATGTGAACACAGTCAGAGAAGGTTTGGAGGAATTAATCTCTTACTAACCTACATGATTTATGTTTTATGGCCATTTCTGATTAAACTAGTTTATACTTATATTTATATACTTATGACACCATTGCAAGGAAGTCCACAATTCAGGGATTAAACCTCATTTGGCCGTCCTCCTTTTGCAGAGGGGAAGAGAGTCTGCTTGTGACTTAGTGTGTTGGAACGAAAGCACTGGCTCTTTTGGCTTGGGACAAACCCCGTCTCACAAAAACGAAACAAAAAAAAAAAAAAAACTCTCAAGGCTTTTCGGAAACGTTTTGGTACTTTTGGACTTAGACTTGGGAAAAGGAAAGTGAGATAAAGGAGGAGTTGAGGAAATCAGGTCGCCGTAGGGGCGCTCTTCTGTTGCATTGCCTCTGCAAAACAGACCCAGTGGCAGTGGAGTTTGGATTGGGTGGAGGGGTTGTGGTGGGGTGGGGGGTGTTGGAAAGGACCAAATGCCACCCACCGAGACAGCAGGAGTGGGGGTGGGGAAGCTTTCTCAGAGGAAACAGTTGTGCTGCGAGGCCTCACACAGAGCTGGTGGGCCACCCAGTTGCCGGCAGATTTGTTTATTTTTATCCTTTGGGGAAAATTGTTCAGTGTGAACTGTTTATTAGGCCTTTGATTTGTCATGTGTCAGCTTTTGGTCGCCTGGTGAGTGTGTGTGGTGGCCGAAGCCTGTGTACTGAAGAGTTTGATGCCAAAAGTCATGGGGGGGAAAGGGGTTGAAAGAGGAAGGACTGTTGTCGTGAGCTCAGAACGGTGCTTATGCAAGGGTGTAAGAATTCACGTCACACTGACGCAGACCACACTCAGATAGCAAATGTGAATGTAAGACGTGTTAACACAGGCTAATCTTACACCATTAAGCCAGTCATACGAAGAAGGACATTTTAAAAACATAAAATGAAATTTCTTGGACGACGGTTCTAGTTTCTTACTTGGTTGTGACTGCACATCCACAGCTGTATGAGCTAATTCCCACAAAAAGAGCAAACAAAAAGTAATGAGGCAAACAAATAGTTGAGTTGAATGTATTCCAGACTTTCAGTTAGTTTTTGTTTGTATCCATAAAGAACCTCACTTAGAATCAACATTGGAAGAACGGACACAGAGAAACAGCTCACCATACCATAATGGTAGCCTGGTGGACCAAACCCTTTTTACTTTGCTTCACTTTGGGTAAAGAGTCTAGCTACTCTCAATAACCATAGGGCAAGGTTTACTTCCTGGTGGGTACATACTTTCTTAGAACTTTAAAATGATTTGTTTAGCCTTCAATCTCTATTCGCTGATGGAAGCTAAAAAAATTAGTCAGGGAAACCAAAGCCTTAGGAGAGTAGTACTGTAGCAAAACACAATATTCAACAGAGGTACTATGCTGATGCTAGCCTGGCTTACTAAATGAAGGTGATGAAAGAGTGTGAGCCAATGTTTAGACATCTTGTGCCCTAGTTAATGGAGCGGGAATGACTGGTGGAAATGGCATTGTATGCACCCCATCGCACCAATCATGTTTCAAAGAGAGATAGAGAGAGAGAGAGAGAGAACTAAAGGTAAAGTCAGAAAGGTTCCAACTCAAGCCTACATTAAGCAGTGGAAGCTCAATTAAAGCCTGCCAACTTTAACCTGAACTTATCTGAACTAACCTTAACATGTGGTTACAATGTGTTGCAGGTTGTGACCAGTGTTGGCTAGAAGAGGTTTTACAAGGAGTAAATTATGTTTCATTTGTTGTTCTATAGCATAACAACAGCTTATGATCCCTGTTTTAAAATGTCCACATAACTTCACTTCTGACTGTTATGTTATTAATCAGAGTTCATAGTCACAGTCCATAACAGTTTTGAGACCATAAGAAAAGTTTTGCAAAGCTTAAATTTTCATTTTCATTGAATATAAGAATATAGGATCTCCTAACCTGCTTAACATGTACATTCAGTATAATAATGTTAATCTGTCCATGTATGTCATGGCTGCAACTTTAGCATGGCATTTTATGAGACTGGTCTCTTAAACACAAAGAATAGGAGGCCAGAGCTAAAATGGCATTAGTGTTTACTACATAGGGCTCTAAAAATGTTCCCACAACAAGATGACATACTTTCTTTGAAACATCTAAATTCATAGAGAAAGTTTTATAGAAAGCGAACATCACCTTGCTTGCTTTATCTGTCATGCATAAATTTAGCCACAAGGGGGCAGTGATTGTGTCTTGAAAGCAGTGCTCATAATGAATAGTCAAATGTTGGAAGATTAACTAAAACAGTACGGCATAATTAATAGACAATTTGATATTTTTAGCAGAGACCTTGTTCATAGATGTGCCTTTCCTTCAGATAAATGAACAAGTGTAGGCCTATATTTTTCACTTTAGGCCTATATTTCTCAATTAAAATGAATAGTTTCAAAATGTGTTTGTTTTGTTGTTGAAATGACAAAAGTATCAAATGAGGTAGAATCTACCTCCTGCCCTCCTTTTCAAGTAATCTTAGCATAATTTCCCTCTCTGCTCATCTGGCCATGAGTAGACTTAAACTCCCCATGCCATCGTCAGGGATGCTTCAGGCTGATGCAGCTGGCTCCAGGTTGCTGTCAAATGAAGCAAACCGTTTTCTTCAGCAACTCAAGTGTGTCCATGTGACGACCAACACTAATATTTGGCTGGAAATGAAGACAGTATAAAAATTCAGTGTCAAGGAATACTGTGGCAGCATGTCAATTATTATGAAGCATGGCACTGTGGGGGAAATTCTTTATGTAAATAAAATGCTGTTGCCAACTTGTACATTTCACACCAACAACACATTTATTATGACATTTTATGACCCCGGAGAATCATATGAATTTGCTATTTTGAGTTGCTGTTGCTGATGGATAGTTGGAGAAACAGTATTTAAACAGCTGCTATGTGGATGTGTCTGTTACATCCTAAATAATCACCTATCCAGTTACATTACGTGGAAAGAACACACAGTTGCTTGCACAGTCAGCGCCGTAACACATTTAAAGAGCAAAAGGAGTTGAGACTTGAAGATAAAACCTTTCCTGTTCTGAGCTTTAATTAGTGGATCATTTAATTTAACTTGGCAACTTCCACTTTGAAAATGGGTCTAAATAAAAAATAAACTGATCTGACAGCATCTAACAGCATAATCAACACTAGTATTACTCTAGATTTAAGCAGATTTCTATTCAGTATCGTAATACTGAAGCTTCATAATTGCCCAGTGATATACAGCTTTCTCCGCAATTATTGGCACCCCTGGTAATTATACAACTATAATGTGGGAAAAAAATTTTTGGAGTTGGAAAACAATTCATCAAGAAGAAATAAATATTTTTAATAAAAGCACATGTGCTTTACTGTATCATACATAATGTGTAACGGAATAATTTTTCAATCCACATTCATCATTCTTCAAGTTAACAAAGTGTCTGTGGACTTCTAAGTAGTATTTGATGACTTCATGGTTTAGTGCGATAAAAATAATCATCATGACCCTTAAAATGATGAATGCAGTCTCAACAATTTGATGGTTTCTAAAAAAAACATGGCTTGCTGATCACAAAATCAAGGCTATGGTTGTCTCAGTTCCCCAATGTCATAGTAAACCAATGGGGTGTGCTATAGAGGAGTATGCAGAAGAGAGGATTGGTCTGGATAGATTCTGTGAAGGGGAAGAGTTGTGTGTTGTCTAACTGTATAGGATGGTCCAATGAGAAAGCTTATGAGAAACACTTAGGGCAGTGGCAAAGGGAGGCTTTGCAGTGTAGTAAATGCAGTGACACCTGTGTTTTTGGTCCCAAAAATGATTTTCTTTACCATGTCCTTTATCAATATACATTTGCTTTTTATGATTGATTATGTTATGATATGATTAGGGTAAATTTTTTTATGTGCTTTGGATATTTAGTCAATTTTACCAGGGATGGCAATAATTGTTTAGGGCACTGCACTGTATATATTTTTTAAAGAATTGTCTTTTAGCTGTAAGATGTTTTGCTGCTTGTATCCTGTATGACACTATTGTAGATATTAGCTTACAGTGGATGCGCTTGACTTACATTTACATTACACTTATGCATTTAGCTTTTATCCAAACAACTTACAAAAGAGGATAACATTCAAGCTACACCACAATGAAAGAAACTAGCAAAGAGTGCATATTGCATAACATAAAAATTGCACTATTTTAAGCCAAAAGTGCAATAGTGTAATGAAAGTGCAGTATAAAAGAGAGATTAAGTCAAAGAAGTTAAGTGCATTGTCAGAATTCAAGCCAGGAGATATTCTTGGAAGAGCTGGGTCTTCAAGAGCTTCTTGAAGGTGGAGAGGATGATTTATTAGAAAGACCCTGTACGATTACTGAAAAAAAACTTCCGTCCTCCCTAACAGCTATAATATAACTATAAATAAAACCAGCAAACACTGACCATTAATGATCCTAGTTTAATCTGGCTAGTTGTGCTCAGTGTTATATTTTGCTGTAGTACTACATCAGGGCACTCTCCTAATGTTTCTGTTTCCCAACTAGATTTTCTGGCAGAACAGAATTTAAGTAATAAGCCTATCAAGCAAGTTGTGATTTTTTAACTATGGAACTACGGTTACCAATTATTTTGTAATTAACATCAACGTCCAAACTTCTTACCAATACATGTGGATTGGTAGGAACCAGCATTGGTAATTTTTGAAAAGTTCTTTTGACTGCTAAGGTAACAATGTGATTTCGTTCGTTCAGTTTTGGTTTGTCGTGTAAAATTGTCATGTTTCAAGCGCTGTTTATATATGGAGAAGAGCCATGGGGGAGCCGAGAGCCATTTAACCGTCAAAGTGACTATGAAATGTTGCCTAGTTACCTTTTGTTCCGTGCCCACCCACAGCAAAGTAAACATATGCCTGTCGTGTGTCTAGGATAATCTTCATGAGTCAAGTCTAAAATCTATTAATCTATCTAAGTCTAATACATCTGTTTATCTATCTATCTGTCTATCTGCCTATCTATCCATCTATCTGTGAAGAATGCAGTATCGAATTTGATGTCAGTCAGCATTTGTCAGTCAGCTTACTCAAAAAATATCTCTGCGAAGAATCCTCTGCAACGTTATTACTCATGTTGTTATTGTTAGTGTGCAGATTGGCAATGCCATTCATATTAAATTAAACAATACTTAGCTAAAATAAAATTATTAATCAGCATTTATGTAGGTCAAACTGCAAACATTTCCAGTCTTCAACCGTAATATTCCTTTTCATTGTCATCATACATTTGGATGTAATGGCTGTTGATTTGTCCCCTTGAATGACATAGTCTAGTGAAGGTTCTTGGAGAGTGAGTCATTTGTTACCACCCATATCTGTTTGTTCTGAGATGACCTGTTTTTGCCAGGACTCAGAAGCTTCCAGGAATTGTCATCATATATTGTCTGGGGGATGCCTTATTCCTCCTATAATAATAGCGTAGAATTTCCTTGGTTAATTTTGTAATAATTCATTTGTTGGATTTTTAATTGGTGTCAGTTAGGGTCAGTGGTGGCTCCTGGCTGTGTCCCTCCTTTTTGGCATGGAGAGGAGGAGTAAGCTGATATCTTAATGTGGAGAATGCTGAAGAAGCAACAGCAAATTGGGCAACATTTGTAAAGGCAGAAATACACATTAGCCTGCTGTGCATCACTTAAGTCATGTTTGATTTGCTGTAAATTACATTCATTT
The DNA here is from genome assembly GCA_015244755.2 of Tenualosa ilisha. Taxonomy (NCBI): domain Eukaryota; kingdom Metazoa; phylum Chordata; class Actinopteri; order Clupeiformes; family Clupeidae; genus Tenualosa; species Tenualosa ilisha. The sequence continues at coordinate 4,615,365 of PYXC01000541.1, read as the reverse complement.
CAGTGGGCAAACCTTAACCCTAACCCTAGGCCCTTTAGCTGTTTAAAGTTATGTGTTTTGTGCCATTATCTTTACAACAGTGTCTGAATGGAAGTGGGAAGTGTTATTTCCCAACTAGACACTCAACTAAAAGGAACTCTTTTCCACTAGGTGGCAATGTAAGTATAGCTGTAGATTTTGAAGAGCTCGTGTCTTCATACAACTCATGACTGAACAGCGTGGATATTGAATAAAGCTGTCATTACTCTTTACTGTCCATTCCATCCAGTGACTCTACATATACAGACATTGATTCCATCCATTCCAGAATATAATTAAGAATTCTAACAACTGTCTGTCTCAATATTTGATCACCTCCTCCACAGAAAATTGAAGTGCAGAATTATTCCAGTTGTCCAAAAAGTAACCAAGTTGCTTATTCTGAAACTAGGCACAGAGATAATTACTGCTGTATCAGCTGTAGCATTGATTAAGTCCAAAACATATGATAATTTACTGCTTTATCAGCTGTAGCATTGATTAAGTCCAAATCATATGTGCAAAACATGCTTTGCAAACTTGTTTTTTTTCTCTAACAGACAGACTACATTTTGCTGCAGCTACTCTCCGTTGTAATCAAGTAATTAAGGGCACTTCTCGGGGGGAAAAAAAGCTGTATGGTACACTACACAGCCCTAATATAGTCTACAGCATAACAAATTGGCAAGTGTGGCACTATAAATCACCCTCAGACATATCACAAGGCAGAATGAAAACAAGCAGGCTTTTCTCAGACATCTGGCAGTCAAGATGAGGAACAGATGAATGAAGCTTTTCCCTCACTACAAAGAAGGAAAGTGTAAAAAAAGAAAAATATGTTGCTCTTTATTTTACTATAATGATAACCACACAGTACAGGTGCTCAGGAATACATTACATGAATAAGTAACATGTAAACACAAAAGATTGCATGCAAGCTCCCAACTTATTAACTTGATTGTTTTATTGCCTTTAACCACAAGAGGTCCTGTCAGAACCCCAACCCTGCAGAGCCATGTGCAGCTCATATTACATGACTATGGCAGAACTGAATCATGGGTAGACAGCCACAGCGGGGTGCGCAGCCACACTGATGATGAGAGGGAACATTCGCTCACGAATTAGATCAAAACAAATAAACGCGTGGACCAGTGGAACCAGGCTGATGGATCTCCTTAATCAATGCAGAATCTTCATACATGGCTCCCTGTCCATTAAGTCCGCTCTAATGAGCCTCGCCCCTGTGAGATGGATGACCTAAATCATGGAATAGGACCATCCTAATAGAAAGATGCGTAAAGAGCTCTTTGCTCTGCCAGGAAATCTGACAGTTGTTGCTATGGATGGGTGGAATAAAGCATAGACGTTTATACGGCCTAACTTTGTTTGAAGCTTATGGAACTGGATTTCATGCATAGTGGAACACAGACATTCCCTTTGGTTAGCAGACTTCCTGTTCTTTGTTTGACATGAAAGATGGAAGAATGGAGAAGGAATGCCTAATCTACTCTAATCCCTAGTGGTCCCTAGAACTCACTGAGGTTCTCCCTTGTCTTTGGCTGACAAGGGATTCATAGCCATTGTTGGTCCTTAGTGGTGTTCTGAGACACTTCAGTGTCCTCATTAGCATTGTGATTCTGAGGTCGTATTGAGATTAGCCATCCTGCAAACAAGACCCATCTCGTGTTGTCTCATGTTTCACTCAGATGTCAGCTTTGAATCAGGCACAGTTTGCTTTTATCAGGAGTGCGGGCCTCAGAGGAGTGGTATGAGATGATTTAGAATGCTGTCCCCGTGACACCCAGCCAGTCTGCTGGTCTTTCTTGTAGTCTATTTTGAGATGACCGAGAGGTAACATGAAACGCCAGATCCTCCTCTGATTACAAGGCAGCCTCCTATTTACTCCAGCCTCCTTCGCCACAGTTTACGTGCCTACAGCGTAATTATCCACCCATTTTCCCAACCCATGTGTGCACGCACACACGCACACACGCACACGCACACACACACACACACACACACAAACACACACACACACACACACACTGTAGACTGAGGATGTGCTGGTTTTCATTATGGTCGCTGTGATGCTGCCGGTTTCCTTCAGTTGGAATTGGGCGGGCGGGAAGGGGATGAGGTGGTGATGTGCGTGTGTGTGTGTGTGTGTGTGTGTGTGAGTGTGTGTGTGGTGGTGGTGGTGGGGGGGGGCAGGATGCCAGAGCGTTGCTGTAGTCACGGAAAGTGTTGGTTGGCAGTCACATGCCCATCTCCATGCCTGCGTATGCCTTGCGCTGTGTATGTAGTCTGTTTTGATGTTTCTACGAGTAGTCCTGGCAATCTTTAGGCTCTCATGGTGCCAAGGTGAGCAGTTGAGAGTTAAGGCCGAGGCTGAATCACCCAGTCTGAGTCAATGGTGCCAACCTGACTGGTCATTCCCCACGCCCCTTATGTTGGTCCCTGTAGGCCTGTTGGGGCATTGTGAGTGCACGTTCACATGATGCGTTGACTGTTCGTGACGGAAATGGAAGAACAGTGTCCCACCCAGATGCTGCGATGTGAAATAAAGTGGTTCACCAGCTGAATAGAAGATTAGAAACACGGAAGGCAATGATCCATGTTGTATGTCCCATGTGATTTAACTCTTTTTGGAACCACACAGCTTTGAACTAACATTTGTCTTCCTCTGATTTGTCTTTTCTCTCCCAATTTGGCCGTCCTCATCATTACATTCATGGTGAATAAAGTGGGGATGCCTCAAGCTAGTTAAATGTCAGTGATTATATGCTACTTGGTGCAAATTACTCAGCCCGTAACTTAGCAGAATTACATAGACATTTCAGCTTGATAGTCACACTGTATGACATTTGTGTTTTTTTCCAGTTCAGACATTCAAAAAGTCTTTTTTGGAACAGATATCTGTCTGATATTTACATATCGCTCCTGTGTTTACAGCTTTAACTGAACTGAACAAACTCTCCAGATTAAAAATACAAATAGAAAGTGACTGACCTTTATAAAAAAAAAAAAGAAAGACAGCAGTAGTTCTGAAACGTTAACAGTCTTGAAATAGAACTTTTTTTTCAGAACTGTGACTCATTTCTGCCCTGACTCATGATCTCAGAAAATAATCAGGTTGGAAATTTTTGAGGTCAAGAAAGAAGAATACATAAAAGAGAGCCTTTTTGTCCTGTCGTCTTCTTTTGAAGGTCAGACCCAGCGTGCAGATCCCAATCTTTCAACACTGTGGCACCACAGACCAAATATCCCTCACAGTTTGTTGAATTGTCAAAATCGTTGGTGGCCACATGGGTAGTTCTTTTTTTTAACTCGGGAACGTTGGCACACACAGAGCAGAACTCTTCCTGTCTGTCCAGGCGAATCCAGTGATGTAATGCGTCTTAATCTCATTTTAGTGCACTTGTGTGATCATGAAAGACAGTGCTTGTTCTTTCATTGGGGCTCTGTTTTACTGAGGAAGCAAAAAAGTGGGGGATGGGGAGATCAGCAATGGGAGATGAGAGAAGAAACACTGTCTGCTCTTCAGCGCACACACAAAGCCCACACGACTGCCAGGAAAGCTTTGAAATAGTGGGACTCCTATGATTAGCTGAATCCATTCAAAATGCAGACTGCACTGAAAAGCATTAACTGACACGTGACAGCGGTTGGAGTCAGCTTCACATGCTCTTAGTTTTTACCCAGGGCTGGTTTCACTTTATATGCTTAGAAATATAACTCAGATAATGTAGTTCGTAGTTAATGTAGTCTTATTATGTATCTTAATGCCATGCATAGTGATTTTGCGCTGGCTGATGCTGGTGCACTAAACGTTACTTTGACACATGTAAAACATTTCATGCATCACAGCCTGGCTAAATTGGATCTTAAATTTAATTAATGTTTAGCAAAAGAGATTTTGTTTTCAAATTTGCAACTCTTGAAGAGACCTCTTTCAAAAGATGAGCTCTCCCCTACTCTCACGCATGGCATTGCATTTCTTTCCTGGCAGAGAAGATTGTCAAGCTGCCTGCATGGCAAAATTGATGTGATATTTTGCCCAGTATTCTGCAGTGGTGAATCTGAGATGAAGCAGTTTGTTTTTCTCATTCTCATTGTCCCTGTATCATAATAGAGTCAGTGTATAATATAACCTCTCCTCTCCTACCTTTCTGTAAACACACAGCGATGGAAGTCCTTGCAGTCAATGAGTTTTATCACAGGGATATTGTAAGCAATAACCTTCGAGAGGCCGTGAGTTCTACTTGTTTTACCACGGGTAAAGGGAGTTGTTAGGTTTAACACAGAGCAAAACGTAGCAGAGTGCCGTTAAACCCCCTTAGCCATGGTAAAACGAGCATAACTCACGGACTTGAGTGGATTACTGCTTTTCTAAAACGGTTACCACATTAACCTGGCATCATTTCATTAAAGTCAGCCACAACAACAAGACATGTAGCGAATTATTCATATATAACAATTCCTCCGCCAAGAAATATATTTCTTACATAGTATCAACTTTTTCACCTTTAGACCCAAGGGAGGCCATTATTTTACATAGGTGACATTGCACATACTGTAAAGTTCGAGTGACCCGCTGAACTAATTTGTCTCAGACACACCCTAGTGTAAGCAAATATGTTGGTAGGTGTGTGGTCCCAGTGAGATTACGCACTTCATTGTTGGCGGGGGGATTATGTTCACCCATTTTCACTTACCTAAATTGCTCTTGGCAAGGCCAGTTGCCAGCCTCTGGCTGTTAGCAGAGGTATTCGCATATGTCATTGTCATCTACTTGACATTTGTTTTGTGTCAAGACCGGCTTAGTCATCGTCTTTTAGCTAAATGACTTCAGGAGGGGCTTTCCTTGTCATTCGACTCACTTTACCCCATTTCACCTACGAATTCCAGCGCTCAGCGCTCATATCTGTCTTAGGTGCAAGATAGAGGGTTTTGTTTATATATTTAAAAAAAAAAACAGTACATCCCAATATGACTTCAGCCAGTTGTTTTTGTTAAAAGATCAAAATATTTAGCCAGCCACTAGCTGTCAGCTATTTCTGGGTGAAGTAGCAGCCCCATCCCTTTACATTGCCATACCCTGTACTTATACACAAGTCTTGTCATAAATCTGCCTCCATCTGGCATCAAGTGTTATGAATGGGCTCAGCAGAATCATGACAGCCACACCACCTACACCCGCACTGTCTGAAGATCAGAGTGCGATAAAGAGCCCCTCACCACAAACCAACAATTAATCACTGCCTTCTTTGTCAAAGTGGGGTCTTGGTTTAAGTCATGCAAAAAAAAAAAAAAAAAAGAAGAAGAAGAAGACAAAAAAAACGTAGCCATGCACCTCACAAATAGAAACGGTGAAGAGGATTTGTTGTCATCTCTTTTCTTTCCTCTCTCCACTCCCATTCAGCTGGAGCCTGGGTTCTATTTGCAGCTCATTATAACAAAAAGCAACTGTCGCGGCTGTCTCTTTTCTGGACTGAACGGATAAGAAGAAGATGATCCAGTCACACGCAAACTGCTCCTAAATGGCCATTATGTAACTGCTGTGAATGCACAGCTGCTCTGAATCTACAGTATGTGCTCTCAGCTCCGCAAGCTCTTAATGTTTCTCTTCGGCTTTATGTCTTTGCTATGCGACCTATTATGAGATGTCAGCAGTGGATTCCTCACTAGCCCAATGAAAAACACATTTTGGTGTCATGGAATCCTTAAAGTGATGTGAAAATGCGATTACAGATATCATTTTTATGCTTGTCATCTCAATGAAAATTGAGAAATTACTGTCATCTGTAAATGCTTACTCTGCCATAATGATACAAAACAGTGGCAAAATATCACAAGATATACAGTTGTTTTTTGCTATTTAAAAAGTTCTTTATTGGAAAAAAAGCATATTCCCTGACTCAAGTGACTCACATAAAAAAACAATTACTTACCTACATAAAACAAACAATAGATGCTAATGTATTCTATTTCATTTGCATAGTTTGCACTCCCAAACATGCAATAAGTCTTTTGTGGTGTAAGCACGTCTGGAAAAACTCTGCTCCTGTAATCTGGGAGTGTGAGTCAGATGATAGGAGCAGCCTTCCTCCATGGCTGGCAGTCCCTGGCTACTGACCTGCCTAGGATCTGCAGCGTGGCCAGTGGTGCTCAGCTGGCTGACTGACTGCTGTAACAGTGTCTCTGTGGGGCAGAACTCCGGTTCCTGCTGAACTGAGCCAGTGCGCCTTAAATCAACTGTTATCAGCTCAGTAGGCACAGGAGGTTGAACCCAGTCCTGGAAACTTGGAGAAGGTTCCTTCTCTAACCACAAGGGGGCATCCCTTAGTCTAAAGAGCCATCGGCAGTCCTCAGCCAGTGTACGTTGTGCACTCTGCCTTTGTTCTTGCCCTTATGTCATTTTTATTTCATCTCAGCCATACCTTCGAGACAGTGCTTTGTTCTTATAGTTGATGTTTGATCGTTTGATGTAGCCACACTGTTATTTTGGAATTTAATTCAGCTTTTTGTAGTGAATTTTTCAGTTAGAGCTCCTCTCCAAAGGGGAATTCTAACCACATCACTGAATATGTTTGTGTTTAATGATCATATGTTAGGCTAGTTAGATCACTATCCATTTTCAGAGTTATAGATAGACTCTGGAGATAATCAGGAACAAAAATGTCATTATATTTACTGTCTGAGGTGCAGGTGGGAAAAAAACACATGAGAAGAACACCACACGTGAAAACGTTTACATTTTATGTCCTTCTCTTGTTATAAAATGTGACTTTAAAAGGCGTCTGAAAAGATCTTGGTGTGTCTATGTGCTTTGAGAAGAACCCTCATGCTGCGTGTTCCAAAAGACCACCCTGTCTGATCTGGTGCATGTAGTTCACAACTTCATTGAGACTACTTTTCCCAGTGGGTTGTTTCCTGCAGCGCCCCACAGTACTTGAGTCCAGCGCTTCTTCTGGTTTGCTCTTGTGCGCTCGCGTCTCCCGTTTTGTACTCCCGCACCGATGGCAGCAGCAGGGGTCTCAGAGGCGCGGAACTTAGCCACTGTGAACACAGGTTTTTCCAAGATCTGTTCACAAAGTGAGCCAAGTCCTGCGCCTCTCGAAACATCAGCAAGTGCCACCAAGCTCATTCGCTCACTCTATCAGATCCAGATTTGGCTTGCTGGCCACCTCCTTGTTTTTGCTCTTGAAAGCAGCAGACTCTTTATTTTTTTGTTTCATTTCCTTTTTTTCCAACCCCTGATATGAATCAGTATAATGTTACAGTCCCTGACAAACACCATTAGAGTAGAGAAGGGGGATTTGTGACATAATGGGCTGTTTTCACCCCAAGCACATTCTAACTGCTCAGTGACTACAGGGAGGCTATAGGACTTGCTCCACAGCACAGACTCTAACTGCAGTGAGACTGGCTCACAACAAAGAAGGCAAAAAAGAGAGAAAAAAAACAGCCAATCAGTCAGATGATCAAAACGAATTTTAGTGTATAGCTGTAATATTTTTATTAGACTCGTAAGTTGGCCAGTGTGCATTTGTCTCAGGATTCTGTGTTTCTTTCCTATACTCACTCTTCCACTGATTGATCATGTCGTTAAACGTCTGAAAAGGAATCATTACCGTATCCACATTTTTAACAAACCCATTAACACATTGTGCTCCACAAAAATTATGCACCGAAATGAATATGGTCCTAAATTCAATGCATTCCATATGCAGTGTTCAAAGCTTAAAGCACAGGAGTCCCATTTTCTTTTTTTTTTCTCATGCTTTCTTTGTGTGTGTGTGTGTGTGAGTGTGTGTGTGTGTGTGAGTGTGTGTGTGTGTGTGTGAGTGTGTGTGTGTTAACCATTGGCTCATATATGTTGTTATGGTATGATGCCTCCCACTGCCATTTCCAAACCACACAGATCAGAAAGCATATGAGTATGAGTGTGGTCAGGACCTAAATGGATACAGCAGAGCTCTGGGCTCATGGCCGCCATGATGAGAGACTTATAAACGGACCCTGTTTATTTGAGATTTTATGGCTCACACTGTTACAAGACTGTCAGGGGACTCCATCCACTCCTAATGTGACAAAAGAAGGTGCTGTTTTTTTTTGTTGTTTTTTTTAACTCCCTTGTCTAAAAGTTGGTGTTCAGAATGGGCATCAATCAGTACCAAGTGTAGAGTCGGGCAGAGGAAGTGGGTGGCGGGGCGGGAGGTGACAGGGCCCTTTGTTTGCTGAAGGGAATGGCCTGCAGCTGGTTGGAAATCCCTGGCAATGTGATTTTATGATATAATCCCAAATCACTCTGCCAGGAATCCCTCCAGCTGCCCCAAAGGAGGAGAAATACACACACATACACACATGAGAGAGAGAAGGAGAGAGAGAGAGAGAATGACTTAACTTTGAGCGAGGAGGTGTGTAATGAGGTAATCTGATCAGTGTAAAAGGCGAGAGAAAGCCAGGAGAGAAAGAAAAAAAAAAAACAAGAGTCTATGAGGATGTGAACCAGAGACAAGCAACACGGAGCGTGAAAGTCTTGACAAGTGAGTGAGGGAGGGAGAGAGAGCGAGAGAGAGAAAGAGAGAGAGAGAGAGCGCGGAGCGCCAGTGTCCTCAACTGTGTGGCAGACCTCAGGCAGTCATCATCGCCCTCTAATCATCCTCCCAGCTCACCCCGCAACCCCCTCACCCACTCCCCTCTCATTCACAGCTCGTTAGCAGGGATGCTGCGCCACGTGCACACACACACACACACACACACACGCATACACACACACACACAAACACAAACACAGAGAAAAAACTCAAACGCACCTGAGAAAACACACTGTCAGTGGAGCCTCTGACACTTCTGTTTGGATGACCCTCACACAACAGACAGTAAATGAACTGTGTACGTGTGTGTGTGTGTGTGTGTACATGTACGTGTATGTGTGTGTTTACTTATCCACATATGCCAGGCCTTGAGTGTATAGCAAAATGTTTGTTGACGAATTAAGATCTGTCAGCTGATACCCCTATCCTGAGTCGGCTCCAAAACCAAGAGACCAAAGTCTTTGGAAAAGTACAGTGGCAGAGCCTGATAGATTTTTACAGAAGGACAATGAAGGTCAGAGAATGCCTTAATCAGGCCATGGCCAATCTACAGTTACTAAGCTAATGCAAGAGGTGACTACTATGTGCTGCATTTACTCTCCAGGGTAATTGTATGGTGGCCTCAATAAAAAAAGTGGCCAAGCTGGGGTGGGGTGGGTAGGGGTTTCTAGTCTGCCCTGAATGCAAATGGGTGGATTTAATAAGCGGGCATGTGTTCCCCCAGACCTGTAAACCTCTGTGGAAAGAGCCTATGATGCCGCGCCAGGCAGCCATCGGAGGGGCACAAGGTAATGTTTTGTGGCGGTTGAATGTACATGTCGTTTATGAAGACACAGGCTTGGCATGCTGACTCACTCGCTTGCTCACTCACTCACTCACTCACTCACTCACAGGCGGGAGGGATGGTTGAACTGTTTTGCAGAAGTGTCACAAATCACCAGAGGGACCTGAAAGATACACAAGAGGGTTTGGGTTGATTAGATTTTAAGTAGTTCAAAATGTGGAGTTAGATTCTCTGTGCACACCCAAATCTATTGGATCTCAAAAAAAGTTGGCCCTCTGCACCATACATATCTGTCTGCCATGGCTGACATGATTGAAACAGAACTGGTTTCACAAGAAGTCGCTGTAACCTGCTGTGCCTCAAATCCGTGTCTCTCTTTTGCATCCCTGAATGGGACTGTGACATTACGGAAACTAAACAAGCATTTTAAAAAGGTTGTCGTCAGTTACAGGAAAATAAAGAAAAGAACAAGGGAAAGAAAAAACAAGTCAAAAATTTTATAAAATCATATGGAACATTGGTTTCCACAAACAAACTCCCAGTTCATAGAAAGTAGTGTGACGGTACTTGTCATTTCACTTAGTGTCAAATCTCTCTTCCTTTTATCCGCATTATATGGTGAGAAGACAGGGAAACAAGGCCAAAAAATATTTCACCATTTCAGTGAACTGGCAGAGTGAGAGGCAGAGGATAAATAGCATTTGCCCTGTGTCATATGAGGCAGCTGTACATGGCAAGTTATAGACTAGATAAGCATTCTTATAAACATCAGCATAAACATGCTCACTCCATGTCTAAAGAGGATCTTATTAGCAATGATGGGAATAGCAATTTGATATAGTAGAGTGTATTCATGAACTAGGACATTCCAAAGGGCAGAAGGGACTAGAAGGGACGTGGAGGCTAGTTTGGATTCAATTTAGCCACAACACAGTTAATATTGTTGAACTGTTTGTCAGAGATGTTGTTTAGACTCAGGACATACGACAGTGAAAATTTAAAACATTATTTGTTATAATGGTTTATCGCTTCAACATAAGTCAATTGTTTTTCATTTCAACTTCTTTGTATATATTTAATATATTCAATTATTTTCAGTGCAGTGGATTAATGTGCTTAATTACAGTCATTTCTGTCTGTTCTCATCATACAGTAAGCACAAACTCTGCCGTGTCTGCACAAGGACCAAGGAACGCTATAATAATTCCTCACAGCAGGGAACTGAACTCACAGTTGAGTGTGACCCATCTTGTCTAATCCTAGGGTGCCTCCAGGGGGAGTGAATTGCATGATCACCCAATTGTCACATAACACACCTAAAGAAAACTCCTCTCTCTCTCTCTCTCTCTCTCTTCCTGCCTGTCTTCCTCCTCTATTCTCTTTTGCTACCATGATCCCCAAAATATTGTCCTAAAATGGTCCTAAAATGGAAATGCTTCACTGAAACTGTGTGTTCGGATAGTTCAGCAGGCAAATAGACAAAGATTTATTCCTGTGTCCCATTAGTTACTAATGAAATAAGCTGTATATTTTTTTGGTAAATCATATCTGGTCCTTGCTAGAGTTTGTGGTCAGAAAAAAACAGCCCCTTCAGGGAAAAACATTGCACTGCTGTTAAAAATTTTAATCATGTGGTTGATGCCGTATATGAGAAGTCAAGACTTGTTTTACTTCTCAGGTATAATTTTAAAGCAGGAAAACAGGTCTCAGATAGCCCTAAAATCTCAGTGGTCATGGATAAGCGTAGCCCTGAGATGTCTTTTCCTCCCTCAAAAACACTTTTCCAACACAACTCAAAATTGCCACCTTCAAATATCTTGATCTGCAGTGGCACGCTCAAAAATTACAAGTAACTGACACCATCTTTGGCACCTCCTACGTCTCTGTCCTGATCCAATGTTTAGTTCAACTCAGTGCCCCAACACAACGCCGCCAGACAATCACAGGACCTCTAATAAGTCTCTAAAGTGGTGCCAAGCCCTTACTCTCCCTCCGCCTACCCACCCACACATCCCTTCTCCTCTCCTCTCCTCTCCTCTCCTCTCCTCTTCCCTTCCCTTTCTGTCCATGATTGCACATGAGTTTCACAATCTCAGCTGTTATGGCTAGACAGCCCGAGGGCAGGCCAGGACACTCATGATTGGTCTGGCTTCCCTGACGCCATTCCCCCCACATCCCGTCCGAGAGGAAACACTTAAGTGGACAAAGGGAGGCATTGCATGTTGGGAAGCGAGTGGGTGGGCTTCCCTGGCCGATGGAGGCAGATAAAGTAGACTGTGCGCCCGGGACGCCTTGTGGCTGGCTGGCTGGTTGGCTGGCAGGCAGGCAGGCTGGTTGGGAGTGGCCTTTTCACATAGAGGAACCATGACGCACACAGACGCGGCCGATTATCTTGGCCCGGGCCGCGGAGGGAAGAGCGATCACAGCATGCCCTCAGAGGCAAGCAGCAGCTTGATCCAGCCATGCTACACAGAAGCTCAGATAACAGCAGGCCTCTGCAGTGGGGCACTAGGGGCCCTTTGGAGCTTTACAGCGCTTACAAGCAGCTCAGTTTTACAGCCAGCACTAAACAACAACAAACAACAACAACAGGCTTCTTCTTGAGGACTTTGAAATAAATTTGTCTTTTGTCGTTTTCTTTTTGTCATGTGCTTCCAAACCCAATTATTTTTGTTCACTGAGGGTAACTGGCAATGTTGGCAATTATAAACTATGAAATAAGATTACATGGTCCTTAAATACTGATGACCCTTCAGAAATGTATGACCATACAATAAAAGCACATAATATCCATGTTTTGTGCAGCAGTGTAGTATAATAACTTTTTAAATTTTTAAATTTAAAATGACATTTAATATAAAATATCCTTGAATACAAATAATTTTCTAAATAATTTATTTACCACGTTTAGCACAGACATCTTGACGTTATCCGTAATTTACTTGGTGTCATGCATATGATAATCAAAGTCATATTAGTAGGTATACATGGGGAGGGGTCATAAAAAACAAAGAGGGGAGGGGGATTTGCTAAATTACTGCCAAAGGAACCAACTGTAACTTAACGTCTTCCAGGTCTTTTGCCTGCGGAACTGAGGCAGGAAGTAAATACACCCCTTAATTGATTTACTACACAACCAGAAACCAGTGAGCGTACGGAATACTTTGACAGCATATCATGAGTACACAAGTGTGAATGAAACCAGATTCAAACAATGAATGGTTTAATTGCTGTAGAAGACATAGGCTCATAAACAACAGTAAATAACAGTATCTGAGCCCTTAACCCAAACTCTGCAAAGTAAAATCTCTTTTCTTGTATATAGAAGTCATCAAAAATTGACAGCAGGATCCTTCTTTTCTACACCTCAGTGTGTGTTCCATGACGTGAGCATTCTTATACGAAGTGAGTAGAATGTTCTAGAATGAGCCCTCACATAAAATACACTCGGTTGCCTCACAAAGGTGCTCTAAACAACATTAGGACTCGTTATTAAAATGACAACAATTTTGTCCAATTAACCTAACGTGCACACCCGCGGCTCTATGCTGATTACCCCCGCTCAGACAAGTAGCTGCAACACTGCTTTCCCACACATAAATGAAGGTAGGGAGAATTTGGGGACTTTATTGGGCCTGGAAAAATGCAATAAAATCCCACTCTGTGAATGCACCCATCTGTTGGACTGTAGAGCACTTCCTGTAAACAAGTCTTGAAGAACAAAACCTCTCACACCAGGTCCTCATCTGTAGCCGGCCTTTCATCTCCATCATCCTTTTATTTGCCTCACCATTAGGCTTCTCCTCACTGCTCTTTGTCCGACCAACTCCCTGCCTACAGGCCTTAGTGCTAGTCTACCGTGTGGGTGCGTATGTGACGACTGTACATATGATGAAAGAATACACACTATACATTCCATGCGTCACGAGGTTCTGTATTGTCTTTTGCAAACTTAACCTTGTCTTATGCCTTTTCATTAAAGGGGTTCTTGACGTATTTTCTGATGCCTCACATGTGACTTATGCTATATGGCATCTCACCTAATGTTCTGTTTTTTTCCCCCAATGCTTTGGTAATTTAGATCCATTTGTTTATGAAAAAGAAAGCAAGAGGTATTCGTGGGATATACAATATTTGGTACAAAATTTGCAAATATATATTATATTTGATACAATATTTGAGTTTGTGTTATCAAAAGGAAGACACAACTACATACAGTACTGTTATAGGGCTACGGTTTAAATGGCATTAACACAGTTTATAATTCATAGAACATGCAGGAATGTGAGTGAGTATGCAGGAAAGGAATATTAGTGTGATAGATTATTATGACTATGAAATTACCAGAGCTGGTTATTTATTAGCAGTTAGGTGTGTACAGTGAAAGTAAATGCAAAAAAGTATTATCTAATTTCGCTTTCTTTTTTAAGTAGGCTACACATGTTAATTTAGTTGTGCACAATTTAGTTTTTATTATTATTATTGAATTATTTTGATTTTTCAAATAGACTTACATTGATTTGGCTCTAAAATATTTGTATTGTTAAAGTAAGTCATTTGTGCTTGGATGCTTGTATTGTTTGCATGCATCATGACTCATATAAAAACCTGTGTACAATGTAAAGTATGACACAGTAGCTCACCCGCTATGAGTATCATTATGGAATTAATTATTGACCAACTATTGTATTTATTTACTTATTATTTATTAATGGTGGCTAATAAATAGCATATACATCTATTTATCATTGGATTCATTAGTTCCATTGGTATTGGAATCTTTCACAGATTTGTGGATATTGTACAAAGATTTATGGGTGGTATTTGAAAACCAAGTATTAATTATGGTTGTAGCTCTAACATATTATTTATTATGTTTGTAGCCCTCTTTCATAAAAAAATAAAGATTAGATCTTGTCAAAGGCCTGCAAAATATTTAGTTTGGTTTGATTTTAGCAAAAGATTCTGCCTTGTCAGTGTACTTCTGTGGATGTCCATAACTTAACATTTATACATGCAGTCTAAGCACTCAGAAAAAAGCAATGTCCTTCTGTTTTGCTTCAGATTACCTTTGGAAGTGTACACGTCTAACACATTTAGAGTTGTGGAGCGAAACAAGGGGAGAGGCTTTTGAGTGAGCAATACCAGAGCTGAGGCGCCGAGCCCAGGCTAGGGCCGGCAGACCAGCCCCTTTCCCTCACAGGGAAGCACAGTGTTGTTCTAATCATGTCAATGATGTCAGGTGGAAAAGATGGCTTACTTCCTCTCCCTCTGCCAGCCCTCAGCCAAGAGGGAGAGAAAGAGAGAGAGAGAAGGCCACAGGCACATGGTCCGAGTTTCTTATTCATAAAACTGAGATTTTCTGAATCAAATTATGCCCGTTTATACCACCCCCTCTCCCCCATATTTGTGTGTGTACTGGGAAGAAAATGAGTTTTTCATTTGAGGTCATTTACATGAACGTAAACACATGTGACAGAATTCTTTTTCGTGCACTTGAGTCAAGTCTAAGATGTGGTTTCTGCGTTTGGGCCTTGCACATAACAAAATTCCTTCGTACCTGAATGGTAAAAATATCCTTTGAAGATGCCTTTAATGCACTTAGAAATTGCTCTCATTTAGTATAGTAAGTATGTGGGACATTTTAAGTGTATATGCTCAGAATATGTCACAGTTATTTCAGAATTCGGTGATTAAGTTGGTCATGGAACGTTTTCAGGATGTAACCTGAATTCAGAATTATACTAAATTGTTAATATTGTATTTATCTATTTTGTACATTTGTGTAGCGTTTTTTTGCCAATTAACATCCCTTGGACTGTACCGCCACGAACCTGAAATATTTTTTATTCGTATTTTTATAATTTGTTAGTTGAAGATTTTATTTGTCTATTTTATGGAAAACACCTCTTTTTACAGAAACGTTGATAGTGAAAGTCAGAACGACCAAAAACAAAGAACTATTATATAATTGATTGCAACATTCAAGAGATGCAGTTCTTCGCCAAAACGTTTAGGGTGTCACAAGTTATAGCCTGTTTACGCAATCAGTGAATTATTTTTTGTCTATTGGATTCAAAGGCCTTCAATTCAGTTCATATAGACACAACAAATTCAGACAAATGTTCATCTAAGAGCAGAATTCCCATATCCTCCAAGTAGTCACCTTTTCATTCATTCATTCATTCATTCATTCTTCTGTTTTATCATAATGGCCTCATCCTGACAGTGCTCAGGTGTGCACCTATTCTGGGCAGTGGTGAAAAGATGGGGATTGTATAGTATTTGAACAACCCTGTTCATCGCATCAACAAAGAAACCTACTCTCCAGTTTTAGACTCCCATCAAGACATCCGCACATCCGATTAAACTCACAGGCCTAAACTCTTTAACCATGCCTTTCAGCTCTACTGACCTGTGGACATGATGGGGAAAACAAAATCCTAAGAATATACTGATGTACTCACGCACATAGTGAACCATGTGAACCACGATGCAGGCAGAGCCCTGTGAAGCTCCAAGCTGAACTTTGATTGAGGTGGATCCTCCAGAGGTGAAGGTTGAGGTGCCAGAGAGAAGCCGCACGGAAAGAGTGCGAAGCGGCCATACATGTGCCATGTGTCCGGTGCAGAAAGCCCAGAACAAGAGAAGAGCCAGTGAGTGAGCGCTCCCAGAGCAGAGCAGAGCAGTGGAGACCAGTGCATGTATGCTCCTCCTATCACCCGAAGGCTTGGGACTGAGGTGGAGGCGGACACATTCACTGAAGTTTGTGTCTAAAACCACACCCAGCCCCAGAGAGGAGGGGAAACTTTTCCTTAAATAACACCGACAGAGAGAGAGAGAGAGAGAGAGAGAGAGAGAGCTGGGAAACTTGTGTTCTTTGCTCACACCAACTTCAAAAAAAACAAGCAGGAGGCTCTATTTTTTTTCACCTCCTTTCTAAGAGAAAAGATATTTTCAGTGTCAGGACATTTGGAGGATTCCTAGTTGAGGCATAGGCTAGTTTGAAAAACTGCAGGGTTAAACTGTTGTTGCCATGGAAAATCATAGGTTCAGGATTTCAGTGTGAACTGGTGAGGAAATGATCGGGCCCACAGCATGTTGTGATAATTGATTACTATTTATTTGTGTAGGTGCAGTAGCTGAATAGCCGGGGGCTGAACTAGATGGAAAGATAACTACTTTTATAATCCCATAGGAAATTCTCGGGAACTGGCGTAGGCTTCAAATTTTCACGTGTCTCTTTTCATTGATGAGAGCCAGCTGCTTCTCTTTCCAATGTGCCTGTCTGTATGCCTCAAACTGAATGTTTCTGAAGATATGGATTTGTCCTCACCTATCTTGGTGTCTTTTTTTTTTTTTTTTTTTTTTTGGTCAGTTTTTTTTTCTGTAGGTATGACCTACTGCTGTACTTTTACAGTTTCATTTTCAAATTGATCATTCAGTTTCATTCACAAAAGTTGATGAATGTTGATGAAAGTTGTGTCAAATGATAAGGTTAATGATTTTCTTTAGACTGCTTCCATTGTTAAGCCATTCATGTCTCCAACATGACATTTTGTGAAGATTAGAATGATTAAATGGTGAAATCATTCGTTGCAAACCCTTATCACACACACCAAGGATAGAATTTGAATACACGGCAGACGTGCAAATGTTTGTCTACCAGTTTCTGTTTACAGCAAAACATTTTCTGTTGCTAGGCAACTCTGTGCTAGATTATCAAATTAATCCAATCAGTGGCTATCATTGTCCATTAGCAGAGAAATTTGATACAGGATATTCAGAACAAATTTGTTTTATGCTGACTTAACTGATGGCTCAAGTCTTTATGTTTGCATCTAGACCATATTTATGCTGAGATGCCCAGCTCCAGTTGTATGGATGATGAAATAGCCAAAGAGAGACATAATGTTCACACCTGCTTGTCCCATTTTCACCAACATTTGCTGATTTAATATACCCAGCTTCATTCCTCAGTACACTACTTTGACTAGTTAAGGCTGAAGAGAGGATATGACACAATTAACAACCCGCCTCAAATGCCCCATGAAGGCTACTTGACAAAGGAGGGACCTAGAAACGAACTATACAAGCCTTATTTAGTCTGGCTGGTTGCCCAGGCAGCAAGTGAAAACAAAGTTTGCCTACATACTCCCTATCAGTGACTTCAGACAGCCAGACCCACACAAAATACTTTCACCTGTACCTCCCTAGGAAAGGAAATGTAGTGCAGTGTGTGTGTGTCTGTGTGTGTCTGCGCATGTGCATGTGTATTTATGTGTGCATTTGTGTGTGTGTGTGTGTCTGTCTGTGTGTGTGTGTGTGTTTTAGGAGAGTCAGTGCGTGTATGAGTCACGCTGGATAGAAGACCCCACCCTGCGTGGGAGGGAACTTTGGAGCTTGTCACTTTGCTAGTCCTATTACAACTGCTCTGGCAACTGTTTTCTTTGTTAAAATGTCAACCCTCTCAGGCCAGGCGGAGGAGTAGGTCTAAGTTAATGAACGTGATTCCCACCACACCATCTACAGTTTGAGGATTTTTATGCTATGATGATTTACTTAAAATACTGCATATTTCACATCTTTGTAAAATATACCAATGAGATGTAAAATATATCATCAATAGTGACTAATAGTGTTTTACATTGGCTAACAGGTTTAACATTATTTAGCCTTGTTGCTACTGTTACAGTGTCTATAGTGTGACAGTTTGACTTACACACATACACACACACACACACACAATCACACACACACACACTCGACTTTTGGATTTTCCAAAGTCAGTTTTTCATATTGTCATTTAGCGTCCTGCTGCTTGTGAAAATGAAAGCTTAATCAGCAAAGTACCCTGAGCAACAAAAGACCATGCCAATGTGAACCTGCCTGGTTCAATCGATCCTGTTCCCAATTAAAAAATAATGTGAGCTAAAAATGTTCTGACATTTGCTTTGAACTCAAAAAAAAAACTATGTGGGTAACTTAAGACCAGAGTAGCAGCATGGAAATCAAGCGCACGTGGTCACGTGTGCTTCCTAATTTCAGTGTAATCGGGAACATTAGGTTTGCTTAGAAGTATCATGCCAGTTGGCAGGACAGGCAAAATCAGATATCAAGCTCGCTTGCTACTCCGTCCAAATAAAGCATCCCTTTTCTGTCTAGCCGCTGTGTGTGTCAGCATCCCTGGTCATTTTCTTTCCACCAATCAAGAACCATTTACGTTCAGAGAGGGGGGGGTTGAATGCCCTCCTATGCTGTTGTAGTCATCAACATTCACAACAGTTGGTACAGTGCCCCCCTCTTAATGTGTGTGTGTGTGTGTGTGTGTGTGTGTGTGTGTGTAGTGGCCCTCTTTATGCACTGATGTCTGGAAGCACTTACTCAGGGGCCAGATTGCTGATGTAGATTAAGGCTGCACAGAGGCTCTGTATGGCGCTACAGTGGATTCCACTGGCCATGTATTGTACACTGTAGAATTTCTAGCGGTTAAAGGATCAGCTAATAGAGATTCGAAAACAACAAAAAGTTTGTGAAGACTTGTTTTTTGGTAAAAAAAAGGGGTAGGATAGGGCAGGGTAGGTTCCCCAGAACCCATGGCAAATACTCAAGCCTTAAATGAAGGGGTTCTGGATAGTCCAGTGTTTTTTGAGTTTAAATGAACAGGATGCAAAATTAGGGTATGAAGCCTGTAGATTGCCCCCATCTCTGTCTGTGTTTTGTGGTGGTGTTGCTATAGGCAGCAGGACTGAGGCAGCACTAACATTTCAAGAGGACCTATTTTTATGTAATTAGCATCTTTGGCTCTGGGTAGTTTTGCACATATAGAAGAATGTTGGGGAGAGTTTCAAACATGATCACACTTGATCACACTTGTTCAACTGAAAATCCCGTCATGTTTGGAAAGCTTTGCCATGGGTCATTGAGCTCAAACTTGTAGTGTGTTTTTGAGACGTACTACACTGGCATTTCAATGCAATATGTAGTGTGTTTTTGAGACGTACTACACTGCTATTTCAATGTAATATGTAGTTTGTTTTTGAGACATACTACACTGCTATTTCAATGCAATATAGGGAAATGCAATAGGGGAGGCTGGTGAAAGCTTAGAAAGTCTAGAAAAAATAGAAACATCAACAATCAACAGCAATACATTTTTTGCAGAATTATTTTAAAAAATCTTTTTTGTGATTCTATTTTGGAATGTGTCCCATGTACATAAATTATCTGCATTTCTAGAAGCTCTTGGTATCTAGCTGATAGTCTTGCTTTGTTTTTGGGGTTGTTTTTTTTCTTTGTTTGTTCAGCTTAGTTATGGTTTTATCTGAGATCCATTCTAGTGATGTACAGCAGCCACATGTAAAGAAAACCTTTATTAGCCGTAAAGGCACAAAATAATGATTGAACTTGGTCTCTAGTTGTCCATTCATGTCTACAGGTTCACTAAACGAAGCTACTATTTGTACTATACAGGATGTGTTGACATGGCAGAGGGAATATGAGTCAGTCTCACTCAGTCAACTTGTCCATTTTGAATGGGCACATGTCATCCTGCACTAGCTCTCTCCAGTCTGCAGTGACGTGTGTAAATGCCCCGTGTATGTGCTATGTGTGTTCAAGCAAGCGTCAGGCCTGTGACCTTGTCAGCACCTGTTTTGTGTTTGATGGTATGTTTTTCTTCCACATAAGAATCATCTACAGGTCAAACGTTTATGAAGGATGCCGTTAAATTTTGCTCGCACAAAGTTCAGCTTATAAAGATACAAAGAAAGGTGTGTAAAATGTTTTATTCTTACACTGTGCATGTATGTGCTGTGTGATGAACAGGTTTTTCTTTGAAGCATTTTTTCCTCCGTTAGGATTGTAAGAATTTCTCTTTTGTCTATCGTTGCCTGTGTGCTTTTAGCAAAAGGGACACAATTTATCTCAGAGAAGTAGGTCAACAACTTAGGCTAATTTGAAGATTTTTTAAGGACATAAATGTTTGAACCACTATTTCTTGCGGTTCCTTTTTAGCCCTTTCAGAATGTTTTCATGCTTGTCAGGGGTTTTTTTATTTCATTTTTTTTTTTTAAATCTTGTAAGTCAAATTGTGTGCTCTTTCTCAACATGTAGTCTTTTGCACAACATTGTACTCCAGTCAAGTTGCCCATCCGTTTTCTTTTATGGATCATATTACAAAATAGAGTAGATGTCAAAGCAGACAAAATATTGTATAAAATTAACTTTCACGTCGTGCCCAGTCTTGGAGTGCCTCAAAGCTTTTCCAAGACCCGTCAACCATGAAATTGTCCTCGCTCTGCTCCCTCTGATGTTAAGGTACTCTCCAGAGAACTACAGAAACTCCTCTTCTTTATCCTTGAGTCACCTGCTTGTGTATGTGTGCCTCCTTAAATTACAATACTTTCCTGCTTACCTGTTAAGTATTTATCAGAGATGTATTTTTGCAAGTACAAAGTGTTTTTGTTTCCAAATGAAAGAGTTACCACTGGGATGAGAATTTTTCAGATTTTTGTTCATGTGTTCACACATTCCCAAGAATGTGCCACATATGTCCATTGGTTTGAATTATCCAACAATATGATCACAGGCAGTGCTAATGGCCGTGTTTGGTGCACCTTAAAAGTAGCCTATTAGAGAGGCTGTTTTGAAGCTGGGAGCAGGCCGGGTGTGTGTTGTGTCTCGTCAGCCATGTGTTTCTGGATCTCTGTCGGCATCTGGATCCGATTTCCTTTCGCCGTGTCACAGAAAACAGAGGCTTAAGCCATGAGTCATGTCCTCGGGGCACTGCTTTCAGTGGCTGCTTGTGTACTTTAGGGCTGATTGTGAAGTGGACCATTGTGATGGACCACCACTCCCCATGCCAGACCAGAGTGCCGACTTGAGGTTGTGACCATGTTTCTCTCCCACTCGTCCCCATTCGGAGAGTTCTGCAGTCTGGTCTGTGTAAGGCAGCCAGCTGGGCCTTTTGTCAGCAGCAGACCATAGCTCAAGCCCATCCTCCATCCCTCTCTCCCTCCCCTGCTTCCTTTACTTAAAGATCTCTCTCTCTCTCTCTCTTTCCTTCCTTC
This sequence comes from Tenualosa ilisha, assembly GCA_015244755.2. Taxonomy (NCBI): domain Eukaryota; kingdom Metazoa; phylum Chordata; class Actinopteri; order Clupeiformes; family Clupeidae; genus Tenualosa; species Tenualosa ilisha. The sequence goes on along the minus strand of PYXC01000541.1, from coordinate 4,593,892 downwards.
TCTCTCTCATTATGATCTTTCTTTCTCTCTTCCTCAGTTTTTCTCTTCCCCTCTCTCGGTCTGTCCTTCCTTCTATTTCACTATGATCTCTCTTTCTATATATATATATTTCTCTGACTGATAGTGACCAGATGGGGAGTGGTGAGTGGAGCATCCTCTGTCAGGCTCTACCTCAGATGACCTCTCAGTTCCTGCTAGGCTAGAGCTGTGGACTGTGTTCATTTAGCTGTCTATCCCGATCAGCCTCAAAAACATTGAGGAGACCACACTAAAATTATGCGGCTAATTAGTTGGAACAGAGACATTGTCACAGGCACAGAGTGTTCAGTACGCATTCATTCACGTCCATTTAAAAAAAAAAAGTCATTCTAAAAAACATGGGGCACATTTGCCCTTGAACTAAATTTAGCCACAGTGGCGCTGCCATCATTAACCCTTCAGTTCCATGTTTTTACAGGTGTCTGCTGCTTTTTCCAGTAGCCGATCTGAATAACAAATGACCTAATGCCCCACCTCCAACTCACTCGCTTTTGTCCTGAGGTACTAGTCTGCATTGCATGTGATGGAAAGTCTGTAGGGTAAAAGTAAACAATGTAAAGTTGTACGTTGTGCCATATCAGAAATGTAATTCTACTTGTATACCTCGTGCCATTGAGTATGCATTTTGTATGCTTTCTGTTATAAAATGTTCCTTTCGTCTGTTTTCATTTATTCAGCGCAAAAACAGTCAGTGTGTGGAAAGCTCAGGCTAACAGTGAATTTGAGAGTAATGTGTCCATAGCAGACGCCTCACCCAGTGATTCAGTAGCAGCGCATTGAGATGGTGTCATGGTGCCAGCCAAAGAAAGAGGTGGAGCTCGTAGTACAACAATGACTCTGAAAAAACAGCTCAGTTTAACATCTCTCTCTCTCTCTCTCTTTCTCCCTCGCTCTATTTCCTTCTTTCTCCTGTCATAGTGGCCAAACGATTGGCACTGAGCCTGCTGTTGAAACCTCAGACATCTGGTGCACAGCACAGGGTGCAGAGGCCACTCCGTCTGTTTGTGCCCTGCCTGCATCTCCAGCTTTGGAACTTGCCTTGTGATGTTTGATACTTCCCATCTATTGTGAGAAATGGAGAAGTTGCAGTAACTGATTAAGATAGCATGTTATGCCCAGTACTTGAGGAGGGGGGTTGCACAGTTTTCCTAAAGTGTTCCACAGCTGTATGAAACTGATAATGTTAATCAAGTTCCAAAATTGCAAGTTTGATTTATGTTAGAAAACTTGAGATAGTCTGCACTGAAAAAGATTTAGTAAGTAAAAAGCATATTGAAAAATCAGACTTTATGGAGCATTTCGTAAGTATCATGAGCCATGATTATCATCATGCTATTATGCATAGACCTCTGTCCACCTTACAGGGAGGATACATCAGATGCATTAAGTCTTATCTGCTGTAACAATTAGCCTCCACTATAATCAATGGAACTGGCTATGCCAGACAAGGTAGTGCCGCGAACATTCTAAAAAAAATCTTTTTAATGTAATTTTTACGTGACCTAACACTTCTGTAACGCATCCACTGTAGCCCTAGGATAAGATGGCAATTTAGCCTTGCAAGTTGTCTTTATTACAAACAGAACAATGCGGTTTTAAATTTAGGCATAGCATTAATGTTCAGTATGCAATATGATCGGACAATTTTATTAGATAGGTAGTTACTTAATTGATTCCAAACTAAAGTTCAGATTTATTTCAATAATAACAATGTTGCACATAAAGGAATGACTCCATTCATTATCCATCACTATCAATTTCTTAGCATTGTTTCATTTTCAATTAGTTTAATTAGCAGCTATCATTCTATAAAAATAATTTATCATATCATATCATTTTTCTTATTTAGCAAAATTCTTGTTGTTTTCTCTCTGCATACCAAGAAACTGCATATAACAAAAAAAAAGAGTAGGTTGCTATTATGAATGATTTAAGAAAACAACCTGTAAAAATAACCTTCATTCATCACACAGACATGGGTTACCAAAGAGGACGCAGAATTCCTGCCTAAAACCTAGAGGACACTAAATTATCTCTCTATTGAATATAGACGCAGTGAGACAAGTTCAGTCAGACCACCATGCTCATTTGACAGGCCTGGGTTTATTGTTCCAGGCTCTAAGATGAACCTCGCTGCTCTGGGTTAATGTAATTCCCTCTGCTTCTCGGCCCCCGAAACCGTTCCCCTGACTTAATTTGGGTTTATGTCCTCCACTCATTTCCATATGAGTCATCCTGTGGTTTGGACGGTGGATCAAGCAACGACTGGGGCCTCAGGGGGAGCCGTGGGGACGCGGGATTGGGCTTTAGAGGATGGGAAGGTGGAGGAATAAGCAGTGGTAAACACACACACACACACACAAACACACACACACACACACAACAAACATTATCGCTCGAGTAGCAGCAATTGCAAGAGTAGCAGCAGCAACAGCAGACAAGAGGTTTTGGGTGGATGGTGTGGTGCAGATGTAGATTTTGAACATACAGAGGAATATATGAATAGTTTGGGCCAGTAGATCGACTATAGGCCCCACATTAGGACTCAGACATCTGTCTCTCCCTCCTGAGAGGGAGTGGTGGTGTGTGTGTCATAGGCTTGCTTGCTTGTCAGTGCATTATCTTAGATCTCAGGAAGCTCAAAAATGCCCAGAGTGATTCTTTTGGAACACAAACAGGAAAGTGCTGGCAGCCAAAGAGCAATTACAATATGTCATCTCTTTTATTATCTGTGACATGACCTGTATGGTGGGGTGAGAGCGATGAAGAGCTGAACCAAAAAACAAACAAACAAAAAAACATGTCTACCTCTTCTGCGTGCATTACCACCATGTGCAACACTCCTTCACAAGGTCATTTAGCCCTGCAGGTCATTCATCCTGACCACAGATAAATACACTATACATCTTCTTGTCAGTAGAAGTTTGTTTATCTTGTTTGTTTTATCCGGTTACGGTTTTGATTTATTGCCTGATGGCAAGCATCTCAGTAAGCCCCAATGTTGGAGCATGCAGCGCACCGCGATAAATCACCTAGTTGATTGCTATTCTCACAGTCCTTCTAACTGTTCCCGTGCTCGGTAGCAAGACAGAAATTAGCCCTCAGAAGTGCAGCCTGACTGGACAACAACTCTGCCCTGCTGTGAATGGTTTCATCTCCCATCACGAGAGATCATGCCTTATTCCATGGGTAACACAAGCCAGAGTCTGCTGCTCTCCTCAGTGACAACTCATATTAGTGGGCGCTCGCGCAGAGAGCCTCCAGACTCCCAGCCAAATTACATTCCCCAGTCCCTGTGCACCCTTGATGTTGACATTGATGCTCCAAATCTCGCTGTGCATATCAGCAAGGTTATCAGAGGTATTGCTGCAAACGCTGTGTGGTATTGCATTCTCTATACTGCACAGTCTTTGGGTCCACAGTTGTTAATAGAGTTCTTAAAAACAAGTGAACTTAATTCAGTTATTTCTGCAATTTACAGCTTGGCTGCAAATTAGGCCGTTAAGATTTACAGTTGGTATTGTTGGCTTGTCTTTTCAGGATGTTGTTAATTGTGACCTAAGAGTATCTAGCTGAAGCCAGATTGGTATTTTCCAGAGTGAGAGGTAGGGTGTGTGAAAAATATCATTCCAAAAATGACCATTCCACTCCAAGAGCAGACCCTATAATTCCCATTAGTATCTGCCCCAAGATCGTTGAAGTGCATCAGTAAGAGTCTTATACAGGTGTTGCTGACGTCTAAAGAGACATTTATTTCCTATCCAGGCATGAGGAATGATTCCCAGAAACTTCTAGAGCTTTCCTCCTCAACTTCATCTGCACACTAAAAGAGAGGAAAGTCAGTGTCAGAACTCCATATTGGTCTCTTTCTCTCTCTCTCTCTCTCTCTCTCTCTCATATATGGAATAAATTATGTTGAGCCTTAGTAAGTGGTTTACCCAGCGCCGATGAATCACTTGCATGTGATCCCATATTTAAAAATATCACAAAGAGCCACATTGTTTGGATCCGCTGCTACTAAGTCCCAAGCACAGATTACTTTACCATTTTTTTCTCCAATAAGCAAGCTTTTTACAAGTTAGAATATCAAAGCCAACAAGACTAAGAGTATTTCATACATCACTTGTCAACTATCAAAATATGTTAGTCTAACTGTAGGTAAACTTACAAACACTCACAAATGTCTAGTAATTTCTGAAACTGCATTTTTATCCATTCCAGGAAAACAGAAAAATTAGATGCTTGGTGTGACCAGTGCTTTTGAAGTAAAGCCATTTATCATTTGATGCCCACACCCTAATCTCCTCAATTATAGTACCATTTCCCTCTGTAATTCCACTGGCCCTGATGTTTGCAAAGGAGCCCGCTCCACCAGTGTTGTACTGGAATAGTCTTCATTCTGAATGCTGCTCTCTGGGTGGTGTTATCTGGGATTCACCATGTCCACATCAGTTGCCTTGACCTGCAATGTAAAACAGCCTCACCACCCACTGCCCCAGACATCGATCCATAACACAAAATGAAGTCACACCCAGCGCATCCCAAGTCACTTTTTTCCATCCTAAAGACAGAAGTCCTCTTAACTCTAGTGCACACTTAAAGCAACAGTATGCAACAACTTGACTCTTACAGGTCTGTCTTCTCAAGCTGCTGGCCTTAGACCTAAACAACATACTGTCTACATGCTGTCAACCAATACCTATAATATCAAGATCAGTGCCTTTTGACATGAACATGCAGTGGCAAATAAGAACCCACTAGTGTTTCTCAACTCAACTTAGAGCTCCCCTACTGGTCACTGCTATTGACACTTATAGGTCTTCTGAGGACAAATGGACTGAAGCGCGGTCGCATGGTCTCTTTGCATAGGCCACCACCGCACCAGAAGAGTTTTAGGTATTTGTGCATGTTCACAGGTGTCAAAAGTCTTGGCAAATGCTCCTAAACTGTTGAACTTTGTTGAAAAGCATGAAGCATAATATTATCCCCCAAAACATGGGTAACTGTGATGAAAGCTGGGAGGGTGGTTGGACAGGGGGTAGGGGAGTTACAGAGCACTGAACACATGCTGTGTGCTTCCATTACACCAAATCAGTTCTGCAGTCTGTCTCAAACTAAGATTAATGGCTATATAGTGCCTTCCCTGTCTAAATCAAACAGTAGCCTGAAGGCAACGACTGCATAGTGTGCAAATGCATTTTGAATGCTTGACTTTAATAAGCATGCTTGAACACAGTAATAATTCAAAAGGTCTGTGAGTAATTGAATTATTATTTGCTGAATGTATTAATGTTACTCAATTACATTTATGCGTAGGCTATATCAGTTCTTTTGTTTATTTGTGTTTTTATTTTTTTTAATCAAATATGCAAGGCACAGCTTCTATATTTTGTTTTACCGAGACACACATTGCATGTATACATTTTTAAATAGTTTTTTGTAGGCCTATATGCAAATCTTCTTTAAACGTGTCCGAGCTCACACATTATGGCTGCACCTCCAAATAAATGTGAATCTGGAGAGTGCCTGTATATCTTCTTCATAGAAACTGGTTGAGTGGCTGTTTCTGTCGGGCGTAACCCTGGTGACTTGTTGAGGGGTGTAACCGCAGTGACTCAGACTTAAATTATGTTCCTGCTGAAGGTGAATGAGTCATGGAGATGCAGGAATACTCCTCCTCCTGAGCGTGAGCTTCCCACACCCACACTTCAACTCATGGAAAATCCATCCGGGCAACATGGCGCTGACTTTTCATGCGGTATGTATATATGTGAATGTGTGTGTGTGTGTGTGTCTGTGTGTGTGTGTTGGTTTTGTAATAACCAGTCAACTACTGTAGCTCTTCATCAGGGCTCTTTTCAAACATTAGCATTAACAGGGCTGTTGCACCATTGTTGCAAAGCACTGTTGTGCCCATTGAGGAAAATACAGTTTTCAAACCTCTAAGTACAAGATGTTCGCCAAGAAAAACAGCAATTATTTTCCTCAGACAGATACATTGCATGTACTGCCAGCATACAGCTCATTGCCATAAAAAAAAAAACAGTGCGCAGGTAAAATTGACAGCTTGAACTTGCAGTGGAAACTGTGGCCTTGTCTGAGAATGCCATTTCCTCCTCTGGGCTTATTCCAGCGAGGCTACAACAAATACAGAAAAGGCAGGGAAAATAGAGGGAGGGAAATCAAATGTTAATAGAAATAGAAAGTAGTGATTCATTTGAACCAGAGAGGCACTTTTCAGCATTGGCGCTGTAATGGGACTCAAGGGTGTGCTACAGTGCCACAGTGCCGTGACTCACACAGGAAGGAACAAACAATGAGGAATGGAGTTAAAGCCTTGTGTTCCCTGCCCAACAAATAATAACCCGGCGTAATGAGACGAAATAAAACGAAATAGGCCTGGGGTTCCTTCACCAAAAGTCAAGAGTCTAAAAGAGAGAGAGGGAGAGGGGGAGAGGAAAAGTGAATGAGCGATATACTGAGAGAGAAGAGTGTCACTAATAGAGTAAGCGAGGTACTTAATAGACCATCAGAAACCATCTTGACAAATGATGCTTCTACAGCCAATTGAAGATGACCTTTTTTAAGTAGACCTGAAAAAGTACATTTCAACAAGCGCAGGCTGGCGTCACCCTTTATGACCTTGTTCACACAGTACCTTTGACGTTCTTTTGTCAGCCGCGTCGGACAGTGATAATTCATCAGGCAGTTAACTCTTTTGTCATGTGCTTAAATGTCTGTCGAGCTGGCACCTCCACAGGAGACGTCTCATTCCTCAAGAATAATTATGAGAGTGTGCAAAGGCTGAATAAACAGGTTTTATAATCTTCAAGTGGCGCGTCTGTCTCTGTTCTGCAATTTAGTCGTCTTCCTCCCACTCAGTGGCCACCGGCTTCTCACCATGTAATTCATGTTTGGGAGAACGGTAATGAATGACTTCATGTAAGACAGAGTCTGCATAGGGCTCTAATCTTATTTTATTGTATTCTCCAGAAGCATATTGAGGAATGATGACACTTGAAAATTGTGTTCAAGTCCACATTGCCAGGTGTAAGCTGGAAGACATTTTTCTTTCATTATTACATTCATAATTTGTCCCTTCAAAAATAATTTGTACGTATCAAATTTGATGTAGTGTACTACATCAGAGTATCTTCCATGTCTGCAGTTAACCACCAGTGCAGCCATCAGCATCTCCTTGTTTCCCCTTATATTTCTCTAAGTTTGACGACACTATGTCTGTCCGGTGTTTCTCCATTCTTTTGACTCATTATGAACCTCAGAAGAAATCTCATTTCAATTTCATTTCCGGTCGTGTGGTATTTTTCAAATATATCTTTCACTGTCTGCAAGACTTGCATTCAGCATGGGGCCAAGCGAATTTCTTTATTCCTTGAATTTGGCTGCAGTGGTAATATGGCAGCCAGTTTATTACCCTTTGCCCAAAAATGACTCCATAACATATTACAGGACTCTGTTAGACCTTTAGTACACTCTGTTCCAGAGCAGTTTTGCCATAAATATGAAGACACTGTGTCTGCGTTTCAAATTGGACCTCTAATTTCGTCGAAAAGATTGAATGGTAATGGGACAGAGCTTTATTTGCAGTGATTTATTGTGTCATTGTTCAAATAACGTTGTCATTTCTGTTGCCATTAAGGCCTGTTTTACATCAGTTAATTATTGATTAATTAATTTTATTTTTAATTATTGTCCATGGAATAAATAGCAAAAAATATACATGAAATTTTAAATGTTATAACAATTACAATTGTATTACTATGTCTCATTCATGAATGGAAAATATAGATACTATTATGTGTTAAAATAATTAGAATATTAGAATAACTGATGTTTAATGTAAGAACTAGTTGTGCTGTCCACATTTACAAATGCTTAATCAAATTATGCTGGACACTGATGGCTTTTATACACTGTAAGTACTATCTTGTATGAACCAAAGTCTGAGTAAAAGGCAAAGTTTTCCTTTAATATTTTGATGTATGCTTATTATCCATATGGGCATGTGTGAAAACCTGAAAATGGAGCTCTGTTTTAGATTATTTAAAAACGCCATTGTGCACATTTGAACAGTTGAGTAAATGATCGTTACACCACCTGACACTAACTCCTGTGACCTAACACTAGCTAAAGCTAGGTGCTCACACCACCCCTTTAACACTCCACAAACTCACTATTATTTACACAAACAAACTCATAATCCATGCCAAAATGCTAATCCTTTTGTAGTGCAAATACTTTTTTGTATGTCTTTGTATATCTTGTATCAAAACATTAAAGCATTGAAAGTCTATGGATACTTATTTAGCAAATTTCTGAATTATTCTCAAACTTGTGATCAGATCCATTCCAGTCTTCAGAGGCCGTATAAACGTGAACATCTTTCCTCAGCTGCAGATGAGAAGTTTTGATAAACATGCATGATTTGCCTGAAGACTGTCTTCCGCCGTTTCTCTGGACGTTATGTGGAGAATAGACAGGATCCAAGGCACTTTTCCCTTGCAAAGATACAAAGCCTTCATTTCATGACGCTGTTTCTTAAAAGCATGTACGATACATGTGCAAGTGCACAGTGTTGAAACCCACGCGTATAGCAGCACAAACACACTTCTTTCAGGGGCACATGAGCCATTGTTTGGAGTTTGTGAGCTACTCGGTTACCAGGACAACCGGAGCTTCTCTGACTTTGGCCCAGAGAAGAAAGCATGTGTGCGTGAGTCAGAGGAAGCTCATCTCTGTCAGATGCCTGCCCGTCTTCTCCTACAGACATGTTTGTTTCTCCAAGCTACCCGGATTGCAGTGGGTTTTGGTTTTGTTCTATAGATATGGTGGTCAGCATCTAAAATGATACTCCGATAAAAGAGATAGGCTGTTGACCTTGAAGCCAAAAAAAAAGAAAAAAATGGAACTTGACAAATATTCATTATACTTATCATATCTATAATTGTTTTTTTTTTTTCTTGTTCAAGTAAATGTGCAATAAAGGTTCTATCTACCTTTATCATGTCATGTGTTAAGCTACTATAAGCCAATGGCTAACTACTGATTCAAGGACCTTAAAAACATGCTTTGAATAACACTATATGTACCAAATGTGAATAATTAGCTATTTATAATTTATTGTTCCACTTTCATTTTGACCTTTTATATGACATCACCATGATTCATAGCAGTTATGCAATTATTTGCTTTTTGTCTTTTTGTCTTTTTCAAGTCTATTATCAATTGTGTCACCATTACAACCAGCAGGACAATTATCCTACACATATCCTTGATGAAGTACACACACTTCAGTGATATCCGCAAATAACAGAGTGATGGTTGTAGTAGGGCAGGAATGGTTCAGGTGTGCCTGTCAAACACCGACTGATTCATAAGACCTCAATGATCTTCGCCTTTTTGACATCATGGCTCACCTTCCCCGTTCATTCTCTGCTCTTGGCCGTGCCACGCTTGTCAGATGTCCGCCCAGACAGGCGTGTTTCTGCTAGACTGAGTGGCTGCACTTTAAGTATCTGCTGGCACACATACAAAAAATACCTGCTCCAGGTGGCTTGGCAAACCTGACTGCAGGCATCACAAACAGACGCAGTGAAGCTCCACACCAGCACTGAACCCACTCCAAGCACCACACCCACAACTGAGACCTATAGTCTAGCCGAGAGGAGGAAATGTGAGTGAGGAACTGCTCGCGAGTAAATGCGTTCACGCTTCCTCAAACACCAGTTCATTAGGCCAACTGCGAGCGGCGAGCCTCAGTGTACCAGCGTTAATAATAACCGCCTTCACTATCAAGTCACTAAAACGACACCAACCACCTCAAATGAATCCTCATTGGCGAGACCCAGGCAGCATCGAGCCCCAGATATCCTACCGATGAGAAGAAGAAGGGCTGGGTGCATATTTTGGGGATAGGGGTGGGTGTTATGGCCTGGGGTGGGGGTGGGGGGGTCTTTGTGAATTCTTGCTTAAACAAGCTTGCAAAATGAAAACAAATTTCTCGCCCCCTGTACGTCTGCTTTTGTTGTGTTTACATCCACATGGGCACTGGGACTCGGGGTTTATTTTTAGATGGCCGTGCTATTAGGTTTCATTTGGTGTGCAGTTAGGGGCCCAGACTCACTCCTCCTCCCCCCTCTTGGCCAGTCCTCCACCAGAGGCACAGTGGTTTCCTGCCCGTTTGTGACGCACTGTGGTAGGGCACGCACACACACACACACACACACACAAACACGCACACACTCACTCACTCACGCATGCACACACACACACACACACAAACACCACACACACACACACACACACACACACACACACACTCACTCACTCACTCAAACACACTCAGACACACACACCATCACCACTGCAGAAAGGGTTCTTTGTGTTGCTGCTGCTGTGCTCTGCTGCCTTGTCTCTCTCCAGTGCTGACAATGTTTTTCCCTTCCTCAGACGGGCAGCTAGTGCTTTCCTCCCGCCGCTGCCGCCGCCACTCGGCTGCCCTCAGCTCCTGTGCCATGCTGTCTGCTCCGGGAAGCTGGTCAGGAGGGAGAAGAGCCAGCTGCCTCCCTGGAGGCCTGCACTACCATAGCACACTTGGCACAAACGCTGGGATTCAAGGCATTCGAATGATAACAGTGGGCAGACAGTCCCCCCGCTCCCCCATCTCCCGTTTACACACACACACACAGGCATAGGCACACATTTAGTGTGATAGCCTTGTGACTGTGTAATGTTGCTTTTTGATCAGTAATGCCAGCAGTGCCCCCCTGCTCCTGAACGCTAACAGAGTGCTTCAACTCCAAACCTCCAGATTATTTTATGGCCAGTGTAGAAAATAGAACCAGGAGAAAGACGTTTGCCCAGCTCAGATATTCTTCCTTCTGATTATATTTAGTTAAATATGGAACAATATAGTAACTAAAAACACTCAGCAGATGATTTCTCTGTACATCTTGTCCTGAGTTATATTTACTGTATAGCAGGATTAAATATGTCCCAAAGTCTCTCTGGCTCTCTAGCTCCCCCCTCAGGATAAGGAAATGGAGAGAGCATGTTTTTGGTTATTATCTTCTCCTCAGTCACTACACTACTGCTATTACTACTGCTATTACTGCTACACTACTGCTCATGCTATCACCCTTTTCTGTTGGCCTTGGGTGGAATATATATTTAGTGAAGCACTAATCATAAAATGATCAATTCTATCATTCACCACCTGACTCTCAACCTTAGGCTGATGAGTACTGAGTGTTCTGGCACACAATGGCTGCTGTACACTGTGTGGGTGTTACACATTGTGATGGTGAATGAAGTTCCCCCTCCTCCCCCACATCTGCCTTTAAAGCTAGATAGAAATGCATTGTGTTGTTGTTGTTGTTGTTGTTGTTGTTGTTGAAATCTAAGAAGTATGTTCCAGCATTTATCACTTTTATAATCATTGTCATTTTCTACATTTTATTCACATTTGGATCATTGGTAGATACCAACATATAGTCCATCTGTTCATTTCTAACAGTGTAATATTGTAATTTATTTATTGGCTATGTGTAGTAATTGCAGGCAAAGTTCAAGGCTTGTGAAAAAAATATTTTGCACGAAATATACCTTATTGTTGGAATGTGGAACTGACTCATGTGTTTGTGCTTTGGATGCTGTTAAAAACAAACAAAAAAAACAACAAAAACAAATTGTTGCTTCATTATTAAATTAGGTTTTGCACTCCATCATTCAAATTAGAGGAAGGGAAAAGAGCTGTTGACTAAATTTGCTAATTTCATATAATTCTAGTCCTAGTACATCTAGTTATAGCTATGGACTATTGCTGGTTCTGTTTGGAATGTGAGGGTGGATCAAAACAATTTACTTTACAGCAAGTAGCCACGCTCTTTTGGTAGGAAAATAGCTAGTCTGGTGTATTATGTTTTGGTGAAATATTCACACTAAGCCCCTGTTTGTTATTAATAACAGACAAATAATGATATTCACAATAAGCCCCTGTTTGTTATCAATAACAGAAAAATACTAACTGAATGTTTAAAGATGTTGTCTATGATGAAAGCTGGGTATGAATCACCCTTTAAATTGACCTTTAAAGAGTTATATCATCCTGATAGGAAAATCACCATTGTGGTAGTGGCTGAACATTTAACATTTTAAAATTTAATTTGAATAAATAACAGAACACATAAAAGTGAGTACTTTAGTCATGGTCTATCTAAGATTTAAATTTTTTGTCAGTAGCCTTCCAAACACACATCCTTGATCCCTAGGTCAAAAATTCAGGTGCAGCTGTTTTTTGTTCTTTCTTACTTTGCTCTCTCACAGTTACCACTGTGTCTTTTTTATTAAAATGACCCGATGTTGTTTTAACAAGTTCTGCTCTAGTTATGACTCTCTTATTTCTTTTTTCTTCCAAACTTGACGATAAAAATCAAATAATCCTCACCTTTCCTCAGCAAAGTTATCTGTGTTTATCTGTAAGGAAAAGCTACTGACTTCACACTCACACACAAGGCAGTTTGCTGTCAGATGTAAAAGAAGACTGAGCCGAAGAATGGTACACTACCACGGTTGGAGTAATTTACTCAGTAATTTGCTCTCTTGACTGAGGAGCTGGAGGACTGCAGTGCCTCACTGACTGAGTGAATCACCTTAGAATGCACCTAGAGCCTTTACCATTCAGCTGTAAGAATCACATGCTTTACATTTGTATCCCAAATTAAGTGTCTTGTAAATTGCAGTCATTATCCTTACAGTCTTACAATTTGAATACATTTCACTGCATTTTTTAGTTTTTACATGGAGAAAAGACTGAATTCTATTGTGTGAAAGAAAACATACATGTTGCTCTTATTTGGAAGTCATGTGTACGTAAATTGTTTGCATGACAGCAATGAAATCAGCTGCTCTAAACACTCACTCCAATGCAACATAAGTAAAAGGCTTTTCCCTCTTTTTTCCAACACACTGAGGGAAAATGCTCAATGTCAGGTGGAAATCCAGATAATACTCTTCTTCATAAAGATGCTTATTAGATTAGCTGTATGTTTATTACATGTATTCCAGAAAGTTGACATTTGTTCATTGTTTTATTGAACAATATTTCTAAACCCCCAAAATGGTGTGAATCCAGTAGACCAACAAACAGTGTGTGCAGTGAAAACGTGAACTCCACAGAAGGGGTTGGGATGTGCTTTCTTGCCAATGCTGCTGAACATAAATTCAAATGGGCAGTTCTCTTAAACTCCTCGGCTTGGGTGTTGGGTGACCTTTTTTGAATGTGATGCCAAGCAGCAGCACACTCCCTTGAGTTAATCTGCTGGTCTACTTCATTAATCCTACTTGCTCACTCCTATCCACACCCAGTATTGAAAAAAGACGTCTACAGTATGTGGGACGTTTTCTAGGGCAAAGGCACCTAGTGCTAGATTGAGGGAGCTCAATGTTAGCAATGGACACCAAGGAGTGAAAAGCAAATCAGTCACTCTGAAAGAATGCCACGGGCTTGCTCGAGCAAGTCGAATGGGCTTTGGAGGTGCCTCTGTGTGTGTGTGTGTGTGCGTGCGTGTGTGTGTGGCAATTTTGGGTCGTTGTCTGACATGTGGATGCTAGTGGATGATATGCCCGCAGTGGCTGTTGATGGCTGGTGAGGAAGGATAGCAGGTAAGGGTCACCAGAGGCCACATATGGTGGTAGCAGAGTTGAGGTCAAGTATGAAGATCTATCTCTTAGGATGTCAACACAATTGAAAACTGGAACATTCACTGGAATATCTTTTTAATCTCCTCCATTGATGGTGGCTCTCTCCATGATCGTCATACTCATGAAAGCCAACTACCTACTAAAATATGTCCTGGAAAAATTTTATTTTGCTACAACTGAATATGGATTGAGGAAATACTGTGGGAACGTAATGCACGGTGTTTATTGAACTTGTTTGGTTCATAAATTAACTCAGTTAAACTGAAGAACGTACTGCTTGAAATTATACTTAACAATTATACAACACATACAGAGCATGTTAAAATGTACCCACAAACATTTCTGTTTTTTACCGAAAAACATCCTCCATGTCTGCAGTGATTTTTTATTATTGCACACAAACACATAATGGCTTTTTTACTGTACCTTTTACAGCCTCTTGATGAATACAAATCAAATTATTAGCCAATAATCAAAGCCATTAAAAGCAAGCATTTCTCAGGCCATTCAAATCAGCACTGACCCTCTGCTACTTCCAGCAAAAATCTAAATTCATACCCTAGCCTCTTATGGCTGGCATATACTCGCATAATAACTGACTTACAGATGATCTATGTTGGGTTAGTACTGACATGACAGATCAGGATGAAACGGTTTCTAAACAATACATAATATATTGCTATTTTATTCTTTATTCTTTTAGACCGTCCTCATAACACACATAGATGCAATAGTACTACACAGTAAATTAAATATAAGAATCATTAGACTTTGCTGCCAAAAATATTTACAAATATCTACAAATCTCAAGTCCTGCATGGTTACTAATATTTATGCTTTAGTACATTTTCTTCCACATATTTTCCAGCAACTACAGAGCACTGAAAGAGCAAGTCCCATTTATCCAATGCATCACTCTCTAGATATAAAAAAATGTCAACCCAAAAATGAATCACCCTGCCACGCCATGGTAAATTCAATGAAGAGAATGTAAATATTGCCCGGAAAGACCCGGAACCCAGTCTCCAGGCCACCGGGGCTGGGCCACCCCAGAACTGAATGTATCTGCCTGTGTACTGAGAGAGGTGTTGGAGTGTGTCTGCACATGGCAACTCAGTCAACAGCTGACACGGGTAATTTAACCAACGCCCTTCTCCTCAGCAAGCTAGTGCATATCACCTTTGGCAGGCCAATCCATCCCATGTCCCAGAAATCCCACTTTCCTGTTTGTTTCACCACGCCAGCAAGAGTTTCTCTCGTGATACATTTCCTCTGAGAAAGGTGCACACCTCATCCCTAAAGCTGCATGTTTGTTTTTGAATAGCTGTTTGATGTACCATTTCATGCTTTGCTATATTCGATTCAACCTTGCTTTTAACTCTAAAACTGACATATTAATGATTTTAAAAATTACCATAGGAGTTGGTCAAACATCCCTGTTACAGATGAAAAATAATGTCTTCATGAAACATCCCATTTGGCACATTATCAGTTTTGATTCATATTTGGAAATCTGTGCTTGTGGACGCCATCCAGTGTTCAAAGGGTAGTTTGCTACCAGTTCTCAGGAGGCACAGGAGCAGTTAAGCTCCACAGCTAACTCGCCTTCATTTCCTTTCATTGTTGCTTTCCTCTGTGGCAATAAACTTGATCTCTGCGTTGGCTGTGCGTGAGTTCACACTGTTGTCCCGTACCTTGTGTTTGAACAGGAATGGGAAGGTTTTCTTGAAAGACTTGCGGAAGCTGGCCCCCATGAACCCGTACACAAAGGGATTGATAGAGGAGTTGGCATAAGACATACAGTTGGCCCAGGTCTTAATCTTGTAAGTGGCATAGGTGGCCTTGAAGTTTGGGTAGAACGACTGGAAGAGGACAAAGATCTGGATGGGACCCCAGCAGATGGTGAAAAGCAGGACAATAACCACCACCATTTTAGAGATCTTGCTCCTGATAGTAATGGTTCTCTCTGAGAGCAAGTGAACCTGGGGGAAAAGAAATAAACAACTGTTGGATTTCTTATGCTGATGTTGGCTTGGAGCATTGATATTCCATTAAAATACCATGGCCTAAATCACGTCCTTCATACTGACAGTACAACCATTGAGAGGCTCACAAGGATAAAGCCTTGAACTGCTTCTCACTGAAATACACCTTGCTTCCATAGAGATGAAATGTTACCCAATCCAATCTAAATCATCTATAGTTTAGGATAGTGCTTTGCTTGATAACCACCTATGGATTGACTACCATGTAATGTTATGGAACAATGGAACGATTATGATGCTTAGCTAAAACCATGGACAACTTGTAGTCTACCATGGTTACTTCTGATGGTACTTTTCCTGAATGACCACAGGCAAATGGGTTAGCCCCTTGAGTCGTAAATCTGCCCAAGGTTTCTTCCTAGACTAACTAACATTAGGGAGTTTATCCTTGCCCCTGTTGTTCCTTGCTGTAATGCGCCATGAGACACTATTGTAAAAGAAACTATTGTAAAAGTAGTCCCATCTACCTTAATACCCTCTTAAAGCCCTATGTTACCCTCCAGCCACCTCGCTCCCCCAAGGAATGTTGCCTAGCATGGCCAACACCTCACACAGGTCAATTCAGACTCTTCTCATTTGTTGTTCCAAACTGGTAGAATGACCTTCCAAGTGCTACTAGAGGTACACCTCCACCAGCTCTTCCAAGAATATCTCCTGGCTTAAAATTTCTGTATAGCAGGAATGCGCTTACAGTGCACCTCCCACCCTCTCTCCATACTGCACTTTTTTATTACATTACTGCACTTTCATCTCAAAATACTACAAAAATTTCATGTTAGCAATATGCACTCTTAGTTAGTTTTTCATTGTGCTGTAGCTTGAATGTTAACCCTCTTTTTGTAAGGCGCTTTGGATAAAAGCGTCTGCTAACTGCATACATGTAAATGTTTCTACAGGCAAATAAATTATTATTTCCATATGGGCTGAGATGAGCTGCACTGCACTGCTTGTGCAGTGTGGTGCTTGTGTGTTACAGTGCAGTGTGTTCCTCCTACCTGGTGGTTATTATCCACAGGCTCCACTGCCGGCTGGCCAACCCTCTTGAGCATGAAGGAGTAGCAGAAGGAGATGGTGAGCACAGGCAGAAGGTAGACGGCTATGAATTGGTACAGGATGAAAGCCCTCTCATGTGCTTTAGAGGGGAACCTCTCCATGCAGTACTGACGCGGCCCGTACCAGTAGCCCTCTTCTATCCTCTGATACAGAAATATTGGTGTGGAGAGGATAAAAGAACCTGAGCAAAACAAAACATATTAGTTTGGGAGGAACATATCCATTTAAAGGAGCTGTATGTTAAGATCGCTCCCTCTAGCGTTTCATGCTGGCATTGCAGACTCGATGAAAACGAGTTTTCCGTGAGTTGGCATGTTAAGGACCATAGGCTATTCAGCTCCATAAAAATACTGTCATGTCATGTTTTACTAATACAACGATGACAAACGTTTGTATAACTATGTCTTGGCTTTCTGACCTAGCAAGCCTATTCAAGACTAGATCAAGCCACTCACACTACCAAAAGCCAAAACAAGCCTACTGCATCAGTTTATTTCAGACTTTCTGGCTTCCATCAAAAGTAGTTAATAGGCTATAAGAGTAGGCTATCCCTACTCGTTTTGTACTATCTTTATATCCTTATCTTGCACTTTGCTGGATCAGAATCCACTTATTGCGGAGTTCCATTGTTACTTTGCATCACTCCCTCAGTTGTTTAGCTCTACATGCACAGCATAATGTAGGCTACTCCAAATAGTCCTGGCCGAAATATTGTAAGCATTAGGGTAGCATTGGGTCATATAGCCTTAGCCTTAGCCTAAACTCATTTCGAATTGGCATAGAGCCCATTCCGAATTTCTGGTTTCTAAAGCCCTGAACATTCACGGCACCACGTACTAAATAGACTAGATAGACCGTGTTGCACCTCAGATAATGATTTTTTTCACGTCTGCATATTCACTAGGGTATCTGAAAAGTTGTCGAGTGATTACTGCATGCATTTAGAAGTAGAAGGGCACTAACTGTCTTCGGATGATCTAATAACCCCTTTTAATCATTTTGGGCATAAACATGCAAATTTTATCTGCATGGTCTGCAGCTTCTCATAAGCATAAAATCCACAATATCTTACAGCTCAACTTGTTTACACAATATGTTTTAGGCCTATATTGCCGTTATCCAGGCAACCTACGCTGTTCAGAACAGCTTAATAAGCATGTAGGCTAAACCAGAACATTCTCATATCAAACCCTCTTTTCGTGACTTTATTCCAAATACCCTCAAGTCAATGGACAGTTAGCAAATTAGTTTATGATTGTAGAACCTTTTCTCAAGGTTATAACATCTGCAACGTCTTGTTTAAGAAACAGTATTTTTCCCCTGCAAATTAGCACTGTTCAGATTATTTTCTACAGATCTAACACACGTACATACCTTACCTTACCTAATTACATACCTTATTATATACCTGACTACCTTAGCAAACAATTTTGTAAATAAATGGCAACTTCTCAAACGATCTATGTCTGCCTCCTATTCCAGGCGCTAGGCATTTGCTATTACTGGCAACTAATTTTCTAGCAGTGTGATTGGTAGGTCCCCAACGACCCAAAACAAAAACACAGACAGAACTTGTCCGTTGCAAATGCCAATTTCAGCAGTGGATTTACAGGCTGTACTGTTGTTGTCAGTGAAGATAATATTTAGTATTATATATGTTGTATTATATATGTCAATTTCTAAACCTCAAGTGATACATTAAGGGCATTTTTTTTTCAATTATTTCAATAATTTCTTACATATAGCGATATATACTTTAATAAAGTCAGGAAGAAGCATATACTAAACACACTTTTGCCTTTTGCCCCTGTACCTAATCATGATGACTATAACACAGTTATTGTCACTGTAGCTTTTCTCCATGACTTTCAAGGACATGTGTCCTGAAAGTGTTTTAAAAGGCAGATTAACATGTGTCCTAAATAGACATCTCTGGAAATGTACTGTCCTACCGATCCAGATGCAGATGCTGACCACCATGGCAATGCGAGGAGTGCGATGACGCAGAGATTTCAGTGGATAAACTGTCACATAGCAACGATCCCCACTCATAGCAGTCAGAGTGATGCAAGTAGCCTGGACGGTAACCTCCAAAATTGAAGAAGGAGGGAATTAACAGTCTTTAAATCTTGTAAATGTGAAACATACAGAATTTACAGTGTAAAAATAGCATTCTCAGCTGAACATGATCTGAGTTGCTTCGAAAAGAATATGCAGCTGTAAGATAGGGTTAATGTTACGAGGCCCACTCTAAAAGGCCCATTCTACTGGTCACTTCTTGCTCTTATTATCTTGAAGGAGTAACAGGTGGCGACCCATTCTGTGATCTATGCTAGATAAAATCAGAAAAGCACACTGAACAGAATACAGCTGCAGCATTATACAGTGTATGTGACTAATCTCTGTCAGCTAAAAAGAACAAACTGAACCACTTTGAATGTAATGACATACATCAATATTTAGGCTAATTAATATAATTAATTAACAACAACATAAAAACCACATCAGAATCATTTTGCTTTGTGTGGTGCCACTACATAAATGATACTTGTCTTAAACCTTGGACAGGCATCATTATGCTTTCTTCCCTATTATGTCCAACAGAACACAGGTGAGGGTATTTTCGAGGGTATTTCTCTTTGTGTATTACTTGTACAACCAAGCTCACTGACACCTCCTGGTGGCCGGAAATATAGCATGCACTACTGAAGTTGGGTGCTATTTTATGTTATCAGGATGGTGGAAGGCGGTACTGAAAATAAATTAGTCATTAGATGTATATATGTGGTAATTAAGCAGTATGCCCTGAGAGGCTATTCTGTATAGCAAAGGGGCGTTTTCAGCCAGCATGTGCTTTCCTATGCAACATCTGAAAGTTGTATTTGTGTGGCAAAACTCACAAGATGGTAACAGTGGACAGCACACTATCTCTTTGGCTCCAGAGGTACTGTAGAACCAGGCTACTAGAAACTGGATACAAACTCCACCCCGGGAGGTCCCAGAGACCACAAGGGTGCATGAAGCTTTGTTCTAAGGTTAGGAGGCTGCCCAAAGGGGTATAGTGCATGGTGAACAGCACAACAATACTGGATAATCAGAAATAGTCTGTATTACTGTAAATGGTTTCGAAAGACTTTTGTTGGTCCTCACTCAGGAAATCATTGACTACATCTCTGTGACCTGCTCGCTTTGTACTTTGTACTAGTGAAGCCTCTAGTCGATGGACTACCAGCAGTTTGCTAACAAGCTCGCCCTGATGTGGCCTCCCTCTTCCAGCCATCGATTTTTGTTGTTGTTTTATTATGACAACTTAATGAATCTTAATGAAGCCTAAAAGTGCTGGTGAGTCATCGGCAGTAATGACAGTTAGCTTATCTTTGGTTCAAGGAAAGGCTTGCCATCATCGCGTGGTCATGATACATAGGGCAACTTTTTAAGACGTGTTGCTGGGCAACCACATACTGGATTTCAATATGCTTTTGTTAGATGACCACCATGAAGTTCTTTTAAAAATTATGCAGTAGCATAAGAATTCTCCAGTAACACGTAACAAGAATAAGAGCAAAAACTGCTCCATGTACAACCAGCTTTTCACAAATCACCCTCTCAGGCCACCACAGCTCATCTTATCCAGAGAAGATGGACAGAACTTAAAGTCATTGTCTGGATTACTTTTACCCACAGCCCAAGTGCTGTCGGTAGAAAGAAGAACTGATCAAACTGATTACTATTGCTAACTAAATGGGGCTAAAATAGGGTGACCAGACGACCCTGATTTCCCGGGACAGTCCCCGTTTTTGGTGAGCTGTCCCAGGTGAAATACAAGAAAACGGCCCCGGTTTGTTAAACTAATACATTACTTATTTTAATGATATTGACTGTAGAAATGGAAATGTTCTTGGTTCCCAAGGAAAATTTGTGGGAAATGTCACCAATTTTTTATCTCAGAGGTCTGGTCACCTTCAGTGTCATTTCACTTAGTCCCATTCAGTTTGCATAAGCTGAAGGTTCACTATTTGGTCTATGTTGTACTAAATTTTCTCCTTCCACTTCCTACCAACAGCACTTGGTGAGCTCAAACAACAGGGCTATGATTGGAAGTACTCCAAACTATCGCTTTAATCTTGCAAACATCACCCTTTAGGGCACCAGCCTGACCTTCTCTGAGAACAGGACATTCGGATAAACATCACTGACATGCTCATTTTGGACTGCATGTCCTGAGTCATGGCCTCAGCACACCACTGCTTAAGAGTATCTCTCCAGAGGTGCAAAGGAAGTGTAAATAAATTGCATAACATTGCACAGCCACAAAAGGTACTAAACCTGTTCAAGTCTCAACGAAATCAAATTCATACACCCTGTCTGATTTTACTGCTCTCTGATGAGAGTTGATGTTGACAGTGCACACCAGATTTGGCTATAACTCAAAAGTCAAGGCACCAATAAAGGTCAGACAGTATTTTTCTCCCCATAAATTTAGATGGCATATTAGATGAGTGTTTGCACTGCGCCAGTGAGTAAGATGGTAAAGGATGTAACATTTATCTCTAAGACTATCAATAATACCAATATAAAATAGCAGTAGAGTGACTCTTGGCCATGTTGATTTTGTCAAAGTAGCTCTCGGAAGAAAAAAAAGGTTGGAGACCCCTGCCTTAGCATACTGACTTTGAACATACACCACATATCGTTGATGCTGTTGTCATTTTGCCATCTACTAGAGGCTTCATTCTTGACTTCACATTTCAGTGTGTGGACACAATAGCTGTTTGAAAGCCAGCTATGAAAAGAGAGACACATATGCTTAGTTGAAGCTAGGAAATAGCCTACTCTTGCCTCTGTTAGTCACACTTGCTGTGTAATTATATTTTTGTAATTAATTATAGCAAAGAGTTCAACAGCATCACAATGAAGGTGATGTCAGGTTTATGTCGCTTGTAAATTAATATAATGTTCTTGTGTAATCCCATTCTTAGATAATTAGGTAGGTCTTGTGCATCAGCATGGTCACGATTAATTACAAAAATGCAAATGAATGGGATATGTTCTGTAGTCACAAAGTTTAAATATGTCATTTAACCGCATTAGTTATGAAACAGATCCTGTACACATGCACACACAAGACTTGTGAATGCTCATTTTTTGAACCAGTTCATATTCATATTTCATATTTCTGTGTATAATGCTATGTTGCTGTTGTAGATGTTGAGCACTACTACTGATATTCTAAAAACTATTTGCTGATATTGAATTACCTGCTGAAGGAAAGCAACGCATTTGCACATGAAGTCCCCAAAGATCCAGCCGGGTAGAGGGTAGAGTGTGGCGGTAAAAGGCACACAGCACACTAGGAAAATGATGTCCGTGGCAGCCAGGTTAGCTAGGAGACAGTTTTATACACTTTACAGACAGCTTGGAAAGGTAAGAAGAACTGAGCTGGCATTAAACTGAGCTTTATTAGAGAACACTGAACACTGCACTTTGTGTCCTGCTGAATACGTGAAGTTTATCATCATCATAAAGGAGTGGAGAGAAATAAAAAAAAACCTCAACAATTAAAACAAATATCTGCAGATGGTTAAAATAATCCTGTTATATTATCCAGTAGTATGAAGCAGTTAGACTCTGTGCGCTCACCTATGTAGAAGTTGGTGGCTGTCCTCATCTGGCGGTGTTTGGAGATCACGTAGATGACCAGTGAGTTGCCAACGAGCCCCACCAGCATGATGAGGGAGAAGAAGAGAGGCACGAGCCAGGCATCGGTGAGGAAGGGATGCTCCTCTTCCTCCATCTGCCCCTGGGAGCTGTTCCTTGTAGACTCGTTAAACACAACCTCTGTCGAGTTCCATGTGTCCATTGGGATTGTTGTAGCGCTGTAGACAGACATTGTCCAAGGCAAACAAAAAATAGGTGTGCTATTTAACAAAAAAAAATATCAATATATATGCATTCAGGGTGAGTTGACGTGAGTATGGAAAGAGTAGGAGATTGGTGAGATTCAGGTGCTTTGTCTTCCTGACTCCAGCAGAGCATACAATACATGTTCTGTGGCCGTGACACTTTGAGTGAGCCTGCTTGTCAGAGTTTGCCAGTGTCCCTTTCCCTCTCTTTGAAAAAGGAGCCCTTCATGCTGAATGCACTGCGAGCTGCGCTCCCATTGGTTTTTATAGTGCAGCAGCACACACGTGGCCTGCTGCATGATTGCATGATGTCAGGTCTCCTAGCAACATACTCCCGTCTCTGGATCCAGGGCTGTCCAACCACGTTGATTGTGCTGCACTGCAAGAGAACTGCCTGGATCCTAACTAGGATTTTCACGTACATACCAAAAAAGCACTTTACCCTGTCAGCATATACCTGCATATATATATATATATATATATATATGTATGTATGTATGTATATCTCAGTGTGCAGGACCCCATGACCTCCTCCCATCATCAGTTCCACACACCCACACACACACACACACACGCCCCTCTGTCAGTCACTGTAATTCTTCTGTTGTGTCTGCATTGCGCCATACCGAAATGTCCCACGTCTGACTATTTAAGCCAATAACGTTTGATCCCAGTCAACTGATGTGAGCATAAGGTCAGAGAAAATGAGCATGTAATCATGTGTAATCATGTTGGTGCGGACGGACCAGTTTCTCCCATGCTTTTAGTCTGGTGTGCTGTTATTATTAAACCTGGAAATCAGGACCCTCTCTCCCAGATGCGCATTGGACAAGGTCACATGTGCAGGCACTTTATCTGAGTGATCCATTTGGCTCTCCTGTCCATGTAAATACCTTCATGAATAAATGACCAAAGGTCCAGGTACACATGTGTTAAACATGCATCCTGAATAATTCAGTCAGGGTTGTTGCATGTATGACCATTCATTGACACACAACATTTGGGTGCGTACTTCTGTTTATCTGTGCACAGACTTTCGCTCGTCCCTCCTAGCACAGAATCACACCTCAGCGGCATGCCTCTCACTGTCTTTGGCTACAAATGAGCCCGCTCTCTGTTCTGTTCTGGAAACACCCCTCTCCTTACTAATTGCAGTTTAGGCATTCACATCACAGCCATGGAAAATGCTCACAGAGCTTGTATTTCACATTATCATAAACAGGCTGATTGTCATGATTGGACAAATCATCTGACAGAAATGCAGCTACAGGATTCATGGACGGAACCCATTGATGGTTAGGCCACTTGTTAAGAATAGATGCCGAATCAGACACTGGCCTCTAATCAGTGACATCTGTTTATAAGAGGCAACACAATTATATTGTGGCTCCAGGCCTTGCCCACAGGTCAGCAGTGGCTGTCAGAGCTGCTGGAATCTGTATTCTGTTGTTGCATTGAGCGCTCTCCCACTCCTGTGAGGATTAATCTTATTGCTGCTTGGCATTTAAGGTGTGGGTAGAGAGGTTGAACTTTGCAACCTCACAGGGTCCAGGCGGCAATATCAGCTCTACGTGAAAGAGAAGGCGGCACTGGATTTCAGTCGTTTCGTCTTTTCCCTACTGGAGCAGGAGGATAGCATTTCAGTGGGGCTTGTCTGCTGCTGTGGCCACATTAGTTAATTAAAAACAATCATGCTTAAAAGGTTGCATCGAACCAAAATGTCAAACCATGGGACACTCACATTTGACACAGAGGCTTGTCTTGCAGAGATGACACAGGCCCTGCCCTGGCCCGAGCTGTGGGCCCTACAGGGTGAAACAAACCCACCTAATCCAATAAGCACTCAAATCAGACACTCTAACCTGGTTAAATCAAGACGCAACCACTAACAAATTTGAAATTTGCTCAGCACGTTCCTCTGCCCTTTGTGGACAATCTCTGAATAACCAAAACACTGGTTCCCAATTGGTCACCCAATCAACCAATTACTCAGCAACTGCATTTAAAGTGGTTGTTTACATGAAAGATGCATTTGCACCCCTGGAAATAGGATATCAGTTGTGCACCTCCAGACATCTCAGTCTTGATTCCCATCTAACTCAACATGGCATACAAATAGAGAATATGGCTCTGAGCAGAGTGCCGTTGCGTAACATGTCAATTACACTGAGGGTCCAAGCTCTCTTGTCCCTTTGTAAGAGCTGTTCAAACCACTTGACATTTTGCTTCAATATTTGTCAATACATTCACATCCCAAAGCCATATTTTATTTGTCTTTTTTTGAGCTGTGACGAGTTCATCAACAATGGTTACATTTCTAGTGCAAGGTTATTTTGAGGAGTTTTTTGGTGGTTGAGGGAATACTGTTCTCTTTTCATCTACTGTTCAGATGATTTCTGAAAGGGATTTTATAGGAAAAGTATCTGGCTACTCAAATACGGAGTATAAAAATATCTATCCTTGGCACACAGCCAAACAATTCTATGAATTCTCCCTCTGTCTCTCTGATAATAAATCAAGTTTATGTCTTTGGGTTTGCCAATTGTACATAGAGATGTGTTGTTTCGCCCCTCATTACCTAAAGAGAATGTTTCTCTTTTTTATGTAACACACGTGCGCACACACACACACACACACACACACACAAACACCAAAAGAAGATCCATATAGTGTGTCTTTTTCAGGGCAAGATTAAAATACTAAAGGCCTAAATCTCTGGGTCGTTCAGTCACTTAGCAACCATGATGACCAAAGAAGTAATGACAAAGTAACAGGCAATTAGCCCAAGATATCTACTGCATTTGTGGTGAACAACATGCGTACACTAATGAACTAATGAACACTAATGAACTAATGTACACTAATGAACTAATGAACACTAATGAACTAATGAACACTAATGAACTGATATTAAATTTTTGCTTGATTCTTTAATTTTGTCCATAGAACTGAAAGGTAATCTGACCAATGAATGACATTCATGTCTCCATGTTCTCATGCTTTCTTTGCTTTCATTGCACAATACAAGCTTAATTTCGCTCTGACAGCTCATGAGTGATGGAAAGTAACCACCCTTTTAAACAAACTACAGAAGTGAGCTAACACCCATGCTTGTGTTTCAATAATATCATCCATTTTCTGTCATTTACTCTATTTCATCTTCAATTCATGTCATTGTAAATTTGGGACAACTATCTTGGAAGGATTTTAGATATGCCGTCAACCTATATTTACACAGACGCTGTGAGGAAGCCCTAGTTGCTCCACTTACAGACTCTCTAACAGTCTCTGTGCTTAAGTTGTTGCGAAGTTTATGTCATTATGACCCATTCATTTTTGTAAGCATTTTCCTTGTGAGGAGATGATTGCCTGCTTTCAGTAAATAAAACTCTTTATTTTCAAAGAGTGGCAAAGAAAGACTCTTTTCTGTGTAGGTTATCTGTGAACCAGTTTTGAACTGAAGTCAAAGATGATCCATGCACTTCTCTTCTTACTAATTGTCAGATATGCATTTTACCAGTAATGTGCACTTCACCTTGGTAATGCTTTCACATGTGGTAAATGAAAAGATGCTGATTTTAAAAGCATAAATGTCCCTTGAACTGCATAGTCACAATAAAGAGCCATGTGCCATTTTGTCACACAACAATTTTGCTGATGTCAAGTTTGGCTGATTGCGGCTGGCACAGGCTACTGAAATAGATGTCTGGAGAGCTGTTTAGTGTGAAATGTTTTTTTTTAACCAAATCTGGAAACAAGATTTTGAATGAAATAGACCTTTTACATTTACATATTCCATTCCTTTCCATGTGAAAAATGAGAGTATAAACACATACATTAAATTACTGTATGGTATTGTGTTGTATTTGGATAGACTTCTAGTTACTTAAAGGGAATTATATGGAGTGAATCGTCCCATGGCTGTTGTTTTACATTGCTGAGTGCTGTCGGTGGGTATGAGAATGATTTGGTACAATGTCGACCAAGTAGCGAAACAGCAGCCAACGCTAACTGATGAGGGCAAGGAAACATTATCAGTTTTGTTTCTCTGTGCCCTTTACTGCCTGTTTGCAAATCTGGTCAACTGTGCTATCATTCTTTTACCTGCCAACAGCACTCGGCAGCCTGAAAGAACAGGGATATGGGCTGATTGACTATAAGCAGATTTTCCTTTAAAGGCTTTTTAAGCTTTTATTTCGACTTTTTACTATTAGAATATGCTTTTGCTTTTTTCAGTATTTTCACCCCAAAATTTCCAGCACATTAACCTTCATCTTTAAAAAGGCTCAAAACTCACAAATTGAAAATCATGGAGAATACTTTGAAACAAAACAAACAAATATGCATGTCCATGTTATTTAACACTGAAGTCACTGGTACAGCCATTGGTTGTGTTCAACAGCGTACTCTTCTGCCTGTCCTCCCCTTGCCAGATGAGCTGGAATGGATTTGTGGGCTTTAGGTGATTCAGTAATGGGACTGAATGAGAATGTGATTGGATGGACCCATGGAGCAAATTCAAATTTGTCTGGGTTCCTACAGCTTTGTACCAATGACTTTATAACTGTGGCCTTTAGGAGTGCCAGATTAATAGACTGCGGGCCAAATAGGGTCCGAAACCAACTTTTTTTGCATGCTCTGGTCATGTTGAATGTGAATTTGAATGTTAACACTGCATATTAAATCACATCTACAGGGTATAAGCTTTTAGAAAATTTATAGTTTTTGCTGTTTAAACTGTTTCCCTTAAGGCTATAAGGCAAAAATGCATCATTAGTCTCCGTAGGGCCTATGTTAAAGATTTTTCAATCAAGAATGAACCAAGACTACATATACAGGTTAAACAGCATAAACTACATATTTTCTGAAAATCTATGATCTCTAGATGTGATTTAACTTGCATTGAGACATGCATGTTCCTCCTCTCAGGGACTGTCCTTAGTTTTCAAATGTGTTTCAACGGAATTAAAAGGCTCTGAAAACAATGGTTTCAACGGGCATGGCTGAAACAAGTAGTACATCCCAAAATTTTCACTGTTAACATTCAAATTCACATTCAGCATGGCCAGAGCATACAAAAAAAGTTTTGTTGAGAAGTGCATGTGTGTGTGTGTGTGTGTGTGTGTGTGTGTGTGTGTGTTTGTGTAGTCAGTGAAAATTGTATGTGCAAGTGTAGTGTAGATAAAGAGGCTTCTAGAACACTAGGCACACAAGTATAAAGACAGCAGAGGTTTTCTTGGGTTACTTTTTGGTCCACTGTAAATGAAACATGTACTGTGCTGATTTAGTCAGGAGCAGAATGTGCTTAAGTAACAAATGCATGTTACAATGCTTTTAAAAAGAGAAAATTGCTCAGTATTTTTTACCTAATTAAACAAATGAAAGATATCATGAAAGGTTTAATGTTGCTTTTTGTTGGTGATCACGCTTCAAGTTCCATGTTGTTTTCCTTTAAAAAGCACTATTCTCATTCCTGTAAGAAAAAAAGAGTTTTTTTCACCTCTTAATTTATGGTCTAGCAAGAGAGGGGCTTTATTTAGGCAAACTCGTCAACAAAAAGGCATCAGCTATTCACCAGATCTTGAGTTCAGTTTTGTTCATCTGACTGTAAAATGTGCTGAGGAGAGCAATGATGAGCAACAAGATGAGCAATGATGTATTCAGCCACACATAGCCAAGAGTTACCTTTCCAAAGAGGTACACCATTTCTGCAGAGGCTGAATCTGAGCCTGGGTTTTACAGCCAGTTACCTCAACCTGAGATTGAGCTATCTGGATACCTAGCTGTCATCTCCCAATACCCTGAGGTGGGAGTAAATAAATGTCAAAATGCCCCTGTTGTTTTTTTTTATTTCGGTTTCAGGTACCTCAATAGTCCATCGTGTCAGGGGTAAAAGCCTGTTTTTGAATTGTTCTCCATTAGGAACACAAAATTAAGTGCAAATAGGCCTGATGGTTATACTGAGCAGCAGAGTAGAATCAAATTGCTCGCAGATCCAGAGGGGGTTTCTCAAGATCTAGACTTCCCTTGTTTTATGACATACACTCATGTATCTGTGGTGTGCTACATGGTACTCTGTGCACAAACATAAAGCCTGATCTGAGTTCATCTGTAGTAGACACGGCTGACCTGTATGGAGCAAACAGCTTGAGCTTCAAATGGAATTCTGCTGTAATTCAAATGAGGCTTTTTCAATTCAGCTTTTCAGTTGGCTTCAGTGATATTGAAGCATTATGGCAGTAACAGTAGCTCTAATCCATCTCTTTGTGCATATAGGCAGATGATATATTGAATGGCCTTTGCAAACACAGATGACATAAAAAAGTAAAAACAGCACATTAAAAAGGTAAACAAAAGTTGCTTTTTACATGGTACAGAGAAAAATTGTAATGAATACTGGTTCTGCTTTGTCTGAAGGTTTCTCTTACTGATGCCTCTAACAGTTGTCTGGAATACCTGCTCTTAAAAGGCAAAATAAATCACTGCATGTTTACATCCGTATGCCAGAACACCTGCTGTTAACATTTCTCTCCTCCCATGTGTTTTTGCAAAATTCTCCCTGTTCCCTGGACCTTCAAATAAATGCATATACTGGCTGATAAGTGTGACTCACCAGTCAGTAATGTTGTGCTGTAAAAGGAAAGGTTTTCTTCTTTTTTGTTGTGGTTCCTACCCTGCAGCCAGACCTGTACAATGCATATCCTGGCTGGATGGATTTGTGTGACTATACTATCCAAAATAATTTGGAGATGATCGCAAATGAAATGTCAGATAAAAAGGGTACGTGGCAAATAGTGGCAGAACTCTAATGAACTCCTTAAGAAACTGGGGTTAATAGCCAAGGCCTATATGGTACATGCACAGGTGTGGGGTTAATAGCCAAGGCCTATATGGTACATGCACAGGTGTGGGGTTAATAGCCAAGGCCTATATGGTACATGCACAGGTGTGGGGTTAATAGCCAAGGCCTATATGGTTGCATGCACAGGTGTGGTCAAAATTCTCTTTTATAAGATGTGTGGCTTTTATTTAAGAATTTATTCTAAAAGACATAGAGTGAAGAGAGCAGCTCTCTGTATTCATTGAACATCTTTTGAAACAAAGATATTTGGACTTTTGATCCTTGTATTCCCTTTTAGAGAGAGAAGAGAATAAGATTAAGCAACACAGTTCGTATGGAACAAGAAAAATGTTTCATGTTCATCATCTGTCCTGTTTTTTGAATCATTGTTTTGCTAGGTACATAAAGGGAGGACCATCTGCTTGCTTTATTCAGCTCCTCATTGTGGAATCTTTCACAGTAACCATAGTGACAAAGTTATTAAATTAAATGTTTTCCTTTTTGTTAATTTAGAACAATAACAGTGTGTTTATGATGTATTTGTGAAAGAGTAATGTTTATTAGGACACAAGATGGAAAAGTAATCCTAATATAAACATGTTTTATTATTTTTGTTAGCAAATTTTAGCATGACAAATGTTTTTGCAAAAAGACCAATGACTTATTGGGTTCTGAGATTGTATGACAGAAGAGGCACTGCAGAGGATTGACTAGTAAAACAAGATACTATCAGGTGTGACACCTAAGGAGCACACATACTGTTCAGAAGCACTGTATGCTATTCAACAGACAATGGTAGCCTACATTGTCTACCATCAGACTTTAAAGTAAATACATATACATCCCATCCCTTCAGAAAACACCTGGCAAGACTCAGAACAAACCATATGCAAAGATAATCAGATCTCAGACTTACCAGACGTACTCCATTAATCAAAAAACATCCATCCTACAATAGCATCTAGTCTGGCAGCCTGGTGGAAATTTTATCACATCACTAATTCACCTGTAACACCGTTGAAACTCACCCCTATCTGGAACAATCCTGATTTCACTGTCAACAAAAAAAACCCCACTTAACTCCCAGACATGGATGGGCAAGGGCATACCTCAACTTCACGACATCATTCATGACAACAGACTGGCTTCATCCACTTATTTGGGCCAGAAGCATGGCACTGAGAGACAACACTTCTTAGAATACCTACAAATTAAATCAACTATCCAAGCCAAAATTAATATCCAGACGGCTAACCTTGACATCCCCCCAATAATCTTGGAATTGATTAACATACCCTCCCCCCAAAAATCTTTCCAAAATATACAAAATTATATCACAGTAGGAAAAACCTTTAAGCCTACCATATCACAAATGGGAATCAGACTTGTCCATTAGTCCCAGTGCCAGCTTCTAGACCCAAATCTTCTACTTCATGACTAAAAATATCAGTCTACCAACTAATACAATACAAGGTACCTCACAGATTTCTAAATATCTAAAATGGGTTTTGGCTCTGACTTGTGTTCTCACTGCATACAAAACAACCCACATACATTTATGCGATTTGGCATTGCACTCTGATCAATCAGTTATGTGTAAACATCACATCGTTATCACATCCCAGCACCCTCTTCCCTATGCATACTAGGAGATACGTCTGGAGCCTCTCTAAGTACCACAAACAATGAAATACTGCTAGTAGCACTATCGCCAAGAAAATAATCCTCATGAACTGGAAATCAAGAAACACTGTACACATTACCAATTGAAAAAACCTGTTAAAAGATTATATATCATTAGACAATCCATTCACTCCCAACTTAAACAACACTCAAGATACACCCTCCCCTTGGTCATTTTTAATCACCTACATAGAGACATGACCTGACCTTCTGTGCCTGAGATCCAACTTCTGTGCCTGAGGTCTTAACTTCACACCCACATATCCCCGTTATTTCTTATTATATAGCAATATATTTTAGGGAGGGGGATGGAAGCTGGAACATAACTCTTTCTCCCCCCACTCCCTAACTCTTTTTTTCTCTCAATTTGTCCTCTCTATATAACCTATTCCTGCTCTATCAGAGCCTCTGGGAAGACTTGGGCGGCCAAATCCTGTCTGGTTGTCAGGTGAGACTGGCATTGATTGGTGCTGTACTGGAGCTGGTATTGGTGGTTTCAGTGTCCCTTTAACACCTTTATTATTATTATTATTATTATTATTATTGTTATATGTAAAATAAATAAATAGATAAATAAATAAAATCATATTCTTCAGCATTACATATATTTACTCACACACACACACATGTGGACATTCCAACAAACACACTGAACTTAAACCAATGTGTCAACGTGTGTGTCAACTATTGAGCTTATTTTCAATATGGACAAATACAGCAAAAACATATATGGAATACACGAGATGGGGAGCCAAAAGCCTAACCAAGGACAATATGACATAGAAATGCCTTTACAAAAAAAAAAAAAAAACCCTTGGTCAAAATGCAAAGCATGATTGACAATAACTATACGAGAACCAGTAGAGACATATGGATGGATTTCATTTTTGTTTTACAGATAAGTGCCTTAGTTGTAACACTGTGTTACAACTTACCCCGCTCGGGCAAGCTTTGTCACAGATTAGATAACATCTGCTAGCAATTGGTTATATGTTTCAAAATGGTATGACATTTTAGTCAACAAGACAGGCATTAAGGTGACACAAGACTGGACTCGGTGAAATGCTGCTTGAAACAAGTTTTGTTATAGATCTCCATGAAAACTCATCCAATCCAACTGAAAATTTGTGGATAACGTCTAATAGTGACATGATCAACTGACCAATTCCTGCACCTAGATAAAAAATGTGCATTACATTTAAAGCTGTGTTACTTTGTGCCCCGAGCCGCGCTCCCCTACCACGAGTAAACAAAACCTTATACATTTCCATATAATCCCTCAAATAAATTTGCCTCAAACAATTTGGCTCTGGAACAGCAAGCAACAGGAGGCATCATTCAGACAACACTAAGCAAATGTCCTTGTGTTCTGCCCAGTGTGGAAAAGGATTGTGCATGCGGAAAAGGACTTGGATTCTCACCTTCAATACAATTACTCTTCTTACTGCAGCAATAACACTATAGCAAACTGAAATATTTAAGCCTCTGTTTAACTACTGTGTGAAGAAAATAATTAACCTGATGGGAAAACGCTCTAGAGATCAGTGAGTATTGCAGCTACTAGTAAACGCTCTAGAGATCAATGAATATTGCAGCTACTAGTAAACGCTCTAGAGATCAGTGAATATTGCAGCTACTAGTAAACGCTCTAGAGATCAGTGAATATTGCAGCTACTAGTAAACGCTCTAGAGATCAATGAATATTGCAGCTACTAGTAAACGCTCTAGAGATCAGTGAATATTGCAGCTACTAGTAAACGTGAATGTCTCGTCAAATTTTATGAGCATTTTTGACACCAAGATGTTAAAGTAGCCAATGTTCTTATCAACAGTGACATATTATTTAAAGTCTCCGACTGCTCTGAGAAGAGGGAAAAAGCAAAAGAGAATAAGAGGCAGTGTACAGATTCTTCCCACTCACTGAGATGACGCCTTTCAAAAACTGCCCCTAAACCTAAGCCATTGTTCTCCTTTGATGAAAACGCACACATGCAATGCCTTTGAGAAAGACATGAAAAGGCAAGCCTGCCTCAAAGTGTTCCCACTGGGGCAGGTCTATACCCTCACAGTAATGACTGGGCACCTTAAGTCCTCTGTCACATTAGTGCTGTTTATCAGTGTATAACGTGTACAGCTCGCCTCAGCATAGGTCATTGCTGTTTAGATTGTTGCCATGAGTAACATTTTTATGTGTACCATTATGATTTATTTTAATATCGTACACCATGTTACATCATTTATGTGCCATGTTATAATGTACTATACTAAACACTAAATTGTGCATATATGCATACACACATACATGGCCTTTTTTCACAGACATCACTGTCATAGGGAGACATCTGTGACTGTGATGAAATATGTATTTTGTTCCTTTCTTGTGTCATTTTTTGTGTACTGGGTAAGATGTGTGTCTAGGGTACTGACTGGCTCTGTGTCATGCTGAGTTGTGCAGAGTGGTTTGGTGGTGAAAATAAAGGCTTGGTCTGTGTTGAAGAAAACCAACCTGGCTTTTGTAACAGGTTTTCCTATATTTGATCACGGACTGAACAAAACTACTTGGGTGGTTTTGTAACACGCAGCCTCAAGGTTCTGTTCTCTCGCCATGCTCTCTTAAAGGTACAGACAGCAAGGCTGGGTGACATTTTAATTTCCTCGCAGACAATTTTTGTCCAACTCAACTTACAATGTATTTGAACCAAGATACAACAAGATTGCACTTCTCTATTCAGTGCTTCCCAAGAACCTACATTCAGTATTTTGTATTGAGTAACTCAATTTTGTTTTTAGGACAAGAGCAGTGTGGGAAGAGTGTCTGAGTGTCTGGCTGGAAGTTATTCTGCATAGGCTTAACAGCAGGGAAGTTCATCAGGCCTAGTGAAGCAGGTCTTGGGCATTGATGACACACAGTAAAGAACTGTAGTGTCAGGAAGTGGTCAGCATAGAGTACACATTGGTAGCCATTACACCAGGGCTGGGTTTCCCAAAAGCATCAGTAGTTCATGAGGTGCTCTTGAGGTGTATTTTTTGGTAGTACTTTTCCTTCAAAAAGTCTCATGCAAGATATCTGAAGAAATTTTCAGAAGTCAAATATTAGCTCCAAGATTATGTGGAATATTAAATGGTCGATTCAGGGTTTCTTATTATAGTTATATTATTATAGCTGTAGAATTACAGATGTGATGTCACAGTTTCATATATTGACTTAAATATGATTTACAAGCAGAGCTGAATCATGGAAAAGAAATAGAGCAAAACCAATCCACACCCTCATCAGTTATGTTTCAAAGACATAAGATATATGTTTACTGAATTATTGATTCAAGCCCATGCAGTAAACCCCATGAATGTCAGGTGCTGATATAAATTCATTCTCCTCCATGTTTTTTTTTTTGCTATCATGAAAGCAGTTATTGTAGTAGTTTTGCATTCCAGTGTGTGTTTATAACGTAGCATGGTGCATCATAGTGCGTGTGTGTGTGTGTGTGTGTGTGTGTGCCCGACCCTTTAGCAGCTCTTGCCATGCAGGCAGTTGTAATGAAGGAGCCATAGGCAGTTTGCATGTTGGTGTGTGCAGAAGAAACAATGAAAACAACTCTCTTATTTACTCTGACTCACCGCTGTTTTGCCTTTGTTTCTTTCCCACCGATGTGTTTTAACATGCCCAGGGCCAGCACGACCTACCCTGTTCTAGGCAGTGCTGTTGCCATGATGACCATCAGATGGTGCTGACATGGGGGTTACTAGTCTCTCGATCAAAACTTGACTGTAGGCTACTTCAGGCAAAAAAGTGAACCCAACCTTGGGAATTTACACTGTTATGTTCATCAGGTGCTGCTTTTTGCCACAGGATGTATTTTCTGGTGGGTGTTTATAGCAACCCTAAAGCAACATGATCTCAGTACTGATAAAGAGGTGGCGAGGCATGTAGAGAATCTGTCCAATGCCAGGGATTTATTTTGAACAATGTGCTCATTTATTTTAATGAGATTGAGCAATTGGGATGAGTACAACAAACTATTACAATGCGAGAAACTATTACAATTGAGAAAAAACAGCTATTGACTAAGATTGTGACTCTTAATAATTCTATTTTGGTATGTGCTTAGAGAGGTGATTGACTATGTGCAAAACAGTGAGTCTTTATTCCAGCAGAACCTATGCAGAGCCTGCAGCACTTTCAAGGACGGCAACTGAAAAACATTGCTTTCAGGTACTGTATGTACGGAATACCATCAAGTGAATTAGCCAGTGATGTTGTAGGCCCATGGGAGCACATGCATTGCTGTTGCATCACCATCTGTGTTTGGGATGCAGAGAGACATAATAAACAACATGTTGGTGGGCAATGTAATGAATTGTAATGTAATTGTAATGTAATGTATGCTGCCAGCTATGCATTTCCAGCCAGGTGATTTCTAACACCATGCAAATATCTTCAAAGCTACAGACAGCTGGTTTAACCCTATGACTCTGATGTCGCAGTCAGTTAATTGTGCTTTTCTTTGTGTGTGACCAAACTCTCAGCCTCAGATTCTTGACAGTCCTTAATTTACATGTCCTGAACTATTGCATGCTGGGCATGTGCAGTGAATACCTAAGCCCCATTTAGGTGTTATTGATTCTGGCAGAATATCCTGTTTTGTGCCCTGGAGCACGCTCCCTTAGCCTAGAAGGATTCCAAATGTAGAGTTTGTTTTTGGTTTTTTGTTTTTTTATTTTCTTTCTTCTTTCATTTTCAGAGAACTGCTGTGTCCTGCAATACATCATAAAGTTTCTCTCGTTCACATACACGCAAATACTGAATTAATAGTATGTGTAATGTACCAGACTTGTTAGAGCCTCTCCCTCGTGTTGGAAGTATTCACAAAAGACAGTGGCAGTGGCAGTATCTTTGAAGGTCAGCAATCCATGGTCAATGTTTTTTTTTCTAAATGTCAAAGCCAGTAATCTTATTCATTAATGCAACTCCATTGTACCAGGAGGTGTGTGAGCTATGCCGCGATGACATCTGAGGACAAATCTCATAGCCGATACTATATAGTTTAGCATTTCACACCAATAATCTAAACAATCTTTTGGCAAATACACGATCACAAATAGGGTGTCACAAATAGGGGTCAAAATAGGTAAGGGAATAGCACAGGCCCATTGTGTTTTCTGAGAACTAAAGGATGAACTCATTTTTGTGTTTTGCCCACAATTGAGGTGTATTTTTCCCTTCAGCAGCGCAGCTGAGGCACATCAATGGCCTTATGAAGCACTCTTCTGACTAAAAGGCCATAATTGTCACTTTCCATTTGTTGCATCTCTCTCTCTCTCTACCTCTCTCTCTCTCTTTTGAAATTGTACCACAGTGCAATTGTGGGAACGGCCATTAAGATGTATTGCTCTGAAGAGTTCTGATGAGAGCAGTTTTGGGTTGACAAAAAGTAGGAAAATAGGAGAAAACAGGCTA
Organism: Tenualosa ilisha; assembly: GCA_015244755.2. Taxonomy (NCBI): domain Eukaryota; kingdom Metazoa; phylum Chordata; class Actinopteri; order Clupeiformes; family Clupeidae; genus Tenualosa; species Tenualosa ilisha. The sequence continues at coordinate 4,557,148 of PYXC01000541.1, read as the reverse complement.
AAAGGAGCTTTCACACCTTTGCTCAAAGTCCGACTGTTATTCATTAGGTATGATTTAGTCGTCACCTTAGCAACTCATTGAAAATGGTCTGGATTGCCAAGTGCACTGAGAACTAACCTAAAAGGCCATGCGCTACAATGTAGTGAACATGTATGAAATCCTGTATCTGGGTTGTCCCATTGGACTCCCATGGACAGATTGTGTTGTTGTTTTTTTTTTTTTTCAAAAAAAAAAGAAATACTCAGTAACTTTAAATCTATGGTGGCTTGTATGGTTAGTCTTTTAGCATCTCTCAGCTGCCTACTCCATCCTTACCTGGATCTTCTCAGTGTAACTTTGGCTATTTGCCTATAGACTGACTACCATGTAATGTAAAAGTGGGATAATACTCTATTATGAACTATTATGAACCTTAGCTAAACCATAGGCAACTTGTAGTCTGTCATGGTTACTACTGATTGTAATTTTTCTCCATGACCCCTGGCAGGTGGGTTAGCCCCTTGAGTCGTGGATCTGCCCAAGGTTTCTTCCTAGATTAACTGAACATAAGGGAGTTTTTCCTTGCCCCTGTTGCTCTTGGGTGCTCCTTCTGTGAAGTGCCATGAGACAATACTATTGTAAAAGGCGCTGTATAAATAAAACTGAATTAAATTGAATTGAATTTAAAGGGAAATACAATGAATTACAGTGTGATACAGTGTGAATCAATAAGTTTAGTAGTTTGATTGCTGTGTGTTTGAAAAAGAACCAGAACATTCGATACAACACACTGAATAAGAAACTGCAAGTAAGTCTCTGTGCCCCATTCGGTTAACGTTGGCCGCCAATTTGCTTTTTGATTTACGTTTTACGTTTACAAATTCCCTTGTTCTTCTTCCTACTGACAGCACTCTGTGGCCTTAAACAGCCAGGCTATGGATTGATTCAGACTGATTTCTCCTTTAAACTATGTATTAAAAAGATTCTGCTTTAAGTTGACAGATTTTTGCTTTTTGATCTGTGATTCATCAATATGGTAAAAAACATAATAATCCAAATGCCATTTTGCACATCTTTCAAGATAATTTTTGTCAGTTGTATGCTACTGGTCCCAGTAGAGCTGAGTGTGTTGTGTCTATCCAGTCCATTATCCCTTTTACTTTGTGTCATGACATATTTTAAAATGTGTAATTTTCCATGTTCAGAACATTGTTCTTTCAAACCTCAAATTATAATAAGTGTCTTAATGGACTGAAGTGAAAATCACAAAATGAGCTTGCTCAACAAGGAAAGTGCCGTGATTTCAACCAGGCAAGAATAGAAAATAAATGGTGAGACAGTGTCTGTCATTTGTTCTCACACCATTCTCCTTCACTCTGTTTCATGAATGTAAGTTAAGCAATTAAATCAGGGACTCAGAGGATTGAGTACCTGTTAGGTCTACTGTCCATCACAGAAAATGACTTTAGGTTTGAAGTGCACAGAGGCTTGGGGTAGACTAATATTTGTGTTTATTTGTGCGGTGCTACACCAATAACAAACCATTATGTATAAGGTGATTGAATACAGTTGCTGGTAACTTCATTTGGGAGAGGAGGACAGGTGATAAGCCCTGTAGGACTCCGATATTTAAAGGGATACCAGGCAACATTTTAGGTTAACTTACCAGCTTCGTAGTGTCTTTGATGATTAAATGGTTCATTACAGGATGAATGATTATCGCTCTGTCCCGCAGTTACAAGCTTGCAGTTTGAAAACACGGGTCATGACAAGTCAGTTTCATGAATTGAATCAAACTAAAATCTCATTTATTACCATGTCAGTCAACATAACATAACATAAATTGATGAGATTGTACAGTGCTGTTGCTTTTTTTTAAAAATCAGTGCCTGTAGGTGGAGCTCTGGAGGTAAAAAAAATTGCAGGCTTGCCAGGTAGGCGACCGCTTTAAAATAATGTTGGCTAAACCAAACAATGTAGGAAGTGTGTTTGTGTCACTGTGTTGCTATGTAGATGAAAAGTCTATGAATAAAATGTGCAATGTGAATTTGGAAAGTCATAGTGCTCCAACTCACACATTACTCATCCCAGATATCGCAACAGAGAGCTATACTCGGCGCAGTGAAAGCTGTGCTACAGTTTTCAGAGCAAGATTTCATATCAGTCCACTGAAAACCACTCATACTGCACAAAGGCCTTGACTGAAACTCCCTGGTCCCTCCTCTCCATAGCCTCTCCATCCACTGTGAGTGCCCTGCTAGAGGGACTGATGCCAAACAATAGTGCCAGGTTTACTTCCTGTACTAATTTCACACCATTACTCCACCTACTGGTAGTGAGACAAGCAGCTTTTTGGCCATCATCGCTTGGAGTGGAGTTGATTACTGCTATTACCATCAATGTGGAGGCACATAGAATCAGATAACGACATTCAGCTTTGCTAGTTCAAAAACAGTACCCTACCCTGTGTTTAACAACAAAATGACCTTTTGTGGCATGTTAAGACTGATCAGTAATTCTACGAAAGATAGAATCATAAACATGTTTTATTATGTGGATATTCTTTACTGCCTTTATGTTTTTAGTCAGCTTTTAAAATAGCCATTGATATTATTTCAGTTTTAGCTTGACAAGCATTTTATGGGAAACCATGTTTAAGGATGAGGCATCAGCCAAAATACACTAGACAAACTTTGTTGAATGACTGAAGAACTTTAAAGTGTCGGGATCAGAGAAAGTAGGCTAGGCTACAAAGCAAGTGTTTTTTTCTGTTTGTCTGTTTGGTTGGTTGGTTTGTTTTTGTTAGGATATTGTTGTTTTGTTTGTTTGTTTGTTCTTTTAGTCATTTGATATTGTTTTTTCCCCTACAAGTTTTTTTTTTTTTTACCATGTAGGCTATTTTATTCATTGATTTGACTGATCTAGCCCAAAGAAGTGTTCAAGAGGCTATGTTCAAGTGGCCACCCAAGTCCCCACTTCATAACCAACATTATGGAATGCCTTGAACGGTTTGTCCAGGCTGAGCAGCCATTAAACATGACTGGAGACATTTTGTAATGAAAAATGGTCAAAAAACAACATAATCAACAACAACAAAATAGGGCCAGGTTAATCAGTTGGCATAAAAACACCTCCTACCTCATTTAGGCCGTCTAGTGACATACGGGTACTGAAGAGTGGATTTCAGCTCTTTAAAACGATCTGAAGCAAGACCTCGTGGCGCAACGGTAGCGCGTCTGACTCCAGATCAGAAGGTTGCGTGTTCAAATCACGTCGGGGTCATTCATTTAACGCTCTCCCACACATGATAACAGCGAAATCAACATAGGGGTTAGACCTATATACGGATTTAGCAAAGCCTTAGATAAAAATGGGTGAAAGTGATGTTTGATCTGTTCATACCCTGAAGCCAATGTGTTCGCAGCTAAATATATCGCCGACTTTATAGTGACCGCTACGCTACAACAAGCCAAAATAATGTCAATCTCTCCGAATTGTCACTATATCTAGGCTAGGCCTACATGAGCCTACATCAACAGAGAGCTCTATTCTGTGTAACAGTAGCCTACTCTACTTTTTCCTTTTTTCATATTAGCCTATTAAGACTCATGGCAATACGCCTAAATTTCAAGTTGCACTCTATGCCTACGTTGTGTGCAGTGTAGCAAAGATTTATGGGGAAAAAACAGGAAAAGGGCTTAACCTGTGCAGTTTTATGGAATGTAAAGGCTATAGTTGCGGGTAATGCTCTGACGTTTAGAGAACGGTAGTAACCTATTCCATTGAAATGATATGTAGGACAAGGCACGTTGGCAGACTTTACACATTTCCCATTAAGAGTTACACTGAAGTTACACTGTTACACCACGCTTTGCTTTTTGAAGAGCCCCTTTTTTTGTGACGCGGCGTAGTGTGGTATGCTACTTGTATTCCGCTCCATCTAAGTAACATCCTCACCACACAGGGGCAGTATTATCCTTGTTATTTCCACCAAAAGACTTCGGCGACGACGTGTCCAGAGTGACGTGTCTCCAATACCTTCCTGGTTTCACCAAGATGGCGTCACAACAGGGGGAAGTTGATGAGCTTTTCGATGTCAAAAATGCGTTTTACATTGGAAGTTATCAACATTGTATCAATGAAGCTCAGAAAGTAAAGGTAAGTTTTACTCTAAATTAAGCCAATTAGCTGTACTGTACACTCGTACGAATAAGAAGCTGACAGGTCTCCTAGCAAGACAGCTAAGGCTAATGAAGAGTCGTTCGTTGTTCTCACAATTAACGTTAACCTCAAATGAAAAGAGGGTAATGTCAACATTAACCAAGCTCGATAATCTAGTAATTAATACACTTCGACAGGACAGGGGTTAGCAGCACGAATAGACATGCCTTGATTGTAGTGTGTATGAAGCGCTTGGAGTAGGGTAATAGCATTGTCAACGTCTTGTAGTTCTTCAGTCCTCTACATATTTTATTTTGTAGCCATCAAGTCCTGAAAAAGAAGCAGAGAGAGATATTTTCTTATACAGAGCATACATCGCCCAGGTGAGTGTGTGGTCATGAGCAATTTGAGTTTTAATTTTATACTTTCAAGGACATGATGGGTGGTAGTATGCATTAGTGGTTCCATTCTTTATGCATTTCAACTTAAATCATTTCAGGACAGATGAATGTCTTCATTTCACATGCATTAAAAAAAAGTTAATGACCAGCTCCGTTTCTGTATCAGAGAAAATATGGCGTTGTGATGGATGACATCAAGCCCAGCTCTTCTGAGGAGCTGCAGGCTGTGAAGATGTTTGCAGACTACCTTTCCAATGTGGGCAAAAGGTAATGTCTAAGGATATTGTCCAACACGTGAACAATGGCGAGCATGTTTGCCTCTTGGAGGACTCTCACTCATAATATATATGTGTGTGTGTCTGTCTGTGTGAGTGAAAGAGAATACTATACAGTAATTTCTTAGCTTTAAGAAGAACAACAACACATTGCCATATGAGTTTATTCATTTAAATATATGTGTTCCTCAGGGATGCAATTGTGGCAGAGTTGGACAAAAAGATGGCCAAGAGTGTGGATGTGAGCAACACTACTTTTCTCCTTATGGCTGCCTCCATGTATTTCCATGAGTCAAACACAGATGCAGCACTCAGGGCTCTGCACCAAGGGGACAGCCTAGAGTGGTATTTATATTCATATTCATATATTTTTAACATCAATAATAATAAGGGTATTCTTATTGTGCTTAACAATGTTATATGTATGTAAAAATATGAAATGTTAGACTTCTTGACATTATAATCACGGTATCACAACTATTAGTATTATCTAGTCTTATCTAGGGCAGGTTTCAGTTTTTTACACTTAAAGCCTTGTTTTCTGAGCGTTTATGATTAAGTACAACGATTAAGATTGAAATTTTGACGAATTCCTTTGATCTGAGAATTTTCGGTTGTTGCAGTAGCACCCTCTTCAGCTACAGAATGGCTGTATAGGTGCACTGCTGCAATCTTTCCTAAAATGCATTAAACTTTAGTTTGTAAAGACACAGAAATTCACAGAGTGGTCGGTAATGTTTACTGATTGCTGGACCTATTTTTTTCAAGCCCATTACAAGCAATACAAGCTGATGGAAGTCACAGTGTGCAATGATTTTTGTGTCAGTGTATCAGTGAACATAACTGATCACTCGGGACTTTCGTCTTTACAAACAAAAGTTTAATGTGTTGTAGGAAAGACTGTAGCAGTGCACCTATGCAGCCTGGCTGTAGGTGGGTGATGGGGGTGGAGGGGAGCTACCGCAACAACCGAAAATTCTCAAAACAGTGATTATTGTGATTATAATGGTATACTTAAAAAATAAAATGGTTTAATTATCTTTCTGTAATTTTATCCTGATAGATTAATCTGTCATTGTTATGATTCTAAATGTCACCAATTTGTTATTGACATTAGTGTAAAAACAGATTTCTTATTTTTCTCTCTGTAGCATGGCAATGACTATTCAGGTTCTGTTATCATTGGATCGTGTCGACCTGGCAAGGTACTACTCATTGAAACTGTTGATCATTTTTCATTGCCCCAAGTCAAATAATGAGTTTAGATTTAATTGATAAAACTCTCTGCTTGTCACCACAGGAAAGAGCTGAAGAAAATGCAGGAGCAGGATGAGGATGCCACTTTGACTCAGCTTGCCACAGCTTGGGTCAATCTTGCTGTTGTGAGTTGCTTTGTTTCTTGTGCTTACTTTTCTTAGTTTTCCTTTTTTCACTGATAAGGGGTAACCCTTACCTGTACACTGTGCACCTTGGAGTAGGTAACATCATTTTATTAACTAAACAAGACTACACAATTATTATATGAGCTAAAGTGCGAAATGTCTTATTTGTGACTCTGCCTAGGGCGGAGAAAAACTGCAGGACGCATTCTACATCTTCCAGGAGATGGCTGATAAGTATTCTCCCACGCTGCTGCTGCTGAATGGCCAGTCTGCTTGCCACATGGCCCAGAACAAGTGGGAGGAGGCGGAGGCTGTTCTGCAGGATGCACTGGACAAGGTAAACTCATTCATCACGGACAAGGCTCTAAAACAGGGTCCGGCAACCTTTTTGACATGCAGTGTCAATTGGATATTTTCTTGTTGTTAGTGTGTCATTCAACAAGCCAGTTGTTTTCAACTGCGAGTAAATATAGTGCCACATTTGCAGCATGAGAATTTGTTGCTTCTCGGCTAGATGTAAAACAGCATTTTAGAATCGTGGTGATTACATTTGAGCAGTTCTAATTGTCATACATGAAAATACCCGCTACACACCGTCTTGGATGATGGAAGCATGATGCCATGCACTACTACATGCCTTGTTTTAGTCCAACACATGCCACTCAATACAAAAAATCATGGTCATGTGAAAACATAATTCAAAGAAAAATAAACTCATGCGCACTATAAGTAACTGAAGTAAATGACAACACTGAAGTAAATTATATTGTAATGAAGCAGAAAACTAAATATTTCTCCAAAATTAAGTAAATGCAATGCGATAGCGTAGCCTCACATTGTGACTGCCCTTTTGTACGTCTGTTTTTATAGGTCTCTGTTTTAACAGCCTATTGCAAGTAACAGCCTATTGCAAAAAACATTAATGAAAAAAAGGGGTCTGTTCAAGTAGCCTAGAATTTTAAACTGGCAGTTAATGCTCAGCTCGGCACAGAAAGTACTAACAGTAACACACTCGTTAGAAGTAACGCAACCATTAGAAGATTCGCCATGCAACAGCCAATCACAGTCTGTGATGGTGTGCAACCCTTATTTTTATAGGCTACAAAAAAATTCCTCATCATGAGTGTGCCAATCAGAATTCTTTTGGTGCCTGGGGTTGCCAACCCCCGCTCTAGAATTTTATAGGTGGCCATGTTGAAGAGTTGTGCTATTTTAAAGCTCTTACTTTATTAACTTCATTTTAGGGATTGTCATTTTAATCACTTAAAGTCCCATTTAAAAGATTGAAATGTAATATTTTACAACTGCAGAACTGATGAAACTGACTTGCACTAACAATTCACTATGAAAAAGTTTCACTGCTCTTGAGTACACATAGATTTAGTTTTTACCTATATATTTTAAATAACAAAACATTGATGCAAAACATAGATGCAAAATCTTCCTCCAAATTCATCAGTGAGTTTAAGAATAAATTTATTCACAAGAATGGTTGGTGAATGAGTCCCCTAGCCCCTTTCCCCTAGCCCTAATCCTTTTATCAACTGGATATTATATAGACATAAATGTTTTTAGCTTGAATAAAGATTGTTGCTTACGAGCTTTTCTGTGTTGAACCATCTGCAGGACAGTGGCCACCCTGAGACACTGATCAACCTCATTGTGTTGACCCAGCATCTGGGCAAACCACCAGAGGTGAGTGTGTTGACTTGTGAGTGATTACACAAGGCACCATGTTGCCACATTTACAGCATGAGAATTTGTTGAATGTCGGCTAAATGTAAAACAGCATTCCAAAGCCCAGTTGTTTGAGGTCACCAACTGTTGTTTGTTGGAAAAAAATTGACAAAATCTTTTACAACACACAGCAAACTGGCAGCTAATGCTACCTGAATGGGACTTAAGAAAATCTTAAAGCTAAAAATGGCAGCTGTTTCTTTGTTTAGTTGTTTCTAAGAATTTTGTGTTTTTTGTCCAGGTCACAAACCGCTACCTTTCCCAGCTCAAAGATGCCCACAAAACGCACCCTTTCCTTAAGGATTATTTTGCCAAGGTGAGGGAGTCATTTAAGATTTGTAAAATATACTTTAGACTGAATCCTTTTTACAAAGGCATCATGACCATCGTGTTTAATGTACCTTGAAAGGTTTTTATTTTTTCGTAATTTCTCTCTTTTTCTCTCTCTTGTGTGTCTATGTGTGTGTGCATGTTTGTTTGCATCTCCTCCATAGGAGAATGATTTTGACAGGCTTGCAATGCAGTATGCTCCCAGTGCTTGAACTGTAATATTTGCTTGGAACCTTTTACTGGGACATCTATATCTTCACAAAAAGGAAAAGGACACTGCTAGCAGGCAGCAGTACTGTGGAATACCATACGAACATTTGCAGTTGCTCCAATACTGATTGTGTTACCACCATGGCATACTCCTGTTTCCTATTACCATTTAATTTGTCAAGAGTTTTTTTTTTAATGATATATGTATATTCTAAACATTCCTGACAATAAACATTAATGCCACTCACGTGATGTCTGGTGAGCCTCCTTCAGCAATCAATCGTAGATTCTGTGTAGTTCGGGGTTTGAAGTTTTCGGGCACTTGAATATAGGCGAGGGATTGGCTGTTTTAGTCAATATCACAGCAGCCATTTTTCCAAGAAGTCGCAGGATAAGCGCAGGTGTTATTGATAAAGTGTAGCAGAATCAGATTCTTATTGGCTGTCAGTAATAATACCTGTGCTTACTCTGACTTTTTGGAAAAATCGCTGCAGTGAAATTGACCCATTATATGTAGCAGCCTCGAATTTTATATTTCAGGCACTTTCTTTATTTTTAACACTGCAGTTATAACAGCATTTTGGTGTAAGATTTTTCCACCATGTCGTAAGCATTCTTCAATGCTAGTCATCCCTGGAAAACGATCTGCAGCTAGGCATTCCTGTAGAAATTAGATGAAATGTAGATATCTGATTACATTTGAGTGGATGTGGAAAAGAAAGAAATTAGGCGGAAAGTAGTAGGTTTTGTGTTGTTTTTTCCCCCTCAATTTTCACAAAGCTTTTTATTGCAGGAGTACAGAATGGGCCTAACATAACAGCTACATGTCAACGCGACGGACCATGGACCAATATTTGAAATGAGCCAATAACGTACTGTCGCTTTAAGTTCAGGCATTTGTTTTTTAGGTGGAAAAGAACTGCGTGAACATTGCGTCGAAGTTTTAACGTTTAATTATGCAAACACCGGTAAATAATTTAAATACTGACACGGTGAACATTGCAGCAACCGAAGTGCTGAATTTCTGGAGTGAAACCAGAACATACTTGAAATAGAATATCAAAACTCCTTAGTTAGGCTGGCCTAACGGCCAGGCTGAAGCAACTGTGGGCACCGCGCACGTTCTGTCAGTGCAACGCAGAGGGCTACGCTATACGCTAAACGACATCACGCAGGTTAATATGGAGTATATAGTTACAGATGCAGCCGAATGGCGAGGAACACATGTTACGGGCCTACCCTAATAACAGCGAACATCTGTGGATAGCCTGTTCATCTTCTGCTGAAGGAATGAGTCGCCAAATAACGCGTTTGTGGACGTTTTCAGGTCCGTGCCTTCAGAATCTAGTTATTGGACTGGATGGCATCGATATAATAAACAATAGCTAAAATGAATTGTGTTAGGCGTGTTCAAAACTTATGTATACATTTGTAATCGTGGCTATATTTTTATTTTAACCATCGCGCAGACCATCGGAGGGATGAGAGGTGCAGTTGCCTTAAGTTAGTGTTCCGCTTCAGAGAAATATCCTAATTATTTTTGTTCCGCTGTGAAATAGTGAATGAATTCTAACATGGACAGCGACCGTGCAGATGTCATTAATAGTGACACTGACAGTGGAACACATCTATCCGCCCCAGGATACGCCGATCTTATAATACGAGGATATAACGTGGTACATAGTGCTGTGAGGGACTGCGCCAACTGTGGTCTTGAACTCTCCAAGAGCACATTCCACAACAATGCCTATCTTACCTGGAGGGAGGTGGGCATTGTCTGCTTATGCGCGATATTATGGACGATAACAAGACGTAAACTTGCCCTATGTCTTTTGCAGGTAACGTACTGCACGTACTGAGTTCTGTTTTAAATTAAAAGTATATTTATGGTGGGTCCCTCCATATTGGGTGATGTAGTTTAATTATACAGTGTGCTTTAATTCATCAATAGCCGAAAGTCTCATCTACATCTAGGTTAATTTTAGGTAGACTGCCTTTCTACCAGATTTTCTTTACGGATTTTCTTTCTACCAGATTTCTGACTGCACAGAGATGATCCCCAAAATGATTGTAATTATACAGGTGTTAAACAGTCCTTACCAACAGTCCACACACACCATAAGAGTTTCATGTTTTGTATCAGTGCCTATTGTAGGCCTATAGTTCATCTGACAGGATTTGCTCACTGTCATCCCTTCCAAAGACATGTGAAAACTGCCAGCTTGTTACCATGGGTACCAGTGATTACTCTCACTGCTTTGTGAGTATTGGGCTTTTGAAAGTGAGGGGAAAGAGTCTCCTGCCAACTCTATTCACAGATTAACTTCTCTCTGAATGCCAATGGACTCTTTCTCAAACCAGTGAGGAATTGTAAACAAGATCATGGTGACATGCATAAGTTGGTGTTGTACGAAGATAGTTTTAGTGTTTGGAGTTTTCAGTAAATTCCATTGCTGGCTGTGTTTGCACTATTGTATGGTGACCCCCCTGAGCTGGAAATCAGGGACATTTCCCTGAATTTTCCTTGGGAACTTGAGACATTCCTATTTTTACAATTAATATCAATAAAATAAGTAATGCGTTCAGAAATCAGGGACCAAGTAGATTTTCTTGTATTTTGCCAGGGACAGACCACCAAAATCTGGAACTGTCCATGAAAATCTGGGTCGTCTGGTCACCCTACGTTAATGATGTGACATTCATGAACAAGCCACTTCATCAAGACAGCTCTTTAGTGACAATGACAAGAGCTTGTCTTAATTAACAAAAGATAGAATAAAACGACCCTTTCATTTCAAGTTTGGCCATTGAGACTTCATGAATGCACTAATGTGTCAATCCCAAGGTGATAGATAATGACATTGGCTTCAGAATTCGGTTGAATTGTCAAAGCCAGTAGTGCTATAACAACACTATGTTACATTCAAGGCATGATGAGGGACCGAACTAAGTAGCACCAATGTGTAGCAGCCACCCGATTGATACATGACAGCCATTATGCACCAGAAGGCTCACCACACACTAGCTTGAAGTGGAGCGCGACTCATTTACTGATATCAAGTGAAGTGCCGTTTGGAAGCTGATAAAGCCATCTCCCATTGCTGGGCTGAGCTAAAAAGATCTGTTTTTTTCTAAAGAGAATTCGTGAGGGAAAACTGGTCTCTGCATTTATCCTGTCTGTGAATTAGATGAAGCACACACTAACCCTGAGCAGTGCACCCCCCCCCTATAATCTGCACCCCTTAGCCCTACAAGTAGGCCCCTATAGCTTTGGTCTTCCATTCTCTGGCAAAATAATGTCCTTGCTCTCTCTTTGTGCCCCTATGCTTCAGCCTGCTGCCCAGTGGTGCAACCTCCAACCCAAAGATGCGGTCAAAATGCCAGAGAGCGCCTGGAAGTTCCTGTTCTACTCAGCGTCCTGGTCCTACAGTGCCTATCTGCTCTTCCTCACCCAATACACTTTCTTTCAGGACCCTAATTCTGTATTTCATGGTACACCCCCACTAAATAGACTGGCTTTTGTCATGGTGGTGATGTATGAGATGTGTGTTTCACTTATCAGCTACAAAGTGCTGCATTGAGTGTGGCAGTAAAATGAATAACTAAATCTTACCTTTTTGAATGTTTTTTTAGTCATATTTCTGTTTTGTGTGAAAGAGGTGTCTCTTTTGTGGTGAGTTTGCAAAAGTCAGTTGTTGTCTGTTTGTTGTCACAGACTGGAAAAGTGGTATGCCCATTCCCACTGACATCACCATTGCCTACCTGATCCAGGGCAGCTTCTATGGACATTCCATATACGCTTCACTTTATATGGATGTGTGGAGGAGGGATTCTGTCGTCATGGTGATTCACCATGTCGTCACCCTGGTGCTGATCACGTTCTCCTATGCATTCAGGTAAGCAGCCTTTCAGGAGAGAGTTTTTTGAAGGGGTACTGAAACCGCTTCACAAATGTTTTAATAGATGGCATTCAGATACATTCAGATAGACTTTGAGTAACTGTAAAGACACAAAGTGCGAAATCATGGGAGAAAGCAGACAAGTTATCTTTCATACATGCAGACTGCATACAGATGATGTGTGTGGCATCTCAATGCCTGTGTACACCTTTCACAGGTACCATAAAATAGGAGTGCTGGTTCTCTTCCTTCATGATGTCAATGACATTCAGCTTGAGTTCACCAAACTCAATGTGTACTTAAAGAACAGTGGCTGGACCTACAAGTTCATTAATGAAATCATCTCTATGGTGGGCTGTGTCAGCTTCAGTGTAACCTGGTGAGTGGATAGACCTTTCATTCACTCCAGTTTAGACAGCATGCTGACAACTTAAGTCACAATTATAGAATAATGAACATAATCACTGAATTATTCAAAACAGACCTTTTGCAAAGTGACTTACAAGTCAGTGTCTATAGAGGCTCCTCCAGTGTATAGCCCTACCAAGCAGTACTCTTTACAGTTATACAACTATGCTGTTGTAAGGGCAAAATTAATAGAAATGGTTTACTTTATTTAAAAATGAAATGTTGTAAGGATAATCACCTTACCAGCTGTACAGAGCTGTAAATCTTAAATCTGAGAAACTAATTATGCGTTTATTAGCACTAAGCTAGTCAGATAATTTTATCAATGCACAACTTAGTGAGTGGCCAAATGGAAAGTCGTATTGTTTGCCCTCTGTCTCTTTGCCTTCTTGCTTGTGTCTGTGTGGATTTTATGAGTGCCTCCGCTCGTGTGCTTCCGTGCAGGTTTTGGTTTCGCCTTTACTGGTTTCCTCTCAAAGTGCTGTACGCCACCTGTATAGCCAGTCTTGAGTCTGTCCCTAACATCCCTTTCTATTTTTTCTTCAACTCCCTCCTCTTCATGCTCCTTCTCATGAATATCTATTGGTTTCTGGTGAGTAGTCTGTCTCTTTGCACCCTTGTCTCCTACAATCCCTGCAGAAAAATACAACCTGGTAGCTGGTTTAAGCTGGTGTCACCAGCTAGTTTTGTTTTTTGGGGGTTTTTTTGCCAGTTTTAGTGTGTGTTTTTGTGGTTCATCTGATTTGGCCATTTAAAGACGTTTTTCTATGGCTATACACCAACCATTTCCAGCTTCTATACCATCACCAGCCTACTCTAGCAGTTTTCTGGCTGGGACATGCTGGTACGACCTGCTTATGCTGGACCACCCTGTTTGACCAGGTTAAGGTGGTTTTTTTTTTTTTTTTATTGTTTTTAGCTGATTTAACCACCTTAAACCAGCGAAAAAACAATAATTAGCTTGGTGTGGTTTTTAGCTGGATTTTTCTGCAGGGCTGTGTCTATGGATCCATTAGAAGCCTGTTGGGTTTCAGAGGAAGTGATTTCTCTGTGACTCTGTGGGAGACATTTGGTTCATTGATTTCTTACGTCAATTTTTTTCACCATGATAGATCTTTGTTTTATTTCAGATCTTTGGTCATTCAATGTCAATTGCAAAATTTCATATATTTAATATATAATATTTTCTTATCTGTATGGTGTGCGTGTAATGTGGTGATCATGTAATGTGTTTGTTTTTCTACACATCAGCCCTCGTACAGTACGTCTCACAGTTGTCTTCTTGTTGTTTGTAGTATATTGTGCGGTTCATGGTGAAGATCTTAACCGGGCAGATGAAGGAGATGAAGGATGTGAGAGAGTATGAGGAAGAGGAGAATGAGAAGGCCCGGCTGTCAGAGAATGACACAAACCATCCTAACCTTAGAGACGAAGAGTAAGGATTGTTACAGACCTAAACCCACAATGACTTGACTAATACACTGATCGATTGATTGATTGATTGATTGATTGATTGATTGGTTGGTTGGTTAACAGCACCCAAATCTATTGGTTCATTTAAAGTTTGGTGCTCTTAACTTACAATACTTATTTGTTCTTTCAGTTATTGACCTTTTAAAGGGTTAACCTATTACATTTCATTACTCATAGAGCACATGAGAAGAATTCTATTTCAAAGGAAAAGAGTCTTTGAAGGCCTCATCAGGACAGCTTCTTCATCTGTCATGGATTTACCATCAGAACGTCTCATACGTTGCTAAGGATTCGTGGTAAAAGATAAGAACAACAGTATTAGATATTTCAGACACAAGATTAGTGTCTGCATCATTCTGGGCATAGGATTATAAAAATTATTTGGATGAAACGTAATGTAGTTTCATTTGACTCTTAACTGCCCCACAGAATAGGAAATGAACTGACACTGACACTGACAATTTTGAAGCTTTTTAAACTAATATTCTCTAGCAATCTAGATTAAGATGCAGCACCTTGTTGGATGGCCACTGAAAAAGCATGCCTGTTGTATAGTTATTGTAAGTGAAAGCAATAATGTCAGTAAACCTGTTGGATCTCACAATTTTATAATAAATGTCACCAATAACTGAAATGTTTTGAAAATTTTGCATATCTTCAATTCAGCAATGATAGTTAAAACCGTCCTGAAATACTATCATAATGTATGTATTCAAATGTTGACTTGACATTCGCCAAGGAAGAGGACATGGACGACTGAGTGATTCTTATATTACTGTGTTGGGGAAAAACATGCATGTGGATAGTGAAAATGAATGTCAATTTAACTGGATGTGTTTAATGAATAAAAACCTGAATACTGATTTTCTATATTAATTCAAGGAATTTATTACTTTCAGTTGTGATATCAGTCATTACATTCAGTGAGGCTCGAAATGTGGAAGACTACCTACATTTACGTTTACATTTATGCATTTAGCAGACGCTTTTATCCATTCAAGCTACAGCACAATGAAAAAGATCATAGTCTTCATAATGAAAATAAGTCCAGGTGATTAGTGAAAAAAGTTAACTTTTTCATAAAAGCATGAAATTTGGCACACCTGTATAGTTTAGCACCCTGAACATGTCCAAAAATGGAGCCATTGCAAAAATGCTATTTGGCAACCGTGGCAGCCATTTGACTTTCTGCCATTACTGAATACTGTGTTTTTCATCATATCTCTAGAACCAAACAAGAGCATGCGGGAGGTGATTACAACTTCTATGTTTTGATGGATTAAGGATTACAACGATACCATACATGACATTGTAAATGCTTTTACACACAACTCAAAAAGTACTGATGGATTTGGATGAAATTTTCAAACAACATATTAGGTTATTAGGACAAGGAACAGATGATTCAATTTTGGTGGTGAGCCGGAACACTGTCTGGAATATGTATTGCGTCAGTGCCTCTATATTGTCTTGGCAGAGGTCTGTGTTGTCCAAGTGCCTTTCTAGTTGAAAAAAAAAATTGAATTTGAAAATAAGCAAACTCTATATGAGGTGCTGTTAGATGTATCAGGTACTGCTGTGACTCTGCACAGGACTGGATGTGTGGATAGCTGATATGGATGTAAAGTGGCTTGTGACCTCTGAAGGTCAGTTTTGGTCATGCATTTAGGGGTGCACTGATTGACCCATTCACTATGCTTCAGTTTCCCTGGGCCATTCTGCCTCCCCCTGCAGTGTCACAGGAACAAAGTGAGACACTGAGAGACATTTTGCCCCAAGTGAAAAGGTCTGTATCTCTATGCTTACTCCTCTTACTGAAATGTTTGACCCCACTTAAGTGTGTGTGTGTGTGTGTACATTTGAGTAGCTTACATTTGTGGAGAATATGCTGGTACTTAATGGGGAATAACCAAAAGCTTCAAGAACTGTGTTTAATTTATCTTTCTCAGTTATTTATTTTTCATTATTTTTTGGAGTGCAGTTTCAGCATTATGCATGGCCTGGGTTTGCTATATTAAGTCTTAAGGGTATTCATGCATAGAATCTAATCACTGGAAATGTATGTGCTGTTTCATTTGCAGCGACATGTTTGCATTTTCCTTATAAATTCAGGAGTGAAGAAATGGGGATGTACAAAGTTTTTTTTACTTTTGTGTTAATATTTCCGACTGGACCAAACATCCAAAAGAATCTTTCTTTCTCTCTCTCTCTCTCTCTGTTTTTGTCTCAATCACTCACACACCTCTTTCTGGTGTATGTTAACACCCACTCCTACCCATGGGCTTCCTGATACTGCAGAGCATGGCCTGAGAGGTAATTTGTAGAGCTGTTACAGTCCCTGAGGAATGCCACTTGCATCACACTGAGTGTCTTGGGTCTTCTGACTGTATCCTTTCACAATCAGACTTCTACCATATAGGGTGCTGTATGGTCATGATTATCATCTGGTGAGTCCTCCTGTTTTTGATTAATTTGAATGAATGAATGAATCATCTAGTGAGTCCTCCTATTTTTAATGGCACATGTTAAGAAGTCTGGTGGTCCGGTCACTGATAAATAGGCTAGACTGACTGATCACTGATGTTCGGGTAAACACACTGTGTATCTAACAGTGAATCAAAGACACATACCTGAAAACATGTGGTCTGGGCATTGTGTTAAGTTCTGTTACTGAAAAGAAGGTTACAACTCCAGATAATGGACCCCATGTTGCAACATTAATCACTGTAGTATGTTTAAATGTACAGTTAGAGGCCTACAACACTAGGTTGATAAAGGCACAAATGTAAATGATTACTAAATGTGCTGTGTTAATTGTTGTTCCATGTTTTACAGGAGAATCACTTCACTAAAATGCAAAAAAGCTAGAGCTACGCTGGGAAGTAATACCGTCAGCATGACCAGCACAAAGTGTGATGTGATGCTGATCCTCCATTCCTCATCTTACACATAGGGACTGTCAAGGAGCACTGACTTCTTAGCCCCTTAAGAAACAGGAGACAAGAAGATTAGAGAAAAACGATCTGCATTCGATACTTTCCTCTCACAGGAAAAAAGAGAGATGCTCTTGAAGCTTTCAGAGATTCAGTTGAAGGTGAGGTTATTATATTTCAGTGGAATGCTGGACGATTTGAAAAACTGATGAAATACAACACTGGCCCCATCTTTTCAGTTGCTCGATAGAATCACTGCAGCAAGAAGCCATAAACATGAGAAATAACTATATGCCCTAAAAGACAGTACAGTCTTGTTGAACGCCACTGAAATCTACATTTTATAGACAGGTGCTTTTATTGGCACAGTCATTTGCCCAACTGCATGAAGTTGTGAGCTGCAGCAGGCATCCTCAGTGTAGATAATTCTACAATCTGGATCATGGGATTATTTGTCTTTCTGCAGACCCACTACACAGAACTAACTGCAGGGACAGTCACCCATGAGCAGTTTGGGGTTGTTTGAGAACTTGGGAT
Source organism: Tenualosa ilisha (assembly GCA_015244755.2). Classification (NCBI taxonomy): domain Eukaryota; kingdom Metazoa; phylum Chordata; class Actinopteri; order Clupeiformes; family Clupeidae; genus Tenualosa; species Tenualosa ilisha. The sequence continues at coordinate 4,539,423 of PYXC01000541.1, read as the reverse complement.
CGAACTCAATGAAAACTCTTTAAAGACTTTGTAGACCCTGGACACCAAAACTGCTGAGTTAGCTCCAGACCCAATGTCAGTCTCAGCTAAAACTGTAGAGGTGGTCTGGGTTTACCCGGGCTACTCTGATCTTGAAAATGGGTACAAGATGGTTTTCCACATGTTTTCAGGAATTAAATGGCACTGCGCTCACTAGACAGGCAAACTGTATTTCATACTGAAGACCAGGACTTTAGCTCACTGGTGAGCAGTGGTAAAAGCAAGCTTGTTCACAATGGCTAAGTTCAGCGTCTTAAGTAAAAACGTTGGCAATCATCTAAGCTACATGCATATCTCATATCTGTCTGTCTGTTTATTTCACAATTTATTATACATTTTCAGCTTTCTAAAAAATAAAAATGGTATTATTATACATTTTTGTATAATAATAACAATTGTGTTATTATTCATTTTTCAATAGTTTACATTATACCATCTGTTGGATTCCTAACTCAATCCGAGCTCATACTTCAGTTAATGTTCTATGACGCTGTGTTCACATCCTATCCTATGCAACTATGTTTTCATGCATTAACTGTATGTGCATTGTGTCCACATGTGTGGACATCTCTCTCTCTTGACTCTGATCCATATTGTGTGATCACAGCTGTGTTCTGGATCCTCCCAGCCTGAGGCATGAGGCTGATCACTGTCCTCGCTCAGAGACCCCTGTACTTCCTGACAGGAGGGTGAGAGGCTGGGAGGGATCTTTAACAATGCTGGAGACGGTGCAGAAACAGCACTGGTCCAAAACATGGGAGAGAGGCACCAATTACCGTCTCCACAGTTCTCACTAATACTTTTTTCCTGCTTCTGTTCCGCGGTTGTGCAGGATCTGAACCAGGCAGTATCAGAATAGGTCAGTGCACCCTCATTGGTCCCCTTTGTAGAAGCTGATGAGGTCTGGAGACTAATTCCCTTATGCCCTCTGTGTGCATGCAGGCTCTCCTGCGCCTTCTTGATGATGGTCATGGTGTTATTAGCTGAGGTAAGCTCCAGGGAAGCTCACTAGAACTTTGTGCCACGGATCCTCTCTGCAGATACTAGGCTGCATTTTCTTGGTCATGTCTTTCTATGACATGTTTCTTTCATCTCTCTTTCACTCAGGAAGACATTGTGTGTGTTGCGCCACACTGCTCACTGCTGCGCTTCCTGCCTGTGTGCTGATACTGCTTTGTTTAGTCTCTGGGATGTGAGAAATGATGCACGTCTTGATACTATATGTCAGTGGCAAACTTTACAAATAATAAACTAAAAACCTAAACAAATCACACAATGCTCATTTGTGATTACACATCATATTTATTTAAAGCCATTTAGAATGCCACTGGAAGGACAAATATATTGTAGAGAGTGAAATAAATGTATAGAGTCCATCCAAACACTCACCTTTAAAATTATGAAGGAATGAGCAATGTTGTTGTTCATGTTTGTTTGTTCATTCAATCAGCCTTGGGCGCACTGAACACCTGCGGTTCTATAAGGGATGCTAGTTTGATTTTTGATGCACAACGTAATATTGTTTCAATAAGTTTAGAATTTCTGAGAATTGGTTCAATCACACACATCATGAATTCAAGGCCCTCTTTTGTTCTCGAGATTATCCAACACGTAATAAACATTATCATCACTAGATGGCAATGCAGTAGAGCTTGCGGATGTCAATATCACTGGAGTACATTTGAACTTCACTACATGTTTCTTTCATCTTTCCAACTATTCTGTCTGTCTATGTCCATACCTGTCTGCCTGTCAGTCCATGTCCACATCTGTCTCACACTGTCTGCCAGTCTGTGTTTCCTTATCTCTCGCTTTCTGTCTCTCATTCCTTCATTTTTCTGTCCTCAGCCATTGCATCAGTCTCTACCTGTAAAATTTTACATATATAGATTCAAGAATAATCAGAGACCTTTTTTTTACTTGACATTCAACAAAAAATTGTTCACTAAAACTGTTTGCCAAGACTGTCTACTAAATCAAATAAAACTGCAGCCATCAGATGGCAGTAGAAGTGACCATTTGAACTAATCTCAGTACAGTGACACAGCGGAAATAGAGGACTATGCCGCTCTTCTTTCCTTATTTATATACTGAACAAAATTGTAAATGCAATATATTATTTTTCTTTCGCGAGTTGAAGCAAATAGATTTCAAAGACTTCTTCAATTCACATAGAGTTTAACTGTTTATAAATGATGTGAAGACTGGTATTACAGAGCAGCTCATCTTTGCATGCAGTGAGGATTCATAGATTTACCACACAACACAATGCCACTGATGCAATGTCGGTTTTTGAAGGAGTGTGTAACTGCATGCAGCAGATATTTTCATCAGAGCTGTTGCTAACTCAAAGAGGATCTATGCAACAGGACTCTGGGGTACAACCAACTTGGATGTTGGTACAACCACAAATCCAACATCCAACATGTTTTTTTAATTAGTCAAAGTGGTGCACTGAGAAGTGACTTGCCTTACAAAATGCTCAGATACAAACTTTATTAAAATTTTCACTCTCCATTTCTTCATGGGCTGTCTCAGATATGCCAGTGGCAACATCAAGGATGCTCATTCTCAGACTACCAGGACATATCCATTCTCCTCTGGTTAGTTCTGGCCCAAACCTCTGACTCCTACTATTGCATTGCTGTAAACAAAAAATGGTTCACCTACACAAAGAAGTTGTGCAGTAGTGCCACTATGCAAAAAGTTAGTCTGGAGCCTTGTGCAAGAATTGTACTTTTAGTGTCATTTTTTTTTTTTACTTAATATACTTAAACTTAACATTGGTTAAGTGCTTACTAATGGGCCTACAGTTTCAAGTGTCAAACAAGGCATTAATGTTGAGGTCAGTCTAGACCCTTCTTGCTAAAGCATTGCATATTAACATCATAGCCTATGGCATAACAACCCATTACCCTTCAGCAAACTCAATTGGGTAGTCATCCAATTCATTTGCCTTTTGGTACAGACACATCTTTATGTCCTTTTTTCAGTTGAATATGTATTTTTTCAGTAGAGTGTATTCCTACAGAAGTAAAACAGAAAAACAAGGCACACATGGCTTTTATGCCGACACATCATAGCATGAGAACCTCTCTTGAGCCTGCTGTTGGAGATATGCACATTAGGGCCTCTTTTCACTCAGCCTGGTGGGCTATTGACTATGTCTGTCAGCATGCGAACAGGATTACAGAGCCACAGTCCATTTATTTCACCAGGCCATCCAAGGCCTGGGAGCGCAGAGGTCTGAGAGCCATTGTACAGAGCCTGTCCCTGAATAACTTGTAATTCCAGGAGCAGCTAGAAGTGGCCAATGCATGTGGCCAATGACCCTCTTTTGTGCTGGGCAGATAGCTATACTACCTGAAAGATTAGCTTTGAGACACAGAGCCAGTAGGGACACATTACTGTAAACAACACCAGCCAGAGACAGTTCAATCTGCATGTGAGCACAAGCTGATACCTATGGATGGAAGATAAAAGACTTTATCTCTATGAGATTGTGTTACTGCACCTTTTCAGACCATTAATGTGTGTAGATGACACTATATGGAGTGAATCAGATGCTGTCCAGGATAAGCGTGTGAAGGCAGTTTCTCATCCATCTGGGCACAGTTGGGTTCAGTGAGATATTGGAGCAATTTCTTATTCTACACCTACAATCATCCATATGTAACAAAAAGCTTCCGTCTTTTGACTGGTATGTGTACAGCAGAGTTGGCTCTTGCATTGTGCATGACTTTAGCCTCTAGCTCTGTTCTGTTTTTATTTATCATGCAAACCCTTTCATTCAATTTGCATTGTTCGTTACGGAACGAGTTGTGCCACAGGGAAGGTAATCTGCAAGGTTAATTATTTGAGGTGTGTTAATAAATGCAGTGCTGGAACTGGAGTCCCTTTCACATGCTGATGCACTAATCAACAAGTCCTTAAAATTCATCCTCAGATATGAACCAAGCCTGAAAAAAGAAGTTGATTTATCATTCAGCAGAGCAGTGTGTTTACTGGAAATGCAGAAAAATAACCACCAAGGATTCTGATGCACATTTGACCAACTTTCCATTTCCTCAATGCTTTGGCTTGCAGAAAGGGTCTTGGGGCTTAATTTATTTTTTGAGTTTTGTGCAGTTCACATTTTGTGAAAACCGTGAGCACACCACTGAGTAAACCAAAGAAAAGAAATTCCAAACAAACCATAGCGGGATAGTTATTTTTAATCTAATACAAATTAGAGTGCCGATGACGGGCCCTCGCACGTGTCATTTCACCATAGCAATACACTCACATGTCAAATATTCATCCCATGTACAAATATGCTCTGTATGTTTTAAACATTTTTACTGCTGAACAAATGCAGTAACTATGAAAAAAATCGCTTATAATTCTATTGTTAATATATTGATAATACTTTATTTATAGAGATGTTTTCTTAGTGAGCACTTCCTGTAATAGTAGCTAGTTAACAAGCTAAGCATTGAACATGCTAGCTGCGTAGCTGTGTTTGTGTGTCTGTGTCATCCAGTCTTCTATTCTGCTGGGAAGAAAAACACAACGCAACTTTAAGGGGAACAGTGACTTCAGGTGAAAAGTCAAACTGGGAAAAACCCCCAAAATCTAACAGTGTATGTGACAGTGTGTGCACATGTGTGTGCATATGACTGTGAGTGCGTGTGTGTGTATGTGAGTTTGTGTGTAAGCATATGAGTGTGAGTGTGTTGGTGGTGCTATAGCCAGGCATGTTAATAAGACATGTGAATATCATCATAAACATGATATCCAATATTTTATGAAGTTTCAGATCAATCCATCAAAACAATGAACATTTTTGGCTTATTTTCTGCTTGGCCAGATGGTGGCATAATAATTATAACATTATAACATTTTGTTAAGTTTCACACTAATCAGCCAAGGCGTGGTGAACTTTTGGCACACTTCCTGCTTGGCCAGCTGGTGGCGCTAGACCAGGTAGGCTAACTTCGATGTGTGTGTCCAGTATATGTTTGTGCATGTATGACAGGGTAAGTGTGTGTGTGCGACAGTGTGAGACAGAGTGTGCACATGTATGCATGTGTGCGTGCATATGAGTGTGTGTGCACATATAAATGTGTGTGTGTGTTTGTGTGTGTGTGTGTGTATTCGTATGTGTGCATATGAGTGTGTGTGCATGTGTGTGTGTGTGTTTATGTGTGCGTATTTATGTGTACATGTGTGAATTTGAGCATGTGTGTGTGTGCATGTATGTGAGTGTGGGTGTGTGTGTGTATGTGGATATGTGTGAATGTGTTATGCATTTGAGTGTGAGTGTGTTGGTGGCAATATGTTAGGCATGTTAATAAGACTTAAATATAAATCATGATATCCATTCATTTGTGAAGTTTCAGATGAACTTGTATTGAACATTTCTGGCACATTTCCTGCTTGGCCAGAGGTGGTGCTACGCCAGGCAGGCCCAGTATGTTGCGAGATATTAAAAATCAGAATATTGCCATTTCAACGTAGTACCACATATTGAAAATTCCCTCCCTATTTAACTTTAGTAACATCTTGACATCATGTGTGCGAAGTTTGACATGAATCTGATGAACTGTCTGGAGGAGTATGTTAAAGTTGACCATGTGTCCAAACACATAATTCTAATCAGAATCAGAATCAGCTTTATTGGCCAAGCATATTTACATATACAAGGAATTTGATGTTAATTATCTCATTTCCTGTGTGGTTAATGCAATGTCTATACGAAAGTTGTTTATCTTGGCAAGCCCCACACATACCAAGTTTGGTGTGTGTAGCCAAAACCAAATGCTGACCAGAGAACTCCGTGACAATAGGGGGCGCTATAGTGTCACTAGGCCACATCCAGATCAAAGCCCCTGTCAATGCAGAGTGTGCCCTCATGCCAATGTGTGCAAAATTGAGTGAGCATGAGTTTTTGCCCATGGGAACCACCTCATAAAAGGCTAAATGTGTGTGAAGAAAAGGAATTAAGCAGAAGAAGAATCCTTTGAAAAACATTAGGGCATTGCACACGGCTCATAAACAGTCTCTTCCCTTTAGTCATCAGCTCCTGAACACTGCAACTGATCTGAATTATTTATTTATTTTCCTTTTTTGTTTTTTCTTTTCTTGTTGGACTGCACTACCTCTTACTCTAACAGCACTTAGTCAACCCAAAATCTGTCAACACAACTGTCTATCTTATTAAGCACAAGTTATACTAAAACAGTAAAAGGCCACTTATGTCTAGTCCCACTAAAACCAACTTTACAACACATTAATAACAGTGTTCTCCTGCCGATGAGTTGGACAGCTGATGAGAGATGTGAATGCTCCAGCAGGTTATTCACCAGGTGTATGCATTATTGGACCCCTAAACTGCTACTCCACTGGTCTCTTCAGAGGCTCCCAGCCAGAATCAGGAATCAAGATGTCACATGACACGGGAGGCGGGGTTGCAGTTCACACCAGCCAGTAGCCGTAAACGTCAACCAGGATCGCTGCAATGGAAAGAGAACATGAATAACGGAACACACAATATTTACCGTTATGATTACTAAGATAACATTAGAAACGCGTGGCGCTTATGAATAAGAACAGAGTAACAAAGAGCAGGCCGTATTTTCGGCTGTTGTGGTAAAGAATCTGCCCACCATCTTAAGTGTACATTGATCATTGAGGATGGCCTGGATATGGAAGGTAAGTGTGTCTTCTAAAGAATTTGCTTGTGGCAAAAATCAGGGGTATGCAGTACCAACGATCATTTTGTTGTTTTCACCTGTAATGAGATCTGAAAGAGATATCCTGGAATTACTCATGCTGCTGTTTTAGTACGCAGCCTGGTGCTAAACGCGACGTTGCGGTGTTTCGCATTTGTTCTGAGGTTCGCCAGGAGCGGATACAGAGCAACGTTAGCCTAATAATGAATGTAAAGTAACGGCTTCGTTCTATCTCGTTCTGATTGAAAGGATAGTCACCCCACAGTGCATTTGCTGATGTTTGTTGTAGAGTTTAACTCTTAGCTGTCAAGATTATCATTCAGTTGCATTGTGTACGGTTCTTGCATTGTGCTCTTTAGTGTTGGTAAACATTTAAGTTGACTTAAAATTAGTAGCTACTGGGGCAGAACTGGAGAGGGAGCTAGTTCTTGTAGACAGTCTTGTAGGCTATCCGTTTCTTAGGCTTTTTGTGTAGATTCATGTTGTAACAAACTTTACATGCACCTTGTAGGCTACATTTCTGTAGGCCCTATGCCATTTAGGTTCAAATGTATTCCCTTGGGCCTCGGCTAATTATTAACAAACAATCAAAATAAAAAGAAAATAAAAAATCAAAATAGGACAAACTTCATTGTTGTAGTCATAATTAATGCGTCATACACAGTCGATTGAACAGGATTTTAGCCTACTGCACAGTTTAGATTAGGATATATTGAAATTCTTCTAGGCCTATTATTAACATGTCTACTTGTAAATTATGAAAATAAACAGATACAACATTTAAGACCTTATGATTGCCATGAAAGCATGCTTGTTTTTCAGACTGGTAGAGCTCCTGATTTCTTCAAACAGTCAAAGGAAGCAGTGGGCATGCTTTGTCTCTTTTTGGTATTCATCCTTAATCACTCCTAATTGGGGTTGTGGGGACTGTCTCAAATATGTCAGAAACAGTCTCTTTGTTGACTGGCATGTTAATGTTGTAATTCAAAATCAGTGGGCTGTGTAAAGATGTGAGAGGCCTCAGCTGGCCAGTTGCATCCTCATTCAAATGGCTCATCATACCCGCAACTGGACTGGTTATAGGAATTATTCACAAGTCTGGCTACTTCAAGAGAATTCCATGTGTGTTGGCTATAGAATTAAATACGGTGGCAAACGCATTGTGCATAAGTTGTTAAAAGCATGTACATATGAAATGTGGCCATAACAGATAGAAACACAACATAACATGCACGCGTGCGCACACACACACACACACACACACACACACACCAACACTCTCTCTTACACACACTACGCTCTCGCTCTCTCTCTCTCTCTCTCTCTCTATCCCCTCTCTCTCTAACAAAAACTGCCACTACATTAGTGTGAGAGTAGTCTGGGGAGAGAAACAAATGCTCTCAATTACCATTTTATCAGCTTTTTATCAGGGAACCAGAAGGCACCATGGCATTTTAACATGTAAGTGGAGGGAAAGAAAAACAGAGCAGGTCAGAGTCTGCTTCAGTTCCCAACACTCAAATCATTGATCCAATTGGTGAAATGTGTATAACACATTTTGTTATTCCCAATATCAGAGAACAAGAACATCAAGAGGATGTGTTCAGTTTGGTGAAGAAAGGCCCACTGCTTTTTTATGCTTTTGAGTTTGCTAAAAACGTAACATTTGCAGTAAAGTTGCTTATATATCGTAAAGTTGTGTAATGGCAAACCGGAATGCCAATTAAGAGTTGTTGTTTTTTTTTTTTTTTTATTTCTTCTGAGCAAAGTACAGTTTAGTAAAGCCATTATCAAGCCTCAGGCTTCACAGAGCATGTAGTTTAACCTGAAAATAGACAGCTGTAGACAGCCTCACAGCTGTAATATCCATGCCTTTCATTCAGTTAACCATACAGCATGTAGAGAATTTTGATACATTGATATTGAAATGATCCTGGATGTGTTGCCATATGGCTGAGGGGATATGTGGCCAGTATACAAACAGGCAAGGCAGGGCAAGTTTATTTATATAGCGCATTTCATACACAGAGGAATTTCATGTGCTGTACAATAATAAAAGCAAAGTACAGTAGTTGAAAGAAAGCACAAAAAAACAATAACATTCCTAAAGACATAAAATGATTAGTATAAACGTGTGTACCGAGTATAAAAAGAAAGATAAGTGAATCATTTGGAGAAATCATCTGAGAACAGTTTGGTCTAAAGTCTAGATTTTAAACTGCCAGTAGGGGCATTTTTGATGTCTGCAGGAAGTTGGCCGCAGGAAACTGAACTGCACAGCAGCTCCTTCACCACACTTTGTTTTGGTTTTAGTAGCAAATTTTCTGTGGCCTTAGAGACCTAAGTAGTGTGTATTGTTGAAACATGACAGATAGGTAATTAGGTCCTGTCCTATTTAGTGATTTAAACACAAGCAATGCCTTAAAGTCAATTCTGTAACTTACAGGGAGTTGGCAGTGCAGGGACTTTAGGAGTAATGTCGTCAGTTCTTTTTGTTCTTGTAAAAAGTCTAGCAGCTGCATTTTGGATCAGTTGAAGATGCTCTTGTAGAAAGACCTGTGAACACACCATTGCCGTAATCAACCCTACTGGAGATAAAGGGATGGATAAGTTTTTTCTAAATCTTTTTTTGACATTAGATGTTTTTAGGTTATAAAATGCTGACTTAGTGATTGCTTTGATGTGACTGTTGAAGTTTAGATCAGTGTCAGTGACGACCCCAAGATTTTTAACAATCTCTTTTGCTTTTAGCCCCTTTGTGTCGAGAACAGTGGCAATCCTGAGTCTTTCACAGCATACCTGTGATAAGAGTTGTGGGAGCATGTAAAGGTTGAAAAGTACTGGTTCAAGGATTGACCCCTGGGACACCACAGGTCAAGGACATTGGTGTTGAAGTATAGTTGCCCATGGCAACAAATTGAAAATATGATTTTAACCACTTGTCAATGTAGTAGTATGCTGTGAACCACAGTCTCAAAAGCCACACTGAGGTCCAATAACACCAGGACAGATGTTTGACCTTTATCAGTATTAAGACGTATGTCATTTACAACTTTAATAAGAGCTGTTTCAGTGCTGTGATTCTCACTGACCGAAGCTTATTAAAACAGCTATTTGATGTCAAGAAGGCAGTTAATTGATTAAAGATTATTTTTCAGTGATCTTCCTAATGAATGGTTGATTGGATATGGGCCTGTAGTTGTTAAGCACCGAAACATCCAGGTTATTCTTTTTCAGTAGGGGCTTTACAACTGCTTTTTTAGGGACTTGGGCAAAATGGCATTCTGTAAAGAAGAGATCTTGAGCACATCAGCTGCTACAAGAACTTTGGAGCGGGGGCACAGATTTCCCCCACCTATTGGAACAGATCATTTATGTTGGCTATTTCTAACTTTTTTATATAGGTATTCATTTATAAAACTGTATCACATACCCCCACAAAAAAGTCCCTACTACACCTCTGTAAACAATGGTTGTGTGTTGTGTGTGGTGGTGAATGTGGTGGTTATAAATACAATTAATAGGTTAACTAAACATCCACAATTTTTTGCTGTGCAGCTAAAGAGGTAACTAGGCCTATATTTAGCCATGCACGTGTTGGGATAGTTCGTTTTGTAAAAGAAAAGGCCTTTGTTATGGATGCCTTTTGTCCCTGTTCTCAAAATCAGGGAGGGAAAAGAATTTTAATTCGTCAACTGTGCACAAGCACAGTGCATTTCACAGTTTGCCTATGAAAATGAAATTGTAATTGTTCCTCTGGCATTATTGTAATCAATGCAAATATATAAATAAATAATTTTGGAATGAGCCGTTTGTGATGGAATTTTATTAAAAGTGTGGACAGGTGGTAATAAACTCTCAGTATCCACACTCAGCCCTATCTCTATTCATAGGGAGGCTTGCCCTTTGCTTTGTAATGGAAATGTGACCTCCATGTCTATCACTCAGAGTCTGATCTTTGCCTGATCTGCTTGTCTTTGCTTTTATAATGAGATATCAACGTGCTTTGCCGCTGCCTCTTCACTTTGATGATATTTCCCCTGTCCTTTTCAGTCCCTCCTCTGTAAGCAAGGGTTCACTATTTTGCTGACTTGATATTATTCAAGTTCTTGCTTATATTGACATCAGTGTTACCACATTATTGATGTTGTTGCAGATGTTGGGACAATGTGCCTTCTGTATTTTCATTTTAGTCCAGGGTTTATTTGTTGCAGTCATTTCAACAACGTTCTTTCACAACACTTAGTCAAGGCACCCAAATCGCTTTACCCAGTGTGTAGCACCATTGATACTCTGATATGTTGTTGCCTGCTGACATAGGCTTTTTCTCTATTTACACCAGGTCCCCCAGTTTATATAATGGAGAGCTCTGTCCCATTTCAAGCCCTGTTGTCAAAGGTCTCAGTTGTCATTCTTGACTGTGGCAACAGCTGCCTCCGAGTTGTACCCTTTTACCCCTGTATTTAAAGAGCTCTTACAAGTGGGTTGTTGACTGAAATGTGCCCATGTCTTCTTATTGGACAAGATCAATTTGCCAACTTTAAGTAGGATCATGGCAGTCGTTTTTGTGACTGAGAACTGAGTTGCTAAAGCCAAGAGATGCCTGTGGCCCCCAACCAGTCAGACAAGTCTTCAGCATTTCAGCCAGGATTAGGAGGTCAGAGTGCAGTTGGTTTAGTCCCCACGTCTTCACATTTGATCACCACGATAAGCCACGCATTGCCCTCCAGATAGGAGAAAAGTCTGCTACACGATCATGAAGACAAACCTGGGCAGAGTCCAGGTGGGTCCTATAATCGCTCAAAGGCAGTGTCCCACTGGACGAGGCTGTCTTTTGCATATTAAAAATGGACATCAGTTTGCCCTGAGTGCAGAGGGAGTTGGCTTAACCCAGTCAAACTGCATGTTGTGAGCCAGAATTGGATGGTGAATCAGGAAGCGTGCACTGGAGCCAGAGAGGGACGGGAGTGACATCTCATTTTAAGCATAATCTGGCTTGGAGTGGTTGCTGTGGTACTATGCGTAAGTAGCTTAGGCGGAATGTGAGGAGGGCGAGAGAGATTGTCAGCAGCTGGTCCCTCCGCTGTCAGTTTGGGAGGATTTTCACTCTCACTCTAGAGCCATCAGACAGACTAGTCACTCTATGGCAGGTGTTTGGGGTGGGGCTTTAGGCCCATGCTAACTGAGTTTCTTCATATTGGTAGGGTACCAGTCAACAGCTTCTCCTCATTTGAAGTTGCCTAAAACAGCAGTGAAACTGGGTTAGTTAATTGTGTAAACCACATGTGTTTGAATTTTGACTGCCCATGGAACTCCCCAGTCTGGTCGGAGCACCTTTTGCTGTTAGTCAATGAATTAGTAGGCTATGCTTTCTTTCCATTGAAAAAGAACTATCACCAAAGTTTGAGGTTTCCTTGGTAAGTCAATCCCAGTTGTGTCTGGCAGCACATATTGTGTACAGTAAATGTAACTTCAAGCAATGAGTTGAGCTCCATCCATGTGCTCAGGTGATTTGTGATCCTGAGGTGCATGTGAACTCTGCTGGCTATCCTGCATGGCTGATCCTGGCTGAAGGCTGCCCTGGAACCAACGCTGCTGAGCACAAGCAGAAAATCCATCTAATTGTATTAGTGTTGTATTCAGTGGTTGGCCTTGCTTGCTCCATTCACAGCTCTCTTTAGTAGACAGCCCAGCACTCAAACTTTGTAGCTTAGCTGTTTACATGCTGGGTCAGATCACAAACATTAAATACAGTCATAATCACACTCAAGTCAGTCACATTGAACACTAAGCATCTGATGTATTGTATACAAGTTTGAATTCAAAGATGCATGGAAATAGGTGAAAAGCAATGTAATCATACAGTGAGTGTTACGACAGTGTTATATTATTATTATTGATTAGTTATGTAATAGTGAATAGGTCTTTGAAAGTCAGTGTGTTTGTCTGCATTGGATGATCTAAAGTAGTGTTGGGGAAGTTACTCAAAAAATTAACTAGCTACTTTATGTTAGTTACTGCTTTCTAACTAGATTACTTGTTACTCCTTTCAAAAAGTAACTTCGCTACTTGTTATTTTACTTTTTATTCTTTTTTACTCATCCTGATTCCCTACGCAGAATCACAAACAATACAATCTTGGCTCTGTCCTGAAGAAATGTATCTTAACATTACAGTATGACTGTAATCAGTAGGCTACCTATCGGGGTTTGACAACTCTGCGTTATCAGAAAGCTTTGCAAGTCACCAGGGGGAAAAAAGTTCCAGTTCTCGCAATTATCCTCATGACTGACGTCAGTATGGTAGGAATTTCTTAGGTTGTTTTACAGCAGACATGTAGGTCAGTGCCCAAAATGATTTGTAAATGACAAACTCCAATGTATAGGCTTAACCAACTTATTGCTTAATCTTATGAATCACATGGTCCACTAACTACAACAGTACTGTCTCGTTCATGCTTATACAGACCTGTTCATTTAACAGGTGAGATATGATTTCACTGCTCAAAACGTTGGCAACGCAGAAAAGCCTGTTAGTAATTGTAATTAAGACACTGAAATTTCAGTGGTAACTTGCTACATTATTTAATACCCTAAAAATGCAATAAAATTACAGTAATGTGTTCCTTTGTAACTCATAATCCCTAACACTAATGGAAAGGCCATTTTCGGTGTGTTTTCTGTGGATTGTCATTCAAAGCAGACAGCAAAAATCATCATCAGTGTAGTGAGTTACTGGATGTTGCACTTCTGGGAAACAGCGTTGCTTAGCTGGTTCATGCCCAGAGAACAGCAGATCACGAAGCTGAAGAGAAACTGAAGGGGGGGGTGGAAACAGAGGAGCTTGACATTGCTCATCTACTGTCTGGGTGTTTGCTCCAGGTGTGTCTGCCCTCAGGCTTTTCTGGTTTAGGGCAGCAATGTGCGTTTGTTGTGGATCACAAGATTTTTAATGAGGAAGAGCATTGCGTTAGGGCCTTTATTCATTGGTTCTGGTTGTGGCTAATAAACAGGAGCAAGTCTTGTGTTGTGTTGAACATTCCATTTTGTTATTTGTGCATGTTGGATGGAAAAGGGTCCCATTGTGGGCTGTGATACAGGCTTATGCCACAGCTAATGTTTTTGTAAGCCAAGGATATGTTTAAGACGTCCCTCCTGCTGGAGAGAGAGCTCTGCTGTGTAAATTGCAGATGTCCTGTGCAGTGAGCCATCTATTTCCAGGGTCATTGTGTTCAATTGCTGTCTTTCCATATCATGTAACTGTGTGCTGTGGTAGGCTTTACAGAAGGTCAACTTTCTCTCCTCATTACAATGGTACAAGATTACCAGTAGGCCTACGGTTACAACGGAGATGATACTATATGTGTATGCTATTGTGTATTTCCAGGATACATATGAAACATCATCATTTATATGGAAGTTATAACACATGTCATCCAAGGAGGGAGCAAAGTGTGGTGTGGTCTGTCTGTTTAAATAGTGCCAGTATCACTGCTAATTGGCTGATCAAAGTTTACATAGCAGAACTTGAAAAAGCAGGGCTAGACAGACCTTCCTCTGTACTCTGGGAGCCAACTTGACCATGTTTTGTGCAGCAGTACATCAAGCAGTGTGAATCATCTGGCACAGTGACTGCATGATTGGAGGTCATGAGGAGTAGGCACTTGGCCATTCTTATTATCGTTTAATCTTTAAAAGCATTCTCTGGAGCCTCGGGTAGAGGTGACAAAAGGAGCATTTCAACAGCATATGTACATAAAAGAGTGTCCTCCGTTGGACTTTGGATAGGGTTTTAAATAGCCTCTGAATAAACTCTGGAACATCTAGACACATCCTCATTGCCAGAGGACAATGTGTGTTTGTGTAATGTGAGCTAAAGTGATGAACAGTGACTTGCAACACATGCATCATTTCACCTTTGCTAGAAATTATTTTATGAGTAGTCACACACTCTTCACTCTTTAAACCATCAACTAGTCAGTGTTTTGGCAGACAGCATCAGGACTTCGACCGCCAGCCATACCCGTCCAATATGCTGCAGTAGTCTTCAGTCAGGATGTCACCATATGTCATTATGTACTGTATGAGGTTACCTCTGTTTCAAACAAGCACTTTTTAAAAATGTCAGGTTAGAGTCAAGGAATTGAAATGGTTTGCAGATTTTTTTTTCTTCTTGGTAACCTACAGTCAAACGGTCAGTGTACATGTTGTAACTTTCAAAATGCTGCAACTAAAATATCAAACAGACTCAAAATACCAGTTGACAGTTGAGTATAGTTTACAGTGTTTGTGTGTTTGTGGAGGCAAGGTGCTTGTGGTTGTAGAATACCAATTACTGTTTTCTCTTCTCACCCTGACAGCCTGTTTTCTTCCTGCCCTTCCTCTTCTCTCTAGCCACTCTAAAATCAGGGTCAGAGACCTCCGCTACCATTACAGACACTCCATGGTTATGGCTGGCCCTGTGTGTGATTAATCTGCACTTGGTTAAAAAATTACATTTGAGTTTAGAAAACTAGGAATCTGATTCTTATTTATGGTTGTTATCCACTGTGTAACAGATTTGAGAATATTGTGACCTTACAAAGGCCTTTAAAAAAATCTCTCCTCCTATGCCCTCTGTCACAAACCTTTTGTGATGGTGTTTGGGGATTTGGGGATTTGGGGGAAGGTTTAGAAAGAACATTCTAACTGTGCTCTGACACGCCAACATGAGCCCCATGTCATCCCCTCCTCTCTCCAGTAGGGAACATTAAACACAGCAGGCCTGCCCTGCTGGATGAGCCACAGTGTTTCAGGGCCTAGTGGACAGCAACCCCCCTGGCCATCCAGGTTACTTGCAGTGCAGTCTTGTGATCTTGTTAAACCGTCTTTATTCTTTCCTATAGTGACACACACTTAATGGAAAAACTAAATAATCACCCATCAATTTACCTTGCTGCATGTTACCCTAAACTGTTCCTTCAAGTTCTTCATAGGTTCAATAGGTTCAAGTTCTTCGTAGATAATAAAGTTGTGCAATTCTGATCAGTGAATGATAGAATGGAAAAAGACACCATCAGAGAGGGCTCTCCCTGCCAAATATGATGGTAAATTGTTTACCAGCACAGTGTGGATTGTATTTCCATCTCAAATAGAAAAGTTCTGCTGCTGTAAGTCTGTGTTTGTCAAGCCAGCACAATGACTGACCATTGTGTTTTACATCTGCCTCCAAATACCAGGTGCCAGACAGCAACCTGACAGTGTTGAGGGAGATCCCTGCTTTGATGTCTCTCAGCTGCGACACCTGCCTGTGTCCATTAATTCCCCCTAAAAACACGTTCTCTAAGAGCGCAGCACAGGTGCATTATTTTGGGTGGGACTTTGGCAGTATTAGTTCTGTAGTTTTGTGCTCATCACATAACCCTCTCTCTGCTGACCTGCACAGATGGCGAGGTACAGTACATACCGTGGCGCCATTTTCAGAACAGGCTGTCCCAGATCCGAACTGGAATTAAAAGTGCATGCATGCATTACGGCAACAAGCTGAATATGAGCTGCAATGTAGGCACCCTTCCAGGTCCCTTTTAAAAAACCTTCAGTGGGAATCACATAATCAGAGGTGTGTGTTTGTGTGTGTGTGTCTGTGAGTGTGTGTGTGTGTGTGTGTGTGTGTGTTGGGTCTCCCGCAGGCATGTGGCAGAGGGGTGTTTTGAGAGCTGGATTTCAAAAGCAGCTGGGTCGGTTGCATCAGTGCCCTAAAGAACAGTCTAGAGATTGTTAAACACAAAATTGTTAAATCACAAAATTGTGTCACATACACACACCTCAACAGATTGTCTTATATAGTTTGTACTATATGCATCTTTAATATTTTACATTGGTGAGCCTATCACATTTGCTTGAAGTCCTGTTCACATATTCACCCAGATGCACTTTTCAAAATGGTGGGTAAATCTCATTGTTTGTCTGTCTGCTGGTGCTGGTAAGGTAGCAGCTACATGGTACTAATTTAATGGAGCGTCATATGGACTACTGCTGTTGTGTTTGGGTACAATGTTCATTTTGCCTTTGCCATTCTGTGTCAGCACCACTTGTCCCCATATCACTGTGAATTGGCTGTTCAAATATGTTTTACTACCATTTACATTTGAGTTTTGACATGGCAATTAATATGGCCATTTTTATTCTTATCACTGTGTGTGCTGAACTTGGCTGGGCTGGACCATCTAGAGCACCTTAGGCACTGAATGAATTTCTCCTTGGCCTTTTGTGCGCTGAGCATTGCATCTGTATGGCTGCTTTTGCTGCTTTCGCTGTTTTCTTCACTCGTGGTTCTGTGTGTAGGTGAGCTGAAGAGTCTAGGCCCGTAGAAAATAATAACGTAAGCATTTCTTCGAGGCCCCCGTGTGACCCAGTCGCTCCCTGTGCTGCAGCAGTCAGTGTTTTTTTTTTTGTTTTGTTTTTTTTGCTGGTGCTCAACCGTCTGTAGAGAGACAGGCTTCACATATGGTGGCAGCAAAGTTATGCCAAAACAGCAGAGAAAGTCCCGGCATTTAATCCAGGACTTAAGGATTATGCCCTATTTGTCATCAGATACAAGTAAGCATGCTTGTAAGTAGCAAAGAGTGGCGCGTGACCCACTTTGCTGCAATTTCAACTCAGACTGCTCAACACGAGCCTCACGCCTTTCCCTTGTCATGTGCCAGCACCACACACATTAATCAAGCAGCATCAAGCCACATCTTTCGTCCAATAGAGAAGGCCATAGTAGACCAGTAACTGTTGGTGTGATCAAGCAAGCAGCATTCAGCTGGTGTGTCAGTTAAGCAGAACTGTAGCTGCGCTGACCTCATTTGAGCAGGTCTTATCAACAGACAGAACATGCTGGCTTGGTCTGCTCCAAGTTTAGCCTCACTATGTACTGAAATGAACATGGAAACATACAGAAATATTAAACACAGAGACTCATAATTTTTCTTGTAAAATTAAATACGATGCTGTAAGTTTTCACTGACATCTGTATTAATTGCCTGGATTTAATTGCTTTAATTAAAACAGAAATAATGCTTTGCAATAGGGAGGTAAAATAAAACTAAAGTAAAATGAGAAAAACTGATTATATTAATGAATCCAGAAATTTGATTAGTAGAATAAACACTTAAGCGTATGAACACTGGTGTGTCGCTGTTGCTGCAGTCGTTTTAATTATAATCATCTGCAACACTAATGAAAGACTTATTTCAGCAGACTAATATATCATGTAATTTGCCCTTCCAAGATATAAAGGAGAGGTCTTGCCTCAGTGGTTCGGGAAGAAAGGGAAGGGATAGATGGAAGATGCGTCAGAACTTGGAGAGAGAGAGAGTGAGAGAGAGAAAGAGAAAGAAAGAGAGAAGTAGAAAGAAAGACTGAAAGAAAATTTCCTGGCATAAATTTTGAGAATGCGCTTAACAACGTATGCTTAAATTCTCTTTCATACTGCACTTTAATACACTATTGCACTTTCAACTTAAAATAGTGCAGTTTTTATGTTAGCAATATGCACTCTTTGTTAGTATCTTTCATTGTGTTGTACCTTGAATGTTATCCTCTTTTGTAAGTCGCTTTGGATACAAGCGTCTGATAAATGCTTAAATGTAAATGTAAATGTGAAAGGAGAGAGAGGGAGAGAGAACCTTTATGGTTGATTCTTATATCATGAGGACTTGTCTAATACAATGAAATGCAGGACGACACCTGCTCCTGAGAGCAGTTGTCATTCAGGTTGAGGGAGGAGAGTGTTTGGGTGTCTCTCCTGCCTCCATGCATTCCATAGTTATGTATTACTGTAATAGGGACCTCCAAGTTAGACATTAAAACAATAGAAATAGACTAAGACATATTGAGAATCAATATCTCCATTTCACCTGAGAAACTTTCAGGAAAAAAATGATATTTGTGAAGACGCATTGAATCCATAAAATCACACAGGCTAAGAAGACCAAAAACAACTTTGTTGTAAAAACTTTGTTGTTTGTTGTTGTTTGTCTGGTTAGAGGCATCTTTCCCCCACAGAATGGATTACGCATTTATATTGGCCAGGCATACAATAGAAGGGAAAAACACCCTAGTCATTTTTTTTTTTGAACACCCACTTAATTGAAATTGGATTTTAAGTACTCACTCGGGCACGGCTCTGGGAGGCAGCTTACAACAGAGGTAGTAGTTTTGCAATGCAAATGTAATTTTCTCTCTCTCTCTCTCTCTCTCTCTCTCTCTCTCTCTCTCTCTCACACACACACACACACACACTGTTGTGGTGGTTTAAAATAGCTGCAAACAGCTCTTCCCTTTGCATGTCCGACTCATTTCCTCCGTTTACTGTGATTGGGAAATCGTCATGATCTGATGTTTACTGAGAGAATTGGTTTGGTTAAGGTGAAGTCTCTCAACACACTTGGTTCCCTTCAACATGTAGATCTCACCTTCCTCCAGCTTTATGTTGTGTGAGCTGGGAAGAAAGGGAAAGGAATTGCCTTAAAGTCTTTGCATCCTCCAGCTGATTCACTTTCAGTAGATGCTGAGATGGGTAGGATGCTAAAACAGCCTAAATGCATTTATAGTTCCAGATGGCTTTTGGGCTTGTTCTTCACCCATGTACATTATTCTCACGTACTTGTGAGTCCATGCTCACATTGTCCTGTGTGCTATGACACAATGTTTGTGTGGTATCTACATGATGTTAGTGTGGTATCATGTATGGAGGTTGAATATTCTTCATCAAACTGTGCAGTGCAGTTTATCAACTTTAAAGACTAGTTGGACTGATTAATCACTTAAGGGGAGTTGTCGTGGACTTAAAGGTCAAGATTACATGGGGTCCTGCACACAATACAGTGTTTGCATGATATCCTGATAATTGGCTCAGTGAATCCTCATCAAACCATATGATGACCACATAGATCATCAGTAAAGGTCTGGATGCCGCTAGATCATTTCTAAAGGTCCAGGTGCACTTGATTCTGGCTTTAAAGGTCAGGTCATGCACGGGTAATAGGTCATAGGTCAAGGTGGTGGGCATGAAAGGGCACTGGAGGTTACTGAAGGCAGAAACTTATTGATATGCTCTGCACTACGTTTAGTTTCATTTTTGGCCTAGTTGGTGTCATGATTATTAGATCACTGGCCTAGGTTCATCATTTTTTTGTAGGTCATTTTGGATAAAAGTGGCCGCTAAATGCAGAATGTAAATGCAATGTAAATGTTGAGTAATCTCAGTTTCAAGCATGCCTTTCTTTCTGTCTTTTTCGGTTTGATACCTCAGGTTGTATACGAGGCAGGCTAACTTTTTGGTGCACAGATTTACCCTGAGGCCAGGCGTGCCAGACGTGCTTGTTTGTATTCTCAGGTCATTCATTCCTCATACCTGCAGCCCCTCGGTCCTCAGACGCTCTCCCCTGCTGTTAAATAGCTCTCAGCCACGAATAACTCCAAACTTTACAGAAAGAAATCCAATTCCCCCCAGTCCCTGGATGATGTGTCTGCAGAATGATGATGCTCTCGCGTCTGGGGTCTCAATGATGCTCCGCTCTCAGGCAGCCAGTGGGGATCAATACCTGCCCAGATGAAGCTCTAGGAATAGCAACATCCGCTGCAGTTACTCTGTTCCTGTCAGCTGTGAGTTTACCCAGAAGGCCTTGCAAAGCTACAGGTGTCAATACTCTCTCTCTTACCATAAAATGTAATTTTTTTACACATGAAAGTCTTGATGGTACAGTGCACACAGATGAGATTCTGTTACCTTGAAAAAAGTATTGGAAATGAATGAGATAGTTTAGATAGATAGGATAAGATAGTGAAGTCAAGAGAACTGCTAAATGGACTGAACTCAAGAGTTTGTTCAGTGCTCAGTACACATACCAGTGTACTGAGTGAAAAGCACTGCCTAACCTCTGCCACAAGCTCTGTAAATTGATTTCGTAATCACACATTGAATGTCAGTAACAAAGAGCCATGACCACACAGTTTACTCGTCTGTATTTTAGAATGAAAAGAAAGACAAGTGTCATCATCTGTGTAATTTTCAATGAACATTTGAGAGTAGATTAGGTGAAATTAGATTCAAGCTTCATTTTCATAGTGCAGAGTGCTGCTACAGTGTCTGTGTCTAAACTGAAGTGTTAGAGGAGGTTTTCTTAACAGAGGTGTGTGTGTGGTTTTACAGCGCCACAGAAACCATATATAACTATAACTATATTGACATACATATATCAAACTAATATGAATGACAACATCCAAACCACAACTAAAATGACAACAACATGTGCAACAATATCGTTGAGATTATTTCTATTGGGTAGTGCAATATGATCCAGTGTTTTACAATCTGTGGTAGTGTAACATACCAGACGTGAAATTTAGAAGTGTAAATGGGATAATACAGGCATACCATGTAAGTACCCTCACTGACATGGACACAGTAAGTAGATGAAGTCTCTCCAAAAATGTGCTGCAGTCCTAAACTAGCTTTGGAGCCAATTTCATGGAGGAGCCTCTTTACAGTGTTGGGAAAAAAATACACCAGCCATTTTTTTCAACATTCTGTTGCGTCTCGCTCTGTCTGGAAAGTTGGCTTGGTGTGGGCAAACCAGAGATGGCGCTGTTGTCCTCTGTGCAGCTGCCATCTCTCTCCCGTGAACGGCCCTAATGGGGGAAATTGTGCAGAACACGACCCTGGGAGATGATTATTCTCCTGATGGATAGGGGGATGATGAGCAGAGTCATATGTCATCCATCTGGCCGCTGAGAGCCCAGCCTGCCATCCCTCTGCAGGCCTTAAAGTCGCCCAGAAATTTAACACATCATTTTGTGGTGATGTGTGGCTGGAGATTTAAATCAGAGGAGGAGAGGAAAAATCTTCTCTTTTTTTCCTTTTGCATTATTTATTTATTTGTTTACTTATTTAGCTCAGATGAGATGAGTATGACAGCACATTCCCAATGGTCAGCTTTTAGCCTTTATTTGGACATGTACTAGATATGTCTCTTGAGGTTTTGTTAGCCTCTCCTTCACTGTATTGACATGGTGTCCACCCTCATCCACTAAGAAGCTGTCACTAATAGAGCTTGTTTCTGTGCTTTTCAAAATGTCTACAGCAGGCACCCTTGCATTTAATTTTGTAACATGTGAGAACTTCACTGAGTTTAAATCTTCATGATTTAAAGTGCAGTTTGGGTATAATTAATGTGATGTGAAAATTAATATTATGTTTTGAATTATTACTTTATACGAGGAAATTTTGAAAATGCAAGGAAATGTTATTGTTACATGCATGTAGTTACTGGGTGTAAGAAATGCAGAAAACTGTGTCTAGATCATTATAAGATCAGTGCTTTATTATGTGATGCAATATGATGTAACATCTGCTTATTTCATACCATAACGTGAAGTCATTTTACAGTCTGAGCTATAAATGGTCATTTTTGGTGCCAGTTCACAAAATGTTTGATCTCACACACACACACACATACACACTCACACACAAGCACGCATGCACACACACACACACCCTGCAACTTTTGATGTGAGATCTAAGCTCTGTCTGGCTGCAAAGGCTGTTTTGCAGATAGACACCACATTATATGACCGCGATTGAAAAGTAGATGGAAAACCTCATGTCATCAAACTACTTCAAAAGAGTCTGCGAATCCAACATCGCCAGCTGAGAGTGTTATCAGACCAGAAAGCTGAGAGCAGGCTCCCGATTATACAAAGATGTTCAAAAGTGTGTGTGTGTCTGTGTCTGTGTGGACTACAGTATATTATTACAGCATGATATCAGAAGTAGTATTAAGCAAAATGTCAGACCTAGCTGTCAGTAACCGGTACATAGGTATGTCAATAGTATATTGAGATGTTTAAAAGTAATACTGCAAACTTTTAGGAGCAAATTGAAAGGTCTGAAAAATGAGTGTGAGTGAAGCTTTTAAGAATTTGTCCTAATTTCTGCCATCCCCATTTTACAAGAGCTGAGATATTGCATGATCTGCCCCTATTGTAAAACCTTATTCATCTTTCAGTACTCACCTGAGATGTCACTGCCCTGCCGTGTCTTTCAGTACTCACCTGAGATATCACTGCCCTACTGTGTCTTTCAGTACTCACCTGAGATATCACTGCCCTACTGTGTCTTTCAGTACTCACCTGAGATATCACTGCCCTGCTGTGTCTTTCAGTACTCACCTGAGATATCACTGCCCTGCTGTGTCTTTCAGTACTCACCTGAGATATCACTGCCTTGCTGTGTCTTTCAGTACTCACCTGAGATATCACTGCCCTGCTGTATCTTGTTGACTGTATGACTGTATGATTGTTCTGAGAGATTCATGTCACAGAGAACAAGGCTTTTGTCAGAAAGAAAAACAGAATTCAAGAATATGTATGGATTTTCCAGCATCAACTATTCTGGGAGCAAGGGGAATCACTCCTCATATCAGATGAACTTTGGAATAGGATTAACTATTCAGTGACATTAAATAGCTTTATCCTCAATGGCTGTGGGGTTTTATCAGGCTTTGCACAGATTGTTGAGCAACAGAGACTGAGAAAGTCTAGGATTTAATGCACATTGATGGTGAGCTACTGGCTCTCAACACGCTTGGCAGTGGATCCATACCAGAGTAAATATCATCTGCACCTCTCCTAGTATGTGCAATTAATCACATTTGTTGATTAGTCGTGATTGTGTCCTCAAATTGTGCCTTCCGGATCAAACATACGTGGCAAACAAGGAAAAAGAATATCCACACACTGATTCTACTCCCAGTTTATTCAGCACAAGGTTTCAAACTCGTGTGTGGATATTCTTTTTCTGTGTGCCTTCCAATCATCATGAAAACAGCATAATTAAATAATTGTAATGATTATTTTCAGAGATAAAAGTTCTGTGACACTATATTTTTCTCCTGCCTGTGCACTTAAGACAAATTACCTTTTACTTAGCTGATGCACATGTCTGCAGAGTTGCACTAAGGATCGGGTAATTCACTAATAATTTTCTGTTTAATTATGAAATTTGTTGTTTAGAATATTGATGTTTTTATTCCAGAATCATCAGGGCATGGTATAAAGTACTCATGTATTCAATACCAACATAATCATGATTATGATATTTTTGGTGATTGCGCAGTCCTGACCTTCATCATGTTGTTCCCATTCCTAGAGGAAGACGTTCATCGCGATGGGCCTGATCGTTGTGGTGTCACTGTTTGTGGTGGTGGTGAACTACTCTGAGAAGCCCTATGATCTGCTGCAGCCTGTGTTCGGCCAGAGTCTCAGCGGACACTGGATGTTCTCACGGCAGCCCACCAAGACCTTCAAACCCCATCCAGGCTACGTCAGTATACCCAAGCAGGAGGTAAAAAGTGACACACACACACACACACACACACACACACACACACTGGCTGTGCCATTAATCATGTTTTAGTCTTGATTACAATTATGGTTCCTTAACACAGGAACAAAAAATGATTATTGCACATTATATTTTGCAAGTAGACCACAAGGCTTTTATTCTGCTTTTGTTAACTGAAGCTTACACCCATCATATGAATTCATGAAGAAATGATGCAGTCCAAGGAAATTCTCTTACAGTAAAAAGAAATTACATTTGGATAAAGTTGAATAAATGTATGCAATATGTTTATATATAATGAATAAGCGTATGAAATGATTCTGATAATAATACTGATCAAAATAATCATGAGTGTCATTGTTTCCATGACCGAGCAGCCCTAATAAACACAGACACACAAACACACACAGATACACATGTACACTCGCAAAAACACACACACAGGCCAACTACAGGCTACACTCATCATACTTGGACAAGAAAACTGGTGTGGTTACCTATCAAAGAATCATGATTTTGAAAGAAACATGATCAGTTTTCCTCTAGCAGTGGGTAGACTTCTCATACAGAGACTGAATTGTGAACTGAATTCCTTGGCTAAATATGTATTCAATGTACTGCTTTGGGCAAGATGTAGGAACTGCTGAGATTCTATGAAAAGCAGCAGGACATGGTAGTAAAATGTCTGTGGACGGCAGCATCATCACACCAAACTCTGCTCTGTGCTGTTTCTACTAAGGGGGAGAGAGATGTGCCTCATGTGGTCAGAGAGTCTAGAACAAGTCATTGCTTTCTCACTCTCAAGGTCACTTGAGTCCGTGCCTGGAGCAAAGCCCATCTTTTGGCTTGCATGGCACTAAGGGACTGCATCCTCCAGGAGAATGATTTATAACTACTATTAGCCAGATGAAAAGGGCGGTCAGGGGTGTTTGTGTAGTTAATTAATTTGCCATCACTCATACCCCATGCATTGTTCACATGGAGTGTGTGTGTGTGTATTTGTTCACTTATGTTGGTGGCATGAAATGGGACAGCTTCGAACTATTTTGAACAATGATTGAACGAGGAAAATGATCACTGGAAGTCCTGGGATATTTTCTTATTCCACTTCTGGGAATAGCATCATAATAGCTCATTTAAGTGAGGTAAAAGGGGAACAGCGCCATAATAGCTCATATAAGTGAGGTAAAAGGGGAATAAGAAGTCCTTGAATTTTGAATATTGAAAAAATATCCTTTGTGGAAGCGTCAGCTCAGTAAGTCTTCCCCAGTAGATGGCAGTCTGATGGATCGCCCATCTCCTGTTGTTGATGTCTGTGCCAATACCGGCCTGTTTCTCCGCGCTCTGGCTCAAGGATGCATCTGATTATTAGGATTTGTCACCCTGGGTGGTCTCATCATTTCAGCGACAGACATGTATCCTGCTGTTGTTAAACAGATGGAGAAGATTTTCATAACGCTGGATCTAGTTTTGTAGATGTTTTGGACTGAAAGATATCTGTGTATTTTATCAGACTGTATGTTTGTAATCAGGGCTGTAGTGGAGGCTAAAGGCAAGAAAAAGAGTTTACCCACCTCTCCGATATAAATAAATAGGGGTTATCCACCTCTCATGTTTATCTCTATGTGTATTTTTATGTTTACTATTACTCAAAGCAATACATAATTCAAAAGTTATATGTTAGAACAAAATTTTCTTGGCTAAAATTCACAATGTAATCTTTTTAAATAATTTTTTAAATATATCTTTAATATAAAGACTTTTTTAAATATATCTATATCTTTATATAATATATATATTAAATATAATATATAACACACACACACATATATATATATAATATAATATATAATATTAAATATATAAACTAATAATAATAATAGTACATGATACATACATGTTAATACATACATAATAATAATGCATGAAAAATAAACCACAGTAATGCAAATGCTCTGTTTTGCAGATTGTAGAATATTTACCCACCTCTTATTTTACCACTATACCACTGTTCATAACATAGTGATTACTGTTCCTACTTATTATTAATGTAAATGTAGAGAGGCCGTAGGAAGTACATCCTCGGCTGGGCTTTTTGAAGGATGGAGTTGATGTTGGACCTCTTCAGATACTGGGAATTGCTGAATCGCAGAAGAGTCCACATTTGACACTAGACTGTCGCATACTGGGAGGGGAGGTAGCACTGTTAGATTGCAACTGAAGCCATGGACTCGTTTTGTATTGTAAATCAGTTGTTTGGCTTTTTTGCTGTATTTTTTCCTGAGTCAACCACTACTATTTAATCCAAAGATATTACTTTGTTTAAGGTCAAGACACTAAACATGACCAGGATGCAGCCAAGAGAGAAATCTCTGCCAAGGGATTTAATATTTTTTCTGGACGTGTAGCACTCTAAGCTGTTCATCTTGCACACATTCTAGTGATAGTCTTACGCGCACGCACACACATACACACGCACGCACACACACACACACACACACACACACACACACACACACACTGCAGAATCAAAAGCAATATTACTGCTGCCATTCCATTGCCATTTACAGAATATTTAAAACATTCATTAAGTCTGCATCATGGCACCCAAGCTTCAATAGTTCCATTGTCTGTCCTTAAAATTCCAAACTGGAAGCTTTCACAGAGCTTTGAGCTGTCCACGCCCTCGATTCAGGCCGTGCAGTGTAGAATATCAAAGTGTGTCTCTGTGTGTGTGTGTGTGCCACTGCAAAGGTAAAATGAAGCAAAGCTTAGAACAATTTATTCAAATATTAAATGTGCTGCTCTCTCTTTTGTCTCGGAAAAGATTGCTATGCAAAGGCACAAACGCACACACAAATGACACGGTACTCATACACAAACAGACAAACCATAACCCACACATTCAAGGTTGTCCCCCCCCCCCACCAGTATACACACATATAGCACACAAACACACAAGCATATACTCCATATCATCTTTAATGAAAAAGAGATGGGTTGTTCCCTCCTGAATCACCAGATGAATGTAGTGTATCTTGTCAGAGCCCCACTGTGTCGGGGTCGGCTCTGTGTCTGTTCAGCGCTAACCCAGTCTGAATCCCTCGCAGAGAATTGACAGGCTCACCTCTCATCTGCCTTAGTATCAAATCACTAGGCCACACACACACACACACACACATACACATACACACATACGCACTCTTCCTTTTTTTTCCCCTACGGAGGAACAACGATCAGGTAACCGCATTATGGCAAGTCGAGGCCAGTGTGTGTTTGTCTTCTCCCATTGCTCCTTCTCGAACCAGCTCCAGAACACTCAGAAGCACACAGTGTCTGATGATGGGAAGGGAAGCTGGGGTGGTTGGGGATGGTGGGGGAGAAAAACCCAAGATGTCAGCAGAAAAGTTGCATTCCCCTTCCCGGACCAATGAATCATTCATAGAGCTTTGAAACATAGCCTGGGTCATGTCGAGCCCCTTGTGTCATATGGAATCGTAGATTAGGCAGGCGTCTTATGACAGGTTGCTGTGCCAGCTGCCAGCTCTCGCAAGGAAGTGATCGGGACACTCATAATACATTTGCTGGCGTAGTGTGGTGAGGTGTAGGTGGGCACTTGTACTGTGGATGTCAACCCATTGTGAGATGGTATCAGCGTGAGGCCGTGGCTGCATGTTTCATTTATCAGACAGCGGTCGGGGTTATCTGTTTCACTGCGGCTTGTTTGAATTATGCACACTTGGTACTGCATATAATGAATATCTGTGTCGCTCACACACAGCGTGCCTCTATACTGCTTGCACAACATGGTCAAGCTGGACTGCGAAAGAATAGCAACTCTTGTTTGAAAATGAATCCCACAGGTCAGTTGAAGAGCAGGAAATGTCTTTGATTCACAAGTAACCATAAAAAAGTTGCACTTTCAATCAGTTTCTGGTTTCCAGGAGCTAAGCTATAATTTACTGTAAGAAATGTTCGTTCAAAGCACTGAATTTATGGTGACATTTGCATGGACAGAAATATGTTGCCTGTCCTTTTGAAAAGAACAGGGCCATTTCCAGAGCCTCTCCATATGATTAATGCCAATGAAAAAAATGAATTGTATGCTATAGCTGCATTCTCTCTAAGTGAGTTACAGCTGGCCTCTGATCAGTCTCTAAAACATTTGCAGCATACAGCACTATGGCTTGGCATCATTGCCATCATATCATCAATGCCTCAACATGTGAAAACTAATTAAATGGGACTGCACTCTCTCTCTCTTTCTCTCTCTTTCTCTCTCACTCTCTTTCTCTCTATATATTTATAAATAGATTTCTACTTCTCTGAGGTCTTGGTACAAGGCTGATCTCATTAAGGAATATTCATTAGTTAACCATTAATGAGTAATGCTTAAAGCAATCTAATGAATCTCAAGGTTAAGCATGCCTCTCATGGCTTAAATTAATGATTGTCGCATGCTCTGCAAGAGAGTGACGGCTCAAATGACATCTTGATGTCTCTCATGGTTAAAAAAAAGGTTTTAAGAGTGCAGACGGAGCAGCAGGTGAGACTTTGAAGTGGAAGGGCATGCTGTTAGACAGCCTTGGCTGTGGAGAGGAGGGATGATGAAAAGGTTTCAAAGTTAGTGCACCACCTGGACCAGAGTGGACCGGATTTAATTAGACATCTTAGGATACAAATGCTTGTTCTGCAGGGCTAGGCACATTGAGCGGAACAGGGGTAGTACAGGGAAAATACGTGCGCTGACAATTGCCGAGGGAACTGATCAGAATTTAAAGATGCAGCCCCTGGTTCTAAACCAGTGCTCGGGTTTTCGTCGAACTTAGTAGATTCAGCTTTCCCACATTCCACTAGCTGTCACGTCTGTGCATACATTCAAAAAGTTGATGTGTGCACACAGCCCTGCCTCTGAAAACAAGAAGCAAACATTGTCTTGACTGATTGATTGACTCAAATATGAACAATCTTTGGACATAGTCACAGACCTTACCTTTACCTGAGACAAATAAAAGAAACTTTGGATGTGGTCAGTTTCTGTCAGGCCACCTGAGGGCAGTGTGAATAAAGCAGAATCAGCTGTGAATGGGGTGAAAAAACCTTTCTAAGTTCTGGACAGGTGTATCTGCTTACCCATATGTACCTGCCCCATGCGTACCCTGGCTAACACATGCCACTCTGTAAATTTCAGCACTCCTGGTCTTGTGAGACCAGTAACTGTCATACAGTCATTAAAGGCAGTCGTTGTCACCATGGTAATACTGGGATATACATTACACCCAACCCTAGCAGCAGAAGAAAGTAAAAAATTACAGCGTGCACAAACTGGCAGGGTTGTGATGATACCCTCTGTCAAAAACCCCTTGACCTTCCTATAGGTTTTTGAGTTGGCTGCTCAAAACTCAGCATGGCACTAGAACCTGTTTTTATATCAGACCTGCTCAAAGTCAGTGTATCATTTATAACCCATAGAAATTGATTGAAAAAGATTGCCTTGACAGCCTTGAATTGCAAGAAAAATATGCAAAAAATAATTCTGCTTGTATTTATAAATGATGCATTTGCACAACAGACTGTTAGACTGAAAGACATCTTTTTCCTGCGGAATTTCACAAGGTTTTTTTTTTTTTTTGGTCCTGTTTAGAAGTATTGATCAGGATCTATTGTGCAGCCCTGTGTTCCATTCAGTCGTGTCAGCTTGATGGAAGCCCTACCCTCTCTTATGTCCTTGGTGTTTTTGAAAGACACAAAGCTGTCTTCACTCTCACTGCTAAGGCCAAGGTGTGCACATGTGTGTCAGTGTGTGTGTTCTCTCACCTTGACAGACGCTGTCCTTCACAACACAGGAGAGGTGCTCGCAACAGTATTAACAGCTGGTGCACAGAGCACCTGTGACTGTTGAGTTCCACAGGCAGAGATGCACTAGATACTTATGCACCGTAGCGTTTCTAAAGTATAGTTGAGGTGCACTCTCATCCTTTCCTTTCTTGTCCTCTCCTCTCTCTTCCCTTTGCATTCCCTCCCTTTCCTCTCCTCCCCGTTTCTCATCCCTCCTTACATCTGATCCCTTCCCTTCCCCCTCCTCTCCTCTCTTCTCCTGCTTCCCTCTTTGCATCATCTTTTGTTGCCCTCTCCTCCCTCCTTCTCCTGACTTCATCCTTTGCTTCCTTGTTCTCCCCCAACACGCACACACACACACACACACACACACAGCTCCCACATTAGCCCCCCTACTGGGTGCGGTCGATCAATGTGCTCAGGCAGCTGTGAAAAATGGAGTTGTGTGACAGGCAGGGTGAGAGTGGGTGCTAATGGAAGGGCCTTTTGACAGCCCAAGGCTACACCTATGCACCTCCTCTCCAGCAGACACCAGTTAGGGGATACAAAACACCAGCATGCAGCAGTGTGTGTGTGTGTGTGTGTGTGTTCTTCTGTATTTCACCAGAGTTGCATATCTAGCAATAAGCACGTTCTGTACAAGCTGTCTAAATGTAAGCCATGAATTTGTAATTACCTGTTTGTCAGAGTTGTATACAATAGAGTTGAGCTTTCATGCATTAAATGGATGGCATGTGATAATTAAAATAAGAAGGGACAGCTTAAGCACTACAAACAGCTTCTTTGGGAAGTGCACTGGGCTGAAAGTCCCACTGTGACACTGTGTTTGAGCTGAGTTGTTGAAGAAAAAAATGAATGTATGTTATAATGCCCCCTACATGCAGCCATTCAATATAAAGAGTGAAGAATCCCATATTGCCTTCTGCTTCAATCACATCCAGCAGTATGCTTGTGGCACGTCGCCCCTGATCACAGTAGAGATGATACATTGTGCCTTTAATGGATAAGCTAGCGTCACTGGCGAGCTGAGTGCACGTGGCCTTCTAATTGACCAACAAGCACGGGTCGATCAGCACTCTCTCCATCAGCCCTAAAGCCATGCTAATTTGTTGTTCAATTCCGTAGATTAGCCAAGCAGGGCAAACAATTGGTAATTTGTTCATGTGATGTGATTGCAATCTAGTGTCCCCTGCTACATTAGCTGGCTAAACACTGGGAACACAATCTGATGAATGTAATCTTATGACTCTGATTATAGCAATTTACTTTGTCCTAGTAGGACATTGAAAGAGTTTTGTTGCATTTTTGATTCCCTTGTCTTGTTTATCCTGTATAAATCTATAAATGGTGTTAACGCATATTTAAATTCAAAGAATCATTATTTAAATCATGGAAAAAAATGACGTTTTTGTTATCCATTCAGCAGGGCTCGTATTTCTGTTTTATTAGGTATGCAGTATGTATAACACAGAAGACTCTGGAGTGCCTTAATTGGGATAAATTCAATTTAATTCAGTTTTACTTATACAGCGCCTTTTACAATAGTATCGTCTCATGGCACATGATAAACATGGCATTCCCACTCTGTAACAACAGAAAGTTCCATTCAGTTGAGTCCTTTGAAGCCAGTGTTTCAGGTTACACCATTTCCTCTCAAGGCAGTGTCAGAATTTAGCCTCACACTCAGGTTGTCACTGCTGCTGCAAGGTTTTTCCCTGGGAGTTGTCAGTGCCCGCTGATAAATCAAAGCAAATGGTGACAAGAGACTGTCAGGGCCATATTACTTGAGGTATTTCATAATATGCAGCTGTCCTTGCAGTGGATGATTACCTCTGCTAAATCACAATTTGATGAATTTGATCAGCCTCTGGAGCTTTAACATTTAATGAAAGCCTATGAATCTGACAGCAGTGTATGAAAAGGAGCCCTTCTGAATGCTAACTGAGCGTCAAACCTTTTTGCTTTCCTTAAAGAGCACAGACTTTAGTGCCTGTGGATAGCTAGCTTTGAATCGGATGAAAAAGGACCAGATTTCTGTGCTCTAACAAAATGGAGGTGCGCTAAATGCTAATTGTGAGTTTGTGTTGCATGTTTCTGGTCCTCGCAGACAGCTAAAGAGTGTCCTCTAGTAGTTGAACAAGATGCTATTAGAGCTGCTGTGCTCTGATAGGTGTCCCACTCTATCCACAGGCTCTGAATTCTCTTAGGACTTTAGCAGTATGTCAGTAACCAAACATTAGCTAAACACCAAATGCGATGTGAATCCCCATCAGACTGATGTGTAACACCCATCTGGACTGATGATGAATCTGCTGCTGCTACCGCTGCTAAAGCCAGACAGAAGCAAATGCTGACTATGTGTCTTTCCCCAATAGTCTCCATGTTAGAAATGTGAGGCAAAAAGGATTGTGGGTAGTTACTGGCAATCCCACTACCTGCCCTCTCTGTGAGATTACTTACTGACCCTAAGTCTCCCCCATAAAAAGAGGCCATGTGCTTGTAACCAATAGCCGTGACATCACTGATTTTCAATCATTTTTTAAAAACATTTAGAAACTTACTTCCATTGACCCATCATATAGTTCATGAATTTGTACACAGTTAGTTGAGTTGTGATGTCATAATGTTTGCTTTAGTTCTCCATGCCAACCCACCTGTCACGTGTCTCCTTTCAGCCCCTGAAGCTGCACTGTGACGTGTGCAGCGTGGTGTCCAGCTCAGGCCAGATGCTGGGCCAACAGGCAGGGCCCGAGATCGACCGCTCGTCCTGCATCTGGCGCATGAACAACGCGCCGACGCGGGGCTTCGAGCGCGACGTGGGCCTCCGCACCACGCTACGCGTGGTCTCACACACCAGCGTGCCGCTGCTCCTGCAGAAGCAGCAGTACTTCTTTGGCCAGGCCAACAACACCGTCTACGTGGTGTGGGGCCCCCTCCGGAACATGCGCAAGGACGGCAAGGGCATCGTGTACAACATGCTGAAGCAGGCGGCCGACAACTACCCGCAGGCACGCATCTACGTCACCACCGAGGAACGCATGAACTACTGTGACACGGTCTTCAAGAAGGAGACGGGCAAAGATCGGTGAGCATCCCTGAAAGAGTCCATGTGACATGTTACCTTGTCGTGTCCTGTTCACCACACTGGGGTTAGGATGTGTCCTTGAGTATTCTGCTGTGCCGCTCTTTTAATTGGGACCTGTGGGCCAGCCATCCCCATGACTGGCCCTACCGTCAGGTCTCGGGCTTTATGGACGGTAGCGGATGCTCGTGTGCAGCCCTGGCAGAAAGTAAATGAGAAAAATGAGGAGCGGAAGCGGTCCTTTTGGAAATCCTTGTAAGCATGTCGCGTACGCCATATCTCCCCTCAGATGCGTACACGCTAGATTTGCCCTGCTCTGGTTGTATTTGGCACTCAAGGTTCAGAGCCAGGTGCGGTAGTTTGATTTATATGGTGGTGTTATTGCTGCAGGATGCATCAGTCAGCCTGGCCAGGCATTATTGCTGTAAGAGGATTGTGTGTGAGTCTGTTACTGTTGTTGCCTTATTGCCCCTCACGATCGTCATCAATCCAAAACAATGTTCTCATAAATGTGTCATTTTGCATTTTTCACTGAATTATTGCGTTAGGCAGTGCTCCTTGCGCCAGCCCATAGAGAATAGAATATCTTTACATTTCTTTTCTTTTGCTTCATTTAGTTCACTCTCCTTGCACCTCTGCCACTAACTTACTCTCTCTCTCTCTCTCTCTCTCTCTCTTCTCTCTCTCTCTCTCTCTGAATTCTCTTTTGCATATTGTCTTCTGTCAACACCGCCACATATTTCCAACAGGCCCTGCCAGCATGTATCGCTGAGCCAACAGACTTTCTGGGTTTTCGTAAGCCTTTAGATCCATGTCTTCTCCCAAGCAGATGATAGACATGCATCGGTGTGGGATTATCCTAGCCCTTAGTCAAGCCTTCTCTTTTCCCCGCATGTAGACAAGCGTCTTTTAACGAACCCCCATTTCCTCCCTCTACTCTCTGCCAGGAGACCTTAGCAAGTGCACGTCACAGACTGCGAACAGATGTGTGTCTAATATGAGTTGTAAATCTGCCCTGAATAGAGCTCGTTCAGGAGGGAATGGTGAGGGTGGTGGGGTGGGGTGGGGGGAGTTGATGTCAGAGAACAGTTGGTTGAAGAAGCCCCTACATGCATTTGATTTCAAGGGAGCAGCCATACTTAAAATTCACTACCTGTGATGGAGACATGCGCCAGTGACTCACCTATACCGCTGTGAGCTGAGTGTTGTGCTTGGGAACAATGCGTGCAGTGCTATCGGTTCCATTTTTTTCTCCAGGTTTCCATAGTGCTTGTCTGGCTCTATAGAGAACAGTGAAGTCTGAACGTGTGTCTCTCTCAGGTAAAAGTGGCATTTCCCCTAAGCCTCTCTCCCTCCCTCACACCCTCCCTCACTCACAGAGCTTTTATGGCCTCACAAATGGATCACTCATTGTAATACCGAAGGCTCTCAAGAGGGCTTTATTTATGTTGTTGTATATGCTCCAGTTAGATATGTGCCATATGAATAATCCAGTAAAGGAAATCCATTCTGTTTAGTGCTCAGGCAGCCATGCTGCCATTGTCAGAGATCTGAATGCTACAAAGCTCCAGGGTGCAGCACTGGTCTGTTCCCCTCAGAATGTTGGCAGTGCAGCATAGCCACCGGCTAGCATGGATTAGAAGTGTTTCAGATCACTCAGCCTATTCAGATGTGTTTTGGCAGCAGTCTTCCACAGCCATATGTTAGTATGAGGGGAAATGAGGCCAAGCTAATGAAGACAGTTAGCAGTTGTTGTTTTTTTTTCCCTCCCAGCTCTCATTTCAAACTAAGGTGTCAGAATCATAGATCATGTAATCTGTTTGAAAACACTCTGGTCATTATGAGATCACTGCAGTTTAGTTTCTTATTAAGCACCATCTTGAGCATTTGAAAAGCCTCGTTATTTTAAATGCACCTTCAGGGCAGTAGCCACAGCATTCCAACTTTTTTGATGCGTTACGGAAGAGTTAAGTCAAGCAAGTCAAGTCACGTAAAAATTACATTGAAAAGACTGCTTGAAGTTTGCTGCGCTACCTTGTCTGGTCTAGCCAGTGCCATTGATTATAGTGGAGGCTAATTGTTATGGCAGATATGTCTTCAACTTAACGCATCCAGTGTAGCCTCCCTGTCAGACAAGCATCCCGCCTCCTACAGCCTCGAATAGCCAGACTAAAATAGGTTCCGACTCTCATGTGTGTACGTGTGTGTGTGTGTGCATGTGTGTGAGAGAGTGTGCGTCTGAGTGTTGTTATGCTTCACTATCATCAATCTGTGTGTGTGAGTGTGTGTGAGAGAGTGTGCGTGTGAGTGTGATTGTGCTTCACTATCATCAATCTGTGAGAGTGTGTGTGTGTGCATGTGTGTGAGTGTGTGTGAGAGTGTGCGTGTGAGAGTGGTTGTGCTTCACTGTCATCAATCTGTGTGTGTGTGTGAGAGAGTGTGAGTATGGTTGTGCTTCACTATCATCAATCTGTGCATGTGTGTGTGTGAGAGGGTGTGCGTGTGAGTGTGTATGTGTGTGAGTGTGTGTGAGGGAGTGTATGTGTGTGAGTGTGTGTATGTGTGTGTGTGTGAGAGGGTGTGCGTGTGAGTGTGTATGTGTGTGAGTGTGAGTGAGGGAGTGTATGTGTGTGAGTGTGTGTGTGTGTGAGAGAGGGTGTGCGTGTGTGAGTGTGTGTGAGAGAGTGTGCGTGTGAGTGTGTGTACATGTGTGAGTGCGTATGTGTGTGAGTGTGAGTGAGAGAGTGTGCGTATGTGTGTGAGTGAGAGAGTGTGCTTGTGTGTGTGTATGTGTGTGTATGTGTGTGAGAGGGTGTGCGTGTGAGTGTGGACGTGTGTGTGAGAGTGTGTGTGTGTGAGTGTGTATGTGTGTGAGAGAGTGTGCGTGTGAGTGTGTGTATCTATGTGAGTGTGTGTGTATGTGTGTGAGTGTGTGAGAGGGTGTGCGTTTGAGTGTGTATGTGTGTGTGTGAGAGAGAGAGAGAGTGTGCGTGTGAGTGTGTATGTGTGTGAGTGTGTGTGAGAGAGTGTGCGTGTGTGTGTGTGTGTGAGAGAGAGAGTGTGCATATGAGTGTGTATGTGTGTGAGTGTGTGTGAGAGAGTGTGCGTGTGAGTGTGTGTGTGTGTGAGAGAGTGTGCGTGTGTGTGTGTATGTGTGTGAGTGTGTGTGAGAGAGTGTGCATGTGTGAGTGTATGTGTGTGAGTGTGTGTGTGTGAGAGAGGGTGCGTGTGTGTGTATGTGTGTGAGTGTGTGTGAGAGAATGTGTGTGAGAGAATGTATATGTGTGTGAGTGTGTATGTGTGTGTGAGAGAGTGTGCGTGTGAGTGTGTGTATGAGTGTGTATGTGTGTGAGTATGTGTGAGTGTGTGTGTGTGTGTGTGTGTGTGTGTGTGTGTGTGTGTGTGTGAGAGTGTGCGTGTGAGTGTGTATGTGTGAGGTGTGAGTGTGTGTGTGTGTGAGAGAGTGTGCGTGTGAGTGTGTATGTGTATGAATGTGTATGTGTGAGAGTGTGAGTGTGTGTGAGAGTGTGTGTGTGTGTGTGTGAATGTGAGTGTGTGTGAGAGTGTGTGTGTGTGTGTGTGTGAGTGTGGTTGTGCTTCACTATCATCAATCTGCGGAATAAATAACCAAAAGAAATCCAGCCCAAGTCCAACCCACTGGGGAGGCCTGGGTTGCTAGTGTCATTACTTATTTCCCCCGCCACTTCCACCATCCATCAGACACACTCTGACAGCATAGTCAGGCGCCAGCGTTTGGGCAGGGGAGGGAGGAGGGGGAGGGACGGATGTGATTTGGTTGATGGAGAACGAGAGAAGGAAGGGTAGGAGTGGTGATGGCGGGGTGTTGGGGGGTGCGGGTGGGGGTGGGGCTGTGGATGGTGAGTACAAACACACATGGGAACCCCATTACTCTGGGTGTCAGGGCTCCATCTCGCTGATTGGGGCGGCGAGGTAGCGGGGATGTGTGATGACGGGCCTAATGAAGCTGATGATGAGTGGCATAGCAGCAGACCCCCACACACACACACGTTCTCCACAGACCCGTTGAGCCAGCCCAGACCCGGCACTCCCAATCCCATCAGACCTCCAGCTCCTCCTCAGCACTGCAAACAGGCAAAAATCTGCCCCTCATTACTGAGAGTGTAACAGTGGCAGCTATCCATTATATATGCCTTTGTTCGACGTCATGGCCCTGCCGAGAATGGAGAATGGATGTTCTGAAGACAGTGATTCGGAGAGAGATCGCACAGTGCAAAATGAGGTGTTGTAGAGGAGTCTCTCACAAGCTGAATAAAACACTCCACTCTAGAGAATGAAAAGGGTTAAATTCAGGACCAGAATAAATTCCACAAAAGTATGGGAGTTTAAAAGTCTCTTTCTCTGTACGGGCCCATCACTGGTCAGTGTCTGGCTTTTGACACCTCTGCAGCACGGCCCTCAAGCCCTCTCCAGGAAACACCGCTGCAAGTATTTTAACTCATAGTTCTAATCATGTTATGGCCTGAGCAGAGAAGTGATTGCCAGTGATTGGTGGCCTTTAGCGTAGATTCCACGGTAACTACACTTGCATTCTTTGGTTTGCAAAAAAATCCACATGGATTGGTGAGAATGTACAATGTTGTTGCTATTTTTTTAAAAAATCGCAGTTTTGCCTGGTATGCCTTGAAGACCACATGGAGGCTTTGTTTTAATTGTTTTAGTGGCTATTTCTAAGTTCAAGATCTTCAAAGGAGGGTAAACTATGCCTCCTGTTCATGACAGCACAACATCTCCTAATTCATCAAAGCCAAGGCAAAAATGGTTTTCCATTCTATGTCTCCTTTAAATATCATTTTAAAATGATAAGAATTATTTTAACCGGCTTGACCGAAACTGACCCCGTTCAAACACATTTTTGTATGGCTCAAAACCGTGTGTGACGAATGACTGCTCAATTTGGATCAACCTGGACATCACTGGTGTGTACGGAGATAGTTTTGACTTTACATACATTATGTGTATTTATATTTATCTGGCTTAGTGACCTTATATCATTAAACAGCCATATGGATTCTTAAAACAGAAACCCTGTGGGAGCCCTATGGTGGTAATAATTAAACTGTCTTGAAACAGTCTGTTGGAGAACTAGGCGCCAATTTTCCCCTAAAAACAGCTTTTCCTGGTCTTTCTGTCAGGAGAATGCTAGTTGTGGCCTGGTGGTGTCTGCTTTGGCAGTAGAGGTCTCCAGTCTGCCTGAGAGCATGTGTGTGTTGACTCAGCTCTGTGGAGACGTTAATGGGCTGCCCAGCTTGCCAGCACCCTGGGATTCTCACCGTGCTCTAATTATCCTGATTGCTTTGTGAGTGGAATAGGAAGCTTGCGTTGGCGTACTTAGATAGATTAGATGCACACTCACGCACATGCCCACCCGTGCACACACACACATACATACAAACATACACACACATATACACAAATAAATACATTGCTACAATTTGACAGGTCATTATTATCATGTCATTCTTGGCAAATGAATCTAGATTGGTCTTGAGTATTGAGCTCTAGATAGATATGGTTGTGTGAGCCTTCTCTCTCTCTCTCTCTCTTACACACACACACACATACACACACACACTCACAGACATGCACACACAAGTGCACATAAGAGGATGCCACCCAGCAGTGTTTGCTGTGATGAGCGAGGACCTTGCTGAACTGTGTTATCAGAACACTGCTACTCAGTGCTGTTGTGTGTCAGCAGGTTTAAGGGTTAGCCAGTGAACTGTGTGCAGATAAAGGCACGGCGGTGTTCTTGAGTTATGCTGTTGCGCTGTAGCACATTTCTGCCCAAGCCTGCCGTGTCTGATGCGCAGCCTGCAGCAGATTTAACGATACCCAATGGCATAGTGCTGCATACATTTGGCCCTATCGCCAAAATCTTTTCCTTCTTTTAACACTTTACATTAGTCATTTACTGTAATCCAATAGTCATCTAGCTGCTGACGGCCTTATCCGCATGAATCGCTTTTTATCAGTACTCCGACTGTACATCCAGCCACTAGCAACTAACTAAATGCATTGCACAGCTCAAGCATTTGGTGATGAGCCGTTATTAAACCAAATTATGGATGCAGCCCATCAAAGTAATGTATTTTTAGACACACACATCCTAGTAGAGGAAAACAGCATTTTATTTATAGTTAGTCTTGAATTATGGTGATAGGCATTATGTAAGCGAGCTTTAATGCCTAGAAATACGTGTTTAGGAGAGCCGAACCTCTGTCACTGCTTTTTATTTCCGGATTGATTTTAGATAAATGAGGACGTAACTCGACGGGAGCTTTTAATGAGCTTGTATTTAGTGGTGGTGGGTGGCCGTTGTTTTCCAAACAGGAATTACGTGCCATTTTGCCGCAGATTAGCAGCAACACATTGCGTAACGATTTTCCATGATTCTACCTAGCTGTGGCTCTAGCAGGTTTGCTTTTCACACACCAGTCTATGAGTTCCTTCGTGAGCCAGTGTATTGGTCTGGTAGAAATAGCGCTAGTGTATTCAGCCTAAACCACTCAGAGAACCACTGCTGTTAAGATGCTCTCTCTTGAGCACATGAAAGGATGTACAGCCTGGATGTATGGCATCCTCTCACTTCCATGGCCAGTCTTTCATCCTGATGAGTGCTCCATTCTCATGCAGTAGTGGAGCCTCTTGCTCTCTGTGTTGGACTGACTCAGTGGTTGTGGGCAGCAGCAGTGTGTCCCTGTATGTGCTTATCTTCTCCATGTCAGTGCCTGACCAGTCTGAAAGTCTCTCTCTCTCTCCTTCTCTCTGCCTACCAATTCATATATTTATTTCTGCCTTTTCAAACATGCAGAGAACCACTTTTCAGATCCCCTGCAGCTTTGCTGAAAGGTACATTTCTTTCGTTGAGAGCCAGTCACCTTCATTTAGGTAAATGCATTTCACAGTCACTTAAGTCCAAAGTCCATGCAATCTGGACTGCTGGCCAGTGCTGTAAGTGATGCCCCTTTTGTTGGGAAAGGTAATTTGACAAATGTGATTACGAGCAGCGTGCAATTAGTTTGCCTGAGTAGATGCACTCACTGTCTGACTGAATGGCGGACGATAACGCTTCTCAGTCTGCAGTTAGAGCATTTTGAAACTAGTTTGCATAGTGGACTCTGTACTCCTCCAAGGAGCCATGTTAATGTGTGTGCCTGCAAGCAGCACAGTCCCCAGCAAGGCCAGGTGGTTCTGGTAAACTGACCAGCCATTGCATGCATGCTCACTGATTTTCCATCCCGGTTATCTCTTCACGCTGCATTTCAGTGGTGTTACATTTGAGATTTAGAAGCATTAAAAAGAGGACCAACTTATACCATTGCAAACACATTTTGACATCCTTGATGAACCCAGAGACACCGCTAGCAAATTTTGAAATTTGCGCTGTCCATCTGGAAACAAGTCCATTATAGCCCATTTCTGAACATTTCTGCATGAACCTATCAAAGCTGCATATGTGGCATGGGGCGTTACTGGCCATGGTTATACCATCACCATGCATTCTTTTTCAGATTTAGTAAACAACCGCCATTAAAACATTTACACGAAACATGCTTTTGCTGAACTTCCACAGTTTTGGCTGGGGTTTGATGCTTCATTTGGCCTTATGCTCCATATTCCCCTAGAGATGAGGAGTCAGTCACTTGTCTCCAAGCCCACTTAATCTCCACTGAGATGCAGTCTGGGTTTACCCAGGCTAATTCTGACCCAGCAGCAGAAGTAATGTTACACAGGTGTAATGTAGATCATATACCAATCAGCATAAGCTGATAGAGGTTATTCTGGAAAATTCCTCAGCTCATGCATATACTGAATTTTACTGAAGTGCAAAAAGTTGTGAAGTGAGTACTTTAGAAGTATCATTTAATTCAGTCTTTAGGCAGTTTTTAGTGCTGAGAAATAACCCTAGAATCCCATTAGGAAGTTAGAATTTTATTCTCATATGTGATCACACTGTATTTTTAAAAGGGTTGGTTCCAGTCCTTGATTATGATTGGCTAAATCGTGTTTAAGGCCATAGTAAATTGAATGTAACCTTTCAAGTTGATCACATTTCGTTCTATATTATTGTTCCATACCAGCAAAGTTACAGTCTATTTATGTGTATTATTTTGCATCCATTCAACCAGAAGAAATATATCTTGGCAGAAGAATTAATTATTATTGATGAAGAAATCATTGTATTTCTTGTTTTTATCTGGGGTTTTTATTTTATGACAATCAGTCTAAAATCAGTTCTAAAATTAGTGTAACATCATGGGCTTCATTGCATAAGTGTGCGTTGTACATAAGTAGCCTATACAAAATAAATGATTATGCCTCATATCACATTTCCATGAAACAGCTTTTGTTTCTTTTTTTTTTTCCATGTTGTCTTTCAGGTGATGAGTAATATATTTCGCAGCGCGCTATTTACATTTTTCACTGTTTTATTGCCTGTAATCCAGGTCTTTCATGGAGGCTTCTTCTGAAGCCCACAGAGACACCCACACATTCGAAATAAACCTTTCAGTACATGTGCTGGGCTCTTTCTGGATACTTTGCTATGCTTGCTTCTCGTATTGTAAAAGTAAATCATTAAGGCATGACCTCTTCACTTCCCAAGCCAAGACAATGCACCAGTTCTGTTCTTTTTTGACATTCTCTTTAGAGCTTTAGGCTTGAATATTTGTGCAATACATATCATTTTATTACACCAGTATAGAGAGGAGAGGAGAGGATTACTGAGAGTTTGAGTCACGTGAAATTATTCATCTTTTTTTTTTCTTGTCATAAGACTGTGTACTTAGCTCCAAAACCCAAATCCTTGTTTTATACACACAGCCCATATCATCCAACAGAATGTACACTTGACATCTCTCTCCTTTCTGAAGTAATGCAAAATAAGATCAATCCAGCAGCTGTTGTCATGCTGAGAATGGAAGGGGGAAATTGGCCTGTCTTCTGAAAGGAAAATATTGAATTACGGTGATCCCAGCAGGGTTTTGTCTGCAGGTGAAAATATTGAATTCTTGTTCTAATATTGTTGAATGAGGGTAAGGACATTTAAAATGATATTACTTGCTATTACCCAATCCAGCATTGCTCCTAGCATTTTGAAAGAGGCAGGTTGATAGGGGTTCTTTAACTTGTTTTTGTTGTTAAAGTTGCAGCTGCATTTGTCATTTTTATAATTCCCTGTCAATGAACTTTGGAAGACATTATGGCATTATGACATTATGGCATGCCTGTGATGGGCATACCTTGTGCTTTATCAAATTCACTTCCCCTGCTTGCTTTTGAACAAAATGCACCATATTATAAAAGCTTGACTGTGAGAAGACTAAAAGATTATATTATATATTATATATATATAAATAAAAATAAATATATTGTATATATAATATATATGTGTGTGTGTGTGTGTGTGTGTGTGTGTGTGTGTGTGTGTGTGTGTATATTACACAGTTGCTGTTTCTAAAATGGCCTACTGCTCTATACTGCATGAACATGAACTGGCAGGTGTCATTTTTGTATGAAGAGAATGTGTGCTCCTTTGACTAAATTGTGCACACACTTCAAGTCAGTTACTGAAATTATGATGTTTTGTAAAATTGGCAAGTATTTTATAAAATTAGCACATTTTCCCAACTTATATCAACAAGTAAAGGTCTAACAATGGAACATTCCAGATTGTATGCAGTAGCTAGTGCAGCAGTATGCTATATGGGAAAAAGCAAGTGTTTGTGCATACTTAATGGCTAACACACTTGTGGGCGCAAAGTATGTGCATGGCTCATCTTAAACATACAACAGAAGATACAATCAAGCTCCAACATTGGACTGGTTTTAGAGAACAACTCATTAACAAACTTGAACAATGTGAACAATTTTGGTAAGACTGGCAGCTGCTTGTTTTTTGCAGAGGTTTATGGGAAAGCTGTGTCATATTTGAATCACTTTCATCTGATTTCATGATTTTGTTGGATATATTACTGTGGCAAAGCGTTCATTCGGGAAGGATAATAACTTAGGTTTACTGAGATATCTGAATTATTTGTGTAATTTCATGCTTTGTGGTTTGTTAAATGTAACAGCCCCTCTCTCTCCTCTTTTGAAGTGGACAACTACAACTACCTCATGACATGATTCAAACAGATAAATGGAATAACTGTTAGAACTATAGGAACATTATAATATTGTGTTTCACACAAAGCTAGTTTGTGTAATTGTAACGTAAAATGTTTTCATAAATTGAACAGCCCTGACTCTCCCTTTTTTTACATGTACCATACCTATCCATGTAAATCAAAGGGTCCATTGTCAGTGCTCTGGGGCAGTAGGGCTCAATAGGATCCCCAATGCAGTTTCAGCAACAGCAGTTACTGCTGTCATTGAGCTGTCAGGAGATTGCAAGTCCCTCCAGTGTCACATAGTATTAACCATAGAGACCCATAAACCTTCCTCCCCACTATCACGGCAAGATTGGGAATTTTGCTGCTGTCCCACAAAACCTTGCACTTCATGTCATTTTCAAGTGCACAGATCATAGTGAGATACCTAAGTGTCATATTAGCATTATAAAATTGCAGTGGTATTAATTACTGGAGGGCAGGCAAATGAACCATTGTGCACTGACTTTCAAAATGCACTCATTATATGTAAGGGATGTAGGATTGCCTTACGAGCCCTCTGCTAGGCCTGAGGAAATGTCTTTTGAAAGTGATTAAGAGTGAGCGGACATAGTTGATATGCACAGCACAGCAACAGCACTGTAATGCCTTTAGTCATGTATTTAAATGAAAATGAAACTTAAACCAAAAGCTCATTTCAAAATGTATTTTTGTTGAGCCTCATGAAGAGGCGCTAATTATGACCTTCTTACAAATGAAGAGTATTAAGCAAATAGTAATATCCAGCATAATCAAGCCTTCAGCCACATTTAATATTGCCTTGGAATAAGGCCATCTTCAGTCCATTATAATGAGAGACAAATTCACAACATGAGAATACTATTATTGTGGTGGAATAGCACATTCCGGCAA
Organism: Tenualosa ilisha; assembly: GCA_015244755.2. NCBI lineage: Eukaryota > Metazoa > Chordata > Actinopteri > Clupeiformes > Clupeidae > Tenualosa > Tenualosa ilisha. The sequence continues at coordinate 4,495,312 of PYXC01000541.1, read as the reverse complement.
ATTATGGATGGAAATGAACTAAGTCTTTTCCCAGAGAACATCATCCAAATCACACAGAGCATCCGGAGACATTTCCTGATTATAGCTTTCACTCCAGTGCGTATAGCCCAAGTCTTATCTGAGACATATTTAGTATTGGGTCACTGGATAAATTATTCCAAGTGTCACACATTTAATTTTATCTGCGTTTCAGTTGCTCAGGGGCAAATTGCTTTGCTTACCCCTGGTGCTTTCGAGAGGGGAATTATCATGCTCTCAGACCTCTCTGAACCAACTGACCCTGGAAGTCTACGGCAGAATAATAATTAAACCTAAACTGTGGCATTATCCTGCTCCTTAGAGATGTGTTTATCTAAATGTAGCCCACTGCCTTCCGGTAATATTTTCAGCAGTGCTGGGAGCCATCGCCTCCCTTGGAGTCAAGCTCTGCGTTCCCATGTCCTTGCCTGTAATTGCTCCCTCTCCCTTTGTGCTTCTTGCATTCTCACACCTTCATATTAGAATTCCGCTTTCTGAAAAGATAACAGATATTTTATTGCTAGGCGCTGTTAAAAAAGAAAATGATTTGGGCCATTTTTTCCTTAAAGGTGAGGTCCACCATTACAATGCAAAGACTATTTTTTTTTTCAGTCCTACACTATACCAGCCATTTCAACTAGTGCCTATGGAACAGGGATGGAAGGATGTGGATGAATTGAAAAATGTTCAGTGTTTTCAGTGCCACCACTCTGTAGCCAGAATCACACTATGGGTTTAATGGAACAGCTTTTGAACAGCAACATCAGTGTCTACCCTGCTAATGACCCTTTATTGCTCTGTACTCTGAGATAGGGTGGATGATGACTGCCAGGTCACAGCTCTGTGTCTTTGCTTATCACTGGAGTAGATAGACACATACAGAATACAGAGCACTGTGTAACTGCCCTCGAAAAAATGCAGACAGAATGAGGCTGCAGGAAAACTATGTTCTTGTTCACTTTTCTGATGCAGCAGACGGTGTGTGTATGCGTGTGTGTGTGTATGTATGTGTGTGTGTGCGTGTATGTGTGTAACTGGAGTTTGTGGGGGAATGGAGGGGGGTTGTCAAGCACTGCAGTGTGTTTCTGTCCTGTCAACATAAGGAGGAACACGAGGCCGGTGCTCGGTCAGCAGCGAGGGTGTGTTGAGAGATGCAAGAGCCCGTCTGCGGGGGCCTCCGACAACACATCCTCTGAAATGATGAGCAGATGGCTCTGGAGAGAGTGCGCCCTGAGTCGAGTGGGAGAGAGCGCAGACGAGATTGTCTGTGGCCTCAGTGGAGATGTGTGCATGTCTATAAGAGTGTGCGTCTGCAGAGCTTGCCCAGATTAGAGAATGAGATGTCTCTCTAGACACTATAGATCTCCGGTTGTGCCTTATGAACGGTGCTGTTATTTCCATTGTCTTAGCTTCCCATTTTTACAGCAGAGTCACATTGTGCCTGCTTGGTTATTGCACTTCACCGCCAAGTCAGTAGGTGATTCAATAACATTATTACTGTAACTCCGGAAGATTTCCTCGAGTTGTTGAGTGACCAAGTGAGTCAGACATGTGGCTGTTTCCAGATAGACGCAGAGAGAGAAGAAGCAGTGAAAAACAAAGCCAGAGTTGCTTTAAAGAATAGAGACAGACAAGCAGAGCTAACAGATGGAGAAATGAGTTCTTTCACCCCTGGTTCTCTGAGCTGAGCTGAGCTCATCGTGCGCTGGAGCGTCCCTTAAGGGGAGGCGAGCAGAGTCACACCATTAGCTGACCTGTCGTCTGCTGGTTCCAGTGCAGACGGCTGTGGAACTGGCTGAGGATCCGTTCATAATGAAGGCGGTAATATACTGTGCCTCACCAGGGGCCACAGGTGAATAACAAGAAAGCCTCTGCTAGCTATTAATAGTGTCGAGTGAAGACACTGTAAACACTCCAACGGCCCGCAGGGATCTTACACTTCCACTGATCAGATTGGTGGGCTTGTGTGTGGATTTCTTTGCAGAAACCAGAGGAATAGATACAGAGAAGGGCTTTAATGCAGGTAATGCAGGTTGTTTTTGTGTGTGTGTGTGTGTGTTTGTCTGTGTGTGTGTATGTGTGTGTGTGTGTGAGAGTGTGTGTGTGTCCCTTGGCTCCAAATATATGCATTGCTTTTAAACTGGTCGTGCCTCTAGAGGAATACCATTAAGATGGCATTGTGCTCCTTCAGGCAAATCATGTGCCGCTAGCCTCCCAATATTCCCCCTCTCACACACGGGCGCACAGACACACGCAAAATCATACACACACTCAACGCACACCCACTCAGCACGCGCACACACACACACACATAGCCACACGATACCTCCTCTGTAGCGTATCAGCTGGAAAGCAATTTCAGAGAGGGGCGGCTCACAGGAGAGCAGAGGTGTGGGGGGCCGGGCAGTGGCGGTGGCGATGGGGGTGGGTGCTTGTAGAGATGAAGGGGGTAGAGGGGAGTCAGGGTGGGGTGGGATGGGGTGGGAGGTTGGGTCGGGTTGGGGCCGTCTGAAGGCACAGGTGGGGAGTGTGGAATTAATGGCTATACTTCAGAGAGTCAGCTCCTCCTGATGAAGCGGCGCCCTGTACAAAGCTGGCCTCAAATAGGTTTTTCCACGTGGGCGCGGGGAGGAGGCTTATTGAAACTCCCTCCATCCACTCCTGCTCATCTACTGAGATGACAGGCAGACATTCCTCTCTCCTTTTACTCTCTCTCTATCACTTCTTCTCTCCCTTTCTCTCTCTCTCTCTCTCTCTCTCTCTCTGTTGTGTGTTCTCTTTCTTTTTCACTCATTGTGCCTGCACAGCTGTGTCCTCCAAGGTTGGCGCCTCGTTCAGATGTGTGCGGCCCCGTTGAATCAAACGGCAGTGGGGGGAGGGGGGGTACAGCGGACTGTCATCCCCACAGCCAGAGCGAGAGGCGGCGCGTCACGGCACGCAACGCTGTAGTGCACGTCACGCCTCAGGTGCTGTGGCCTGCATCGGAGCTCCATTATTTACCTCTCAGCCTCTTCTGACTGTCAGAGCTCGTTTCTTCTCCACCCCTCATTTCCTGCCACTGAGGCGAGTGAGCGCTTCAGCCGCGTCACTCTCAATCACTGGAGCTCAGCACAGACGAGAGAGAGAGAGAGAGAGAGAGAGAGAGAAGAGAAATGGAGAGAGAGAGAGAAAAGAGAGTGCATTCGGGAGAGAGAAAGAGTGAGAGAGAGAGTGACAAAGAGAGTCTGTTTGGGAAAGAGAGTGTGTGTGGTAGAGAGAGAGAAAAAAAAAGAGATAGAAGAGTGAGAGAGAGAGAGAGAGATGGGCACTTATGAGGATCTGTCAGCACCACTGGATGGTTGGTCCCTTTGTATTTTGCAGGCCAACCCAGCATTCCCCTCGTCCCCCAGCATCTTTCATTCAGGCTGCAGTGAGCTCTGAGTGGGTGGGAGAGATTTACACCCCTCAGGAGCAAAAGGGATGGCTGTGGAGAGTTATGGAGTCATACATGAGTTAACTTGCTGCCCTCAGAGACAGATGGCATGCAGCAGCCGAGCATTCTTGCTTTTTGTATACTTTAAATCACTATTGCCACGCCTAGGTGTGGATCATTGAACTCACTGTGTTTTGTACTGTACTGCTATCATGTATAATATTTTTTTATTATTTCTCTGACCTGTTTGTTTGTTTGTGTTTTGTGTGTGTGTGTTTGTTTTTTGACAGCATACAGTCAGGTTCCTACCTCAGCACGGGCTGGTTCACGCTCATCCTGGCCATGGACATGTGCAAAGAGATCCGAGTGTACGGCATGATAAACGACACCTACTGCAAGTAAGATGAGCGCCTCCATCTCCTGTTCTCCACCTCCATCCATCCTTGATCATGTGATAGCCTAGGATAGCTCTTATTTCACAAACAGGCCCAGTAATCATCCCCACCAGAAGGGCATGAAGTGGGCTGTGGTTGTCAAAGTTCCTCAGTAGCTGATGAGGGATGCTCATCCTTAGCATCTTCAACAATGTTTTTCTAGAAAATGCACCAAAACACTCACTTTCCATTATCCATTTATTACTGCTAATAAAACTAGGTTATACACAGCAACGGTTTTAAAAAGTCATTAAATCAAAATGTATCAGCAGGCAGACATTAGCGGTTTCACAGAGGTTTCATAGGGTTTGTCAGTGGATACATCCAGAGGCTAGGTTGCCTTTGTGTGTGACATGCACGGTACAGATGCCATGGATGGCAGACTGAGGAGAGAAATATGTCACAATCTGATGCAGAAACTCCATGATTCCTAGCTGCTCTATTCTATTTTTTACAGCTCTTTAGGAGGCTGCAGAATGTTCCACAGGCCTCCCTGGCATTGGGAGGCAGATAATCTGTATAATGACAGATGCAAACCATTTCTGACCGCTGTCAATGGGGTTTGGGTCTCATGACCTCATGACCTAATTCATGAGCTCATATCACTGTGCAAGTAGTTCATTTACTTACCACAGCAGAAGTGCACTGGAAGACATGTGTGATGCAGGGCAGACAAGTTTGACAGGTTCTAAGCTGTAGCATCATTAATTAATGTCCATATGTTGATATTGCTGAACATAAATGAATTTCACTTCTGAATTACTTAACCAGTAACACTATAAAGTCTGCATCTTTAAAGTGTTATGAACACAAACATAAAGGTTTATGATGAAATTCATGATGCCTTATAATTACTGACATAATTGGATAACCATTCAAAAGTAGTTACACAGAACAATAATTAAAATGATTACACTGTGAAACATATAGCATTGTGATAAACCACTTTATGACCTTGAATGGTTATAACTTAGTAATTGCAAAGCATAATAAATACTTAACCCTTCACAAAATGTTTAGAATTCTTTATGCTTATTAATTCAAATGAAGTCTTACCACACAGGTTGGGTAGCTCTAAAAAGACCACTAACTACCTGTCAACAGGTGGTTTTGCCCACTTATCCTGGGCACATTGCTTCAGGCGTCTCAGGTCTGTAGGGTGTGTTTCAGCTCTCGTTCAATGGGACTAGTTCATAAAAGATCATTTCAGAAAAGTCCACTGTCAGGCCAATCTTACGTGCTTCTAGCTGTGTGTTTTGGGTCATTCTGCTGTTAGGGCACCCATGACCTGTGACTGAAGCTGAGCTTTCTGACACTGGGTTGGATGTTTCATTTCATTCTAGTCTTGAGATTCCATTCTGTTCTGCACAGACTCGAGGCTCCCCAGGCCAAATTGAGCAGAGCAGCTCCAAGTCTAACAGAGCTGCCTGTAATTTTTTTAGATATAGATATGGTGTTCTATGCCTGAGCATGGGACTTGTTAAACAGCTAGAGTTTTGTGTCATCATTCCAAAGGGCTCTTCTCCTAGTATATTCATTTAGTTAATTCCAGTTTCCCTTTTTTGAATAGTGGAGTCCTCCAAGGACCACAGCATTGTCCAGAAAGTGACCAATGGTGTTTGAGTTTTTTTTAACTCCCAATGTCCTCCACATCTTCATATCATTCATGGCAGTCATTGTTTACCATTGAACAAACTTGTGACAGAGGGAATAGCATCACACATGCAACCACCAAACTAATTTGCCAGAAACAGTCAAGGCAACTTGATTGGCAACTAGTCCCTAACACTAAGTCAAGCAACAGCCTTTGTATGGAACCGTGTATATTACCTTGTCAGTCAACGTGACTCTTTAGAAATTGCCACTTTTTGTTTCTGTCCTTTGGCTTGTCAACAAAGCCACATATACTGGAATGAATTTAAGAGAGTGGTGTAAAGCACAAAAATTCAGCAACTGAAGGGGAAGCTCAGTAATGACAATAAACCCAGCCACTCCATGAGGGCTTTAACATTCTTGTCTAGAATTTTCTCCCCAATCCCCTCAGGCTACTTCTGCCTGTGCCTTCTCTGGTCCATGTTAATTTTGGTGCACACAAGTAGCACCACACTCCAGAGTGACTTCATTTTTCAATGTAATTAGGCTGAATGACAGAACACAAGACCAAATATATAATATTCTCACTATTATTGATAGCCCGATAACATTGTTCCTGTATTTGACACTGATTTGCACTACCAATGATATTTCATTGCCATCATCTGCAATTTTGCACTCTCACATAGTGAGCAAAGGGTTGGCAGCACAGACCAGACCTAGTTATGTTTCATCAAGGCTACAGTGCATTACGTTATATTGATTATACCTTTTAACAGCTGTGAAATTATGAACATGTTTTTCAAAGGTAAGTACATTTAGGTAGTTGTTTTAGTCAGATGTTGTTTTTTTGTGAATTTTGCCAATCACGGTTTCTGATGCATAAATGCATTCACATCCTGATTAACCCTGAAGCCTTTGAGGTTGCTCACCTGCCCAACATTACAAATCCCAGCATAAGCCCTGCCATCAGGTTCATCATCCTTGCTTGTCACAAGTTTCCCCTGCACTGTAGGCTGTACCAGAGATAACGGCATCTTGTTTAATGTAATTGGGTTACTATGGATTATGCTATTGATGAAAACCCCGGCTTTCTCGTTAGCTGGAGAATCCATATCCACAGATTGATGCCATGGGTGGTGTCTTGACTGGGTAAGTGGCGCCAGGGATCTGTCCTTTCTAACAGATTCGCCTCAGCCAAAAGATAGCAGATTTGTCAGGGGCTCAGACAGGGCTCCTGCTTTAATCCTGTTCTTTGGCTCTCGTTCCCTATCAGAATGACCTGTCCCCCGCTTCTCGTTAATGACTCGTAATTACAGCCCTTGCATGCGCTTCGCTGGGGGTTGTGTCGCGGATGTAAATATACACCAGTGTGCCGGGAAGGGGCAGGGAAGTGTGTTGGAAGCAGCAAAATTGCCATGATAGCTTAGCCTCCCCAGCAGCTTTAATAGGGTCTGCTCTTGCCTCCTGGCTCCAGAGCCCCCCCCCCCTCTCCCCCTCTCCCCCTCCCCCTGCAGACCCCCTCACTACTCCACAGTCAGCGCTCTGCATGGACTCCAATGTCTTTATAGGCCACAGAGCTTAGGAGGGGTTTATTTATTTATTTCTGCATGCAAGATCAATATGCACCCCATATCCCAGAGCAAGAGCACAGTGAACACAATGGCTTGGCAGGGAGCTGAGGGGTGAATTTTCATTTCTGCATAATAATATCAGTTACCCTAAATTCTGCCCGCTCCATTTGTCACAGGGCTAATTTTCACGAGTTCTACAATATTTGAGCATAATCATATTATCCACTCAAGGCTGATATAAATATTTATGATGCATTCAGAAGCTGAACAATTGCGCACTGCAATCTATGTTCGGTATATCAAGCGTACATTTCCAAAGCTTCTCTTTGATGAAGCGACATTTCATCTCTCCAGTTAACACGTGTATAGCTACCGTTTTGTTTTCTCTTGTTGTTGGAAACTGGAAGAAGCACCCCCAACAATAAAGTCATTTTGATGCAAGACGATGTGTCAGGAAGGTATCTGTCTTAACATAATGCACAGAGCCAAGGCAGCAATTGACCCCACTAGCCCTCTCATAATTGAAATTCAACAGGTGTGGGGTGGAGAGTGAAATTGAATTCATTTGTTGCAGGGCAACAGTGACACGGCTCCTGAAGCCATGAATAACAGGGAAAAAAGCAAATCCGCTCTTAAAGTCACCCTTGTTCCGCAGGAGAGCGTTCTGAACTAGGGGAAGATTGTCCTTTATTTAACTCCCTGAAAGAAAGGAAGGCAGAAAGAGACAGACTTGCTTTGGTAATGCGTTCTGGTTTAGTCTCAGAGATAAAGGTCCCCACTGAAATAAATGAAGATTCACAAATGTTTTTCTTATCTGATATTTTCTCATAGGTAAAAACAAAATCTACACACACTCAAGAGCACTCGAACCTTTTAGCTGTGACTTACCTGCATAATTCTGCAATTCCGCATCTAACATATAACAGGATTAAAATATTTTAAATGTGACATTAAGAATTTACTTTAGAAAATTTTTAGGAAGCAGTTGGTAAATGAGGCCCAGATTATTTACCCAGCATGCCACTCTATGCTGAAACATTCCTCTTCCCCTCCTCCTCCTTTCTCCCCCTGCTCAGGACCGAAGGCTACCGGAAGGTTCCATACCACTACTACGAGGCCGGGAGCCGGGACGAGTGCGCTGAGTACCTGCTTCATGAGAGTGCGCCATACGGCGGACATCGCTTCATCACAGAGAAGGCCGTCTTCGCCAAGTGGGCCAAGATGCACACTATCAAGTTCTTCAACCCAGAGTGGCAGCTCTCATGACCTACTCCCATTGTATACATGCACGATTACACACACGCACACACACAAACACACACACACACACACAAGAACCACACACCACCTTGTGACAAGGCACAGGGCTCCCTGAGCTCTGAGGATACTGTAGCACTCGAAAGGATGTGTCCTGCTTGCATGCACCTGAAAGACATGCAAGTGCGGGACAACCTGTGTGTGAGACTCCACAATCTCCTTTGCTGTGAAGAGTATGAGAATCCAGAACCTTCTCAAGGTCTATGACTGATGGCACTGTTTGCAGTTGGAGATCGACACTGTCAGTCATTGTTTTTTCTTTCCCTCCAATAGACAATCAAGCGCCATTGTTTAGACAGATGCATTCAGTCGAAACAAATAATGCTTGCTGACACAATGTGGTGTGTGAGAATCAGGCAGCAACCTTGTGAATGTATGCATTTGTACGCTGCCCAGCTGTCGATGTCTGAACCTGGAGCAGTCACGGGAAGGTCACTCAAGCAAAGGCCAGCCAGCTGAAAGATCGGCTGCTTGACATTCACGAGCAAGTGCAATCATAAATCATAGATTTCTCTCTTTCTCTCACTTTCTCTATCTCTCTTTCATTCTTTCCCTCTCTCAGTCTGTTTTTCCCTCCCACAAGAAAAGAAAAAGAAACAGCTTTTTTGAATCACTGTGTGATGCACCACCATTTTTTTTAAAGCTGAACAAGCAGTATCTTGTGAATGCTTCCTTTTCTGTGGTGATCACATGAATCGAAACTTTCATATTCTGTACTCACACACACACATGCAGGCACACGCACACACTCACTCACATACAGATATACATAAATGCAGTCAAAAGTGCAAAACATGGCACTATGTGGTTGGTTCAAAAGCCAATGCGAACGCAGAGGTGAAACTGATCATAGAAAAACCCTCTTCTGCAATCCAGTGCCACAAGGTCAACCTTTAACACAGATTCTCTGTCCTTTTCACGTGCCCACACGGATTAGAAATCCAGTGATTGATTTCTGTGGTTCCAGAGCAGTATTTGCTTGGTGCTCCAGAGCCCACCCCCTCTCCTCCACGTTAATCGTTACCCAGCACACTTCACAGCGATGTGTCACCATGCATTAGAGTCCGCTTGTCCAAGTGCCATCTCTGACATTAATAGCATTAAAAGCGTGGGGTCAAGTGCCGCAAACAGCATGTCCCAGCATCCATTATCGCTGAGCGAAAGACCCATACCAATGCCCCCCGTCCCCCGTCCATGCCCCATGCTGAGCTGGGCTGCAGCGGGCACTTGATCGTGGACTCTTTATCGAGACGTGCGCACGCCCGGATGACGTGGCAGTCGCTGCAGTCTAGTGACGTTCAGCTCACCTCACTACCCCTTCTACACCAGCATGGACCACTGCATCCACCAGTCTTCAGGTGGCTACTTCTCCTCTTTTGTTTCTTTGCCTGGCTCTTTCTTGTCTTTTGGTTCTCAAGCAGACTGTTTATCCAGCAGTGAGAACAGGCCCATAATGCAAGCTGTCCACTGAATGGGCTGACCCATCAAGCTCCCACTTGCGTTCCACTTAAATTCATTCTCATTCAGTTAGCTAATTATGCAGGGAGAATAGAAAACAGACAAAGGAACTCGATTGTTCAACTGGCAAAAGATGGATTTTTCTTTTTTTTTTGTTTTTTGATTACATGTGTTTGTGCCTTAAATGCGTTTAAAAAGAGAAAGTGATAGCAGTAGAGTGATAGCACACTAGTGACATTTTCACTAGTTTCTCCGTACTGCAATGCATTCTCGGTTTTTTTGTCTGGTTGTCGCATCTCCCATTGAGACTTGCCTAAACCAGTCAGTAAGTTCCTGGGGGGAAGCTAGGACACACACACTTACTCCCCGTCGCTAACCCCACCCCACTCCCACCCCTGGGAGGGGAGCAGTCTGGACCCAAGGGCGATGCATGGTGAAGCGTCTGATGCTGCCGCAGCCCAGAAGGTGCCCGTGGACACGCGGCGTGATTGATCATCTCCAGAGCTCGTGGAGCAGAGGCGCGATACAGCCAGCAGATAATGCAGAGCAGCCGGGGCTCCCCTGCTGGGAGGCCTGCCTTGTCTGCAGAGGCTCCGCATCTCATTTTCTCCTCCTCTCTCCCCTCTTCTCTCTCTCCTCTCATCCTTTCCTCTCCTCTCCCCCAGCTGTCCACCAGTCTTCTGCATATGCTCAGCCCTACTCGCAGGAAAAGAGGAAGACGAGAAAAAAAGAGAAGTCTGGACAGAGGAGGAGGCCCAACCCATACCTGATTCAGCTCCAATTTGATTTATTTAGGAAGAGCCATTAACAACTAGATGTTCTTGAACAGTAATTTCCAGGTATTTGTAGTCATCTTGTACAGCTGAACTGCCAGTGCTTTTTCCTCCATCCTCCACCAGTCCTGACCCAGTAGCAATGAACAGAGCAGGGGATCCAAACAAATCATTTGTGACAACAGGCTTGTTTTTCTCTGAGAACCTTTTTATATATATATATATCTATCAATTAGGCGCGCTTCTTTTCCCCTCTCCCAGCAACCTGCTTTCTCTCTCTCTCTCATAGGCCAATAGATACAGTATATAGTCTATCTGCACATATAGATACAGATAGCATCTGTATGACTTGTGTGTCCAGACTGTGTAAATAGTTCTTTTTGACCAGCCTGTGATTGTGACATCCTCTGTCAGCTCATGTGGCTCTCTGTGATTGCAATAAAATCCACCACCACCACTGCTGCTGCTATCACCACCTCTCCACCACCACCACTGCTCCCCTCCCCAGGTCTGTGAGCAGGTATGCAGCATCAACTCAGTAGTGCCCCCCTCTCACCCCATCATCACCTCCCAACCCGTCCAGTGGACGCAGAGCTATGGTCCCTGGGCCGCAGGATAGACCGGCGTCTCATAAAGACGACAGTGTGGTGGGAGAGTGGCTGCGTGGGAGGTGTCTGAGTGCAACAGCGCCTCCATTGTTTGCTCAAAGACATGGCGCAGGCATGGGAGTGAGGCAAGTAGGCCCAGGGGCTTGTGCTTTAGGGAGCCTGCTGTGGAGCAGTGGTGTCGCCCTGGCGACGTTCCGGAAAATTCTTCGCAGAGACAGGAGATTGTGGGTTCAGAAAGCGAACGCTGCAGGAATTCTGTGCGAAAAAACCATCTGGCTTTGCTAATTGGCACAGTTCTTCAGCCAGGCGGTGTAGCTAATGAGTGAAATCAGATGGCTAAACGCATGGATGGAGACGATAAAGGGACAAAATAAAAGCATGGAGGCAGCGCTTCTTTCCACACTGGGTCTGTCCCACCGCTGTGTCCACCGTCTGCTGGAAAGTGGACATCAGGAGGCTCTAGAAGCTTCCGTCGTGACAGCTCCTGAGCAACATCTCAAAACAGTCTACCACTGCTAACCTACATTATTCCTCACAGATAGCCCTCAGCCACTGATACTGTCAGTGGTATGCCTTTCTCTTTCTCTCTCTCTCTCTCTCTCACTCACACACACATAGACACACATGTAGCATTGTTCAGTGGGCTGCTACCCAAGCCAAGAGTAAGAGACTATGAATTTTAACACTTTTGTCTTTACATTTCTTTTCTTTCTTTCTTTTTTTCCTCTTTTTGCTTGATAGAGATGCAATTTTCTTTCTGTGCTCAGACACAGATGACTGACCTCTAATTCAGAGGTGACAGTTATGATTTTTCCCTTACCAGACTCAAGTGCATTTTATTCGTCTTTGAAAGGGTAAAAGGCTTAAGACTCAAGCACTTTTGGTTTACACATCAAGTGGCCTTTTTTCTCCTTGTTTGTTTGTGCTAGTATATTTTATTACTCAGCCTCCAGTGCTCAACAATCAACTTCTAGCCATTCTGTGATTCACAAAATTTAACAATATTGTCTATTTTTTCCAGCTTATAGTCAGCTTTTTTAGTTTATATAATTCCTTCCCATATCTGTTTAATAAAAAGAATAGTGTGTGAGTATGAAAAGATCAAATGTTTCCCTGCAGACATGTTGCCTTGGCTATAATGGGATCAGGATTAGTGAATTTCTTTGTAAGTTAAAGAGTTTGATCAGCAAGCTGTAAGAATGATGTATGAACTGTGTTGTTTACTGTGATGGACATTTTTGTTCTTCACATTCACATGCCCTGGGTGTTATAAATATGATATTGGTAATAATGTAAATTCTTAAGGATTTCTTTTTTATTTTCTTCATTTTTATGTCTGACATGAAACCGTGACATTTTAATGAGCTCATGAAATGATCAAATGTGTGTTTAGTTATTTCATCAATGTCCCTGTGGAGAAGTGTACACCTTTCCATCCAGTGATCCATGTATAGAAGCTGTTGAAATGTTCTCTTTGGTTTCTTTGTAGGTTGCTATGGTGATAATTATTTCATCTTTGCCTTATTCCTCCTCATCAGGCATCTTTGTTTTGCTTCTTTAAGAGGTGAACTGAGTAGTCATTGGCACGCTAAAACAGTCACTATTGACAAAAAAGCCAAGGGTTCAGTTGTCCAAAGCAGCCTATTATGTGAGTCACTTTCTTAAATGTTTTTAATGTTTTTTTGGCCGTTTTTGCTTTCCCAACTTGCCCAACATGCCTAAAGCAAGGAGAGAAATTGCATGAGCACACTATTACTTTGTACCGTTTTATTTCTTCTGATGTAGGTCTGAAGCAATTTTGTCTTTCCATTTATCTGTGGTCACACAAGTGATTTCAGTGTATCGTTTGTCATTCAAGGCTGTGTGTGATTGACGTGCTCTTTTTTAGAACTTTGCAGAAATATTCAGACTTCATCCCTGACTGTGTTTACACTGTGTCTCTCTCCACATTCACATCACACAACTATTTGATTTGGGTTGACCCAGCCCTATAGAAACGCCTGTATGGTGTTGGAGGTTTGAAGGTCTCCTTTGCAATTAGCTTACTGTGCACTAATGGTGAATGTTCAGTATTAAATTAAGGCTCTAATGAAGCATAGCAGAAGAAAAGACTCAGAGACAAAGGCATGCTTTAGACTGGGGAATAAAGAAAGCTGCTCCAAACTAAATAGATTTTCTGAGTTCTCGATTGCACGTGTCCAATGTCCAATAATAATAATGCTTTTATTGTATTTCTCTTTATATCCATGGGTCCATCCATTGTTTTGTCCAGGGACTGTGGGTGTATTTGAGAGAGACTCTATGTGATTGATGGCTATGTGGCCATTTCCACACACTTCTCATTTAAGTGCAAATGAACCATTGGACAGCCAAGGGAAATGGGCTTTGTTAAATGCTTAGTTCGCCTTACCTTGGACATATCTTCACTTTCCAACAAACATAACCTTCACTCCTTCATTATCTGAATTTCTCTTTCTTTCTCTCTCTTTCTCTCTCGCTGATGCGTCGTCCAGAATTTTGACTTACAGAAAGTCAATTTGCCTCTGGACTGTGTTTGTGGCACTGCTCAGAACGGACTGTTGGGGTGGGTTAGGCCGCATATGGTATTATTTTTAGTGTCCACCTTCATTATCAGAGACACATTACAGCAGGAAGGTTTCTAGCTTCCCTCTGCCCTGAACAGAACAGATGGCACTACCATATGTACTTAAGTACCACCTAGGCCTTTGGACTGAGCGCTGGTAAACATAAACTGATAAACAGAGCGTTGCATTTGTGGGCCAGTAAGAAAGAGAGGATGTGCCCAAAAGCTGTCAGAGGACAACATCCCCCAGCATCTGTTCTCCCAGTGGGCCTAAGCCACTCTATCAAGCACAATTAAGTGTTAGGAAAAACAAGACAAAAAAAAAACATATTTTGCCAATGTTTTGCCATTTTCTTTTTTCCCTATCTCAAACATATCTTTTGAAGGTATATATGTTATGTTTACATCCCTTGATGTCATCGAGGTAATTGTGTTGTGTTCGGTATGTACCGTCATAAAGTTGTACGCTGTTTCTGCTGAAGCTGGTTTCAGTGTTTCTGTCTGACGTTTGACTTTATTTTTAATTGTGTTCTATTCCCTTGTGTTTTGTGCCCTCAGTAATAGTAACACATACATTTTTGTACTCTTTGTTGGCCTAATGTTCACAATAAATGAATAAGAATAAATAGGTGGTTTTTTTTACCTGTGCTTCTTCTAACATGCTGTTTAATAGTGTCTGTGTTAGAGCTCTTAGTAGTTCATCTCATGCTTGATATCCACACAAATAAATAACATGGGTCTATCCTCTATTTCATCATTCTGCAAAGCCATACATGTTCAAACAGCACAATGATGTATTTATGCTAGCCAATGCAAGGCTATGATTTATGTACTAAATTGAAAACAACTTCTACTATTCACACAATTTGGCCTTATACTTAATATTTGCCGTCTACTGTGGTAAGACAGGAATATTATACATCTAAAAGACAAGTCTATATGATCCTGACCCTGGGTAACTCAAGGCCACAACAAGCTTAAGGAATACATTGCAAATATAAAACAGGCATTGCCATTTTAGCTGCATAGCCTTGTGAGAAATTTAGCTCAACATCTGTTCACTGCTATCATCACATAGAATCATGGGCCATTTTATTGTAAGAGTCTAAAGGAGAAGACAGATTATTGTAAAAAAAAAAAAAAAAGATTTTACTTGCAGGAAACCTCTCATTCTTTCTTTCTTTCATTTGCTGGATGTCTCCAAGGAGGCTTGTCTTGCCGAAGGTAATTACTAGGCTTGTGTAATTTTACAGGGTCAGGAGGCTGTGTAGACACTGCTGGCCCCTCCTAATAACGGTCAAAAGAAAACGCCCATGTGAATAATGTCAAACAGAAAGGAAAAGACAGTAACCACAGTATAATTCACACCCTGATAAGGCATACAACACTACGCTAATGAGTAATCAGCAATGCTGGGAAGCTCACTATTGTCTCAGAGTGCAGCACTTTGCTGAGAGGGTCTGAGTCTGAGGGAATAAAGCTCACTCTATTTAGTATCTCTATAAGCTCCTAACACACAACACAACACCTACCAAATTCAAATCAAATAATAGTATTGGCTGCCCTGATTTACAACCATAAACATCACTGACAAATGCGTGTTTAAAGTCCCTACACCCACATCTGTATAGCTTAACTGTTGAGCCTCGTAAGAAAACACAGCTTTGTAGTGAAGCCTTCATAGTGTTTGACAGAAGGTCAATGAGAAGAAAATGAGATTCAGAATTTACAAGGGTCGGAGAAGGCTCCATAAATTATCTGAAATCATCAGCAAAGGTGGTCAAATTGACTGACAGAGCCTGTAATTACATTTACATAAATTTAATTAGTCAAGTAGTCAAACAGTAGGACTCTCCAATACTGTTGACAGAGTCCCAGTTTATGTTATCCCAAATGTTCCTCAAAAGGAAACAATATCCAAAAATTTCTTCTTCAGAGAGATTTGGTGACTCCAATCAGTCTCTGTTCGATTAAGTTTTATCAGTTCCCATCTTTGATTTTAGCGGTATCAAATGAGTCCTGTTGAACGTCCTTATCTTGAAAGGGCCTCCTTTGCTTGCTCAATTTCCCTTTCAGAGGTAAAAGACTAAAATGTTCTTGATGTCCTTTTAACCGGCCCATTAGAGAGCTGGACTGAAGCCAGCCAAAGAGTGGGCTTCAAAATGCATGCTGAGATGCACTTGCTATCGGTCCTTTACAAAGAATGTTTATACCCCACCTTCACAAAATCAGATTTTACAAATAAGCCAGTCCATAGTTGATAAAGACTATTTATATCTTTTTTTGGGGATAGAAGATTACCTTGAGTCATTCCAAACAGAGTTCTAATTCAGTGAGTCGCTGCTGTGTCCCCCCCCCCCCCCCCCCCCCACACACACACACACACTGTCATTCTTCTATTTGGAAGAGCCTGGCAAGGAATGGTCGTCCTTGTCCTGTGTATTGGTAGGGGGTAAATGGCATTGTGGAGTTATACAATACCCTGTCTGCCAGTGTACATGAATGGGCGGAAGCTGAGCCCTGACAGGAGGAGACACTAATTTCCCACTGTCAGACACCTGCTTGGGTGGCGTGTTCCGCAGCAGGACGGATCTGCCATGCTGGTGGAAACTCACCCGTCAGATGTGCGAAGGACCACACAGGGTCCTGAACACCAGGGCAGTATATAAGAAGAAATATTTATGTTGCTGTTGAATATTTCGCCTGATTTGACTCCATTGCTGGGAAATGGGATTTTCCTGTATAAAAAATCTCTTATGAATAATTTGTGAGACACAAGTAGAAATGTGTAGATAAGTTGACTTGCTTGTTAAAGGCTTTAAGCTTTTTTTCGATTCCAGTGTGAGTTCAGTCTTGTGAATGGACGTGGTGTTAAGATGCAGTCTGCAATTCAATTTTGTTCTTATAAAATGTTGATATTGAAAGTCAAAACATTGCCTATCAATTTGCACCCCTCCTTTTCTTGTTCCTGAGACATTGTGGGGATTTTCTAATGCCTGGGTCCATCCTACTGTTGCTTCACATTTACATAGTCAGAGCTATGTGTGAAGACCTGAGTTGTTTTGTGGCCAAACACTGAACAGACACTCAGACCACAATCAGCCATTACTTGCTGAACTGAACTAAAACATTTGCAGGATTGACATGCATAGTCTGAAAACAAAATGTTCAGTCAGATGACAATGTGATCTGATCTGGTGGTACAATCTCATACATTTACTTTCAGAGCTATCAGAGAGAGCGTTTCATATAGTGGTCGGTATCAACAGTCTTACCCTTCACTGTGTTAACGTTCAAAAAAATTTATTCTAATTTTCATCATCTACATAATGATCAAACTGACAAGCTGTTTCAGATTCCCAGCAGAAATGGTAGAGCAGCATGCAGTATACATAACCCAGTCAAGCAGTCAAATATGGTGTGGCTCTCTCGCGGTCTTCATGGTGTAGTCACCCCTGAAACTAGATTCCTGACTGCAACATGCCTGAGGGAGCAATTTAATTAAAGCCAACGCTCTGGGCGTGGGAGAGCAGCTCTGGCATGATAGGAAACATACAGTGCATTTCCCCCCACAGATCTGCGCTCAGTAGAATCACTACACTTGTTATATCAGGGCTGTCTGTGTCTGCAATAGGTTTACACGTGAGGGCTGATTGGTGGTCAGCAATCAAGAGCCTTGTCTTTTATGACAATGCAAGGAGTACTTTCAAAGGAAACTGGCGAGCTGACTGTAAGCCATACATGACACACTGTCCATGAATAAAAAGTAAAGCCCTTTTTTATTTAGAAAAAAAAAATTACAGGCAGCTTTGAGTCTTAAATGTTGGTGGTTCTGTTACATCTGTGGACCTGTTTAATGCTGTGGTGGCGACAGACCTTGACCTGGGATTTGGCGGCTTTTTGTCCTCTAGACTAGTGCAATTAAAGAGAGTACACTCAGTTCACCGTGTTCATTACTCAAGGCTGAGGACAAACAGTTAAAAAAGCCTTGAGGTAACATAAATGTTCTTTAGTCCACACACACACACACACACACACAGTGCTTTATTGCACATTGATTATTAATGCACTTTGTGACCTCCTTTGGTGACAGGAGAGGACAGGTGTGTGTTAGGCTGTCAATGTTCTGACGTACATACACATAGCTCTATTTATCTTGAGTTGTGTAATGAGTTAGCAAGTTCTCCTTTTTAAAATATCTTTCAATTTAGCTCAATTGTGTTGATTAGTGGGGTGATGGTGGTGCAGGAGGTGAAGGTGATGTTTGGCAACCAGGGAGTTGCAGATTTGAGCCCCAGCTCCCCCTGACCCCATCAACGTCCTTGAACAAGACACAGAATCCAGACTGCTCCTGGTGAGCAAGTTGGCACCTTGCATGGCAGCCACCCAAAGTCAGTATGAATGGGTGCATGTGAGGCAAATTGTAAAGTGAAACTCAAACAAACAGTTTGGAAAAAGTATGTCCATTTACCATTTCTGAAGTGCCATTAACAACATGTGTGCATGTACATGTACATGTAAGTGTGTCTGTGTTGAGCAGAGCCCAAGAGCAAGGGGAAAAGGGGGAAGAAAATCAGGTCGAAACTTTAGAACAGAACCGAGGCCAGAGGGGGGATACAGATTCTGCTTGAGGCCATTCAAGTAGAAAGATCAAGAAGATGGGAGTGAGATTAAAAAAAAAAAAAAACAGGCCAGGAGATAATTCATACTGTCAAGGAAAGAGAGTATGTCCGTCAAATGTGGCCATAGCATAGGAATGTGTGCAGCTAATCTGGACATCTAATCTACTGTACGTACATATTGCAAAGTGTAATAAGAGAGAGGCAGGTCAGTAAGGACATCATACAAATATAATGGTCTTACTGGTACTCATATTATTCCTGTTAAAAGAATGAATGGGTGGCTAGTTGTATTGACACTGACATAAGAAGTTAGGATGTCAATCCAAATGTGTGTGTGAAGAGAAAAAGGTGTTCTGTTATTCTAAAGGATGGCTTTATAATCCACATGTAAGTATCAGTTATCAGTTAAAATGAGGGAGAATGATGGTCATGGCAAAGTGCTACATGAAATACTCCTGGCATAGAAAAGTGTAATTTAGTAAAGACAGATGAAAAATAAATAACCCACCTAGCTACCTTCAGAGGGATGACAGAGAAATGAGCAAATGGGAAGCTACAGGATATGGCATGACACGTAAGAGGTCCTTAGCAGCAAGGACGTATGTTTGATCTCAGTTTTAGTAGGACACTAATGTGTGAAAAATGTGGCAAATATGAAGGTACATTTTAGGATGTTGTATAGCTGATACAGCATAGACCAGCATAGCAGATGCTGATACAGCATAGACCAAATAGCAAATTGACAGCTAACACTAACTGAATGGGGCACAAAAACAGGAAAAAATCGAATTTGCCCTTAGTCCAGCTAAAATCGAACGTTTAAAATGTATGTTTACGTTTTAGCCCAGCGGAAATCGAACCAAACTGGCCTACTCATAATCGAGCTAAGACACCCAGATAATCCAATTGGAATCACATTTCTCTCAGCTTGCAGGCAGGCATTGCGTTTCTCTGTGTCGTTCACATACTAGTCACGCCATTCTCCTACTCAATCCCTTTGGCTTTGCTTTGTGTGGACGTGAGTATGGGGAGTGGTGAAATAGAGCCTGAAAGTTTTGGCTTGCACGATCTGACTGTAGAGCCACCGTCATTGGTCGATAGCTTTTTCTGTAAACATTGAATTGGTCAGTCTGTACTTCAGTAGCGCAAACTTTCTTGTTTACCACAGGCAAAGCACATATACCCGGCATCTCTGCAGTTATGCCGAAACACGAATGTAAATTCCCGGAAGAATTAAGAAAGAGATTTCCATGTTTTCATCTTGGTCGCGATCCATATAAAGACATGTAAATCAGGCCCTTACATGTCTGTAGCAAATACAGATGCCAAGACCTACAAGCACACATACATTCAGCCAAGCATAAATGTTGGGGAGGGGTGAGAGCTCATCATCTAAAGTCACAGAGTTTTTTGTAAGTGTCTCCAAGAGTGCAGCTGTCACGGCAGCGGAGGTTGCCTGTGCTTTTCACACACCCCACCGGAGGACAACTGAAAAGTATCAGCCATAGGCCTAGTGTACAACTTTTTAAAAATGTCTTGTTTTGTGGCCATACCAATAATTATGTTTTTTGTATATATATTTTTAGGCTACCATGGCATTATTGTTTTATAGGGACAAACATTAAAAGAAAGACACTAACACTTGGACTGGTCATCTGAAAGAAAGAACTACACTTTACACTTTATCACAGCGCTGAATGACACAGAGATGTATAATTTTGTTTTTGCACATTTGAAATGTCCAAGAGTTCAAACAGCCTTTTGAGCATTTTCATATATAGTCACCATGTCATCACAGTGCTGCAGCATTGGCCATCTCTTCGCTCATATTCCCATTAAGTATCGCCATAGTCTTCAAATTTACATTGGCAGTTTGTGGTTTAGCATAACATGTTTGGATTAGCCATAGACAGTAAAAGAATTAGCCACGACTAGGCTGGTAGCAACGCGAACAGGAGTAAATCACCACCTACTGTAGCATAGAAATCCAGACGTACCCTAGCGGTAGCAAATAGTCTTGCTCAGCGGGTATGTCTAGCCATGCACCATAGGGACTCAGTAGGTCTTCTACGAAGCCTTGGTAGGACCAATCAAAACCTACTGTCTTTGTAGAAAGTCGTTGGGTGGGCTTAGCACAATGACACTATGGCTGTGACGATGCAAAACAACTAAGGTTGAATCGGCTTTGGCAATGACATTGAGTTAGAGTTTGGATTTTATTTGAAGAATGTCGTATTTGTTGTCTGTGCAGGCTTAGAGAATTTCAGAGGTAACAACTCACTGCACAGTGTCATGAAGAGGAACATAAGGAGGAAGAGTAATATGAGATATTTCCTTATCATGAAACATTAGTGTTATTCATCTGTCTGCCTTTGATGTACATATCAAAGTCTTGCTTATGTTGTTCTCAGATGGGAGGGCTGTTTGGTTTAAAAGCCCACAAGTAACTCTTTCCCGTTGGCAAAACAAGTGCCTTTGGCAAGTCTCTTGCTCGTGACACTTCTTGTTTTCCGCAGCCAACCCATCAGTAAATGGATCAGCTGTCCAAGTAACCGGAGGTGAGTCCTGACCCTCCCAGTCCTGGTGTGTCTCGGGGGCAGAGCAGAGCCATCCATATAATTAGATAGAGGAGCTGCCTGCCTGGGCAGCTTGTTACCTGGTTGTTTACCTCTGCCACTGAGGCATTTACAAATAACTTTTGGAAAAAAAGAAGACAGGAGAGAGAGAGAGAGAGAGAGAGAGAGAGAGAGTGAGAATAGCCTCAGCAACCGAATCTTGAGAAGAGAGTGGAGTGTGTTTGACCTTGATTCTGCTCTTCCGTTCGCAATATCAAAATGAGTTACAAGGGATTTTTCATTGTATTTTGTAGGTCAAGGTCACTGAGGACAGATTCTAATGTAACTTTTCTAATTCTAATGTGGAAATGGCGGAAACTGTTTAAAATCTCTCCTCTCGCCCCATTTTATTTTAGGCGTTCGAAAAATGGCCAACAGAATAGCTGTTATCTGGGTTATTGTATCTTTTGAAAAACATCTACCCAAGAGCTTTGGCAGCTGTCATAAAATATGGATGACCACAGACATGACACAATCTGACCTCTCTCATAATGTGGCTTTCCTGATGTAGAAATGTAAACAAAATACGGTGGCTTAGTAAAAATGGGAATACAAAAGTAGAACTCGAGAACATTTCATCAGCTGGTCTGGCTGAAAAGATTGTAGTTTAGCACATTTTCTCCTTGTGTGGTATAGAAAGTGTGGACTGAATGCTCAACCTTGAAATGTAAGACTTGTGTCATGAATATTGCACATTATGTGGTATTTGAGGCTCATCTGAAACCATTCAAATCGGTTTTGTTTTTTGTTTTTGCCACGTCTGCGGACTTTCAAATTTAATATAATTCATTCAACATAGGGATAGTAATTGTTTATCGCACGAAGTAGCATGATAATGCTGTATGCAGTTTGCCCCAGGAACACAATGCTCTTTAAGACCATGAGGTCTTACAGCAGACGGCATCTGCTCTGTGCCCCTGGTTTGTGAATTCTGCGATAAGAATGGGTTTAGGTTGTGTTCGTACAAACGCTAATCTGACATAGGAGTAGAGCGTGTCGCCTTAGCTCTCCAGCTGATGTTATGTGATGTGATGGAGATTTTATGTCAGCATAATCTCACATAGGACTGTGCGGAAAAGTGGACTTACATGCGTAATTCAGTGGAATAACAGCGTGCCGAAAAATGAAGACAGCTATGGTAATAGTTGTAATATAACTATTGTGTGGGGATGGTATTTTCCTAAGGGCTGTGCAGGTAGCCTACATGCGGGATGGTTCTTGTAGAAACTGTTCTTGCATATGTGTTTTGTGTTTCCACTACATAAAACAATAAAAGAGGATTAGACTAAATGGAACAATAGACCCTAGCTTTCATCTAGATTTACCAGGGGAGAGTTTTGTGAGAGAGCGAACAACCTATATTTAGATATCAGAAAACAATAGCTAAAATAATAATAGAGAATAGGGATAGATAACAAATTATTCCCTCTGTCGCTCAGAAAAATTACCACAGATTAAATGTGATAGGAGTTTAAAATATTTTTGTGAGTTGAATATGAAAAGTAGAACCTTACTGAAATGTGCGAGTTAATTAAAAAAGACCTATTTAAGCACGGTTTGAAATTTGAAGTATAGCAACCGGTTACTAACCTGTGTTACGGAAAACGCGTTTTCTTTCAACTTTAGTCTATTGTTTTCAAGCTTTTTAGAGACTCTTTTTTACTGGATTCCAACAGATATCTCACATAGCGTCTGCCATCCGATGCTTACATGCAAAATGTCTTTGAAATCATAATCAAAGGATTAATAACTACGGCATTTGCCCACAGTGCAAAGCTTCCAGTGTCATTGTTAATGAAATTACATTAACTGAAAGAGAGATTGAGATGAATTTAGTCTTTGTACAGTCGTACAATTTACAATTGTACATCGCAAACACGATAGGGAAATTTAACCGAACCCTATGTGGATTTCTTTTTCTTGTTTCAGCGTCATGGGGTAGCAGTGTTTTTAGCAATAACCATGTGCACCAGTTTATTCTTCGTGTACAACGCCGGCTTCAGCAGCAGCAACAGCAGTAGCAGCAGCAACACTTCAAGAGTCCCCAACGATGCGTCGAGCCGAAAGAGTGAGCAGTCCCCCAATACACCTGTCAAGGTGCACAAATCTCCCCCCTCAGTCTTGCAAGGATACAACAGCATCATTGACCACAAGGTGAGCTGGGAAAGCGCCAATGAACCCCTCTAGCTTTGTGTATGATTTATGGTATACAATATTTGTCAGTGGATTATAGCCTACATACAAGTTTCTAACGCAACCTCCCTAAAAGCAGACAACTGCGTCTGAAGAATAAAGAGAGGTAGATTCGGTTTTTTTGGGGGGGGGTTGGGGGTGTGTTGCATTGCTAGCGTCTCTAAATAGCTTGCAGGCGCTGAGCAGTCAAAAATCATAAGAGGTCTGTGTTAAAAGCTTTTCACAGGTGCAGTTAATCTCAGTTGACTTTGATTCCTACCCAATGTTTTCTGTTGTCACCAGTGCAGTGTCACCGTTTTTTTTTCAGATATTAGAAAAAACAATAGATGGTGCTAGTCTGACGATTCTACTGACCTCTCCAGGAAGTAATAGCATCACATAATGTTACAGTGACATCCTCACACCAGTTCAGTTATATATAATATTTGTGCAGTAGTAATGCTTTAATTACACTGGAGAAGACAGTTTACTTCTGTGAGGCCAGGAGGAACATAAGCAGTGACTGGCCTCTGGTCATACACATTGTGCTTTTTACGATTAATAATCAAGACATAATCAAGTCACTTTTAATAGATAAAGAATCAGAGAGGAGTTGTATCTCTAACGAGAGTGTATGGAAGAGTGGCTTGAGTGTGATAAGCGCATGCTCATTATTTCATCTAATGCTGTTGAATGCAAGCGCTGTGTGAGGAAGCTTAGACGAGCTGATGAGTTATGCTCAGAGGCTTGATAATTAAAAATTTACCAGCAGCAGAGTTCAGGGCTAGAGGCTTTTCCGTCATCACTGTACCAATTCATATTAGACGCTGCACAGTGGATGCTATTGTAAGCATCCATTTGAAGAATTAGACTCTAGTTTTCTTCTCATAGGCCTGAGGAAAAATTCCCCACACACCCATTAATCACAATTTAGTCTGACCCAGCATGGCTCTAGACACCATACTCACCTGTGACAGAAATTACAGCCTGTAGATGCAAATGAGACTTCCTCCTTTGCATCAAATCTCCTACCATCAACCCGTCAGTAATTGCATTGCAATTTGACTTCACTTTTCTTAAAGGGAACAAAGTGTTATTTTCTTCCTCTGGTGTGTGACTGACAGGAAGGTGAAATCCGATACCTTCAGAAGTTGTTTTGTTATTTAGGACAATAAGGTTTTGTGATGAACTGCTGTGAAATCTTTTGTGGCTGGAGTGACAGGGAAACAGGCTGTCAGGCTGTTGTGTTTGCAGGGAAGACTTTCAGGATGATAGAGTGAGACAGAGGTTTTCTTTGTGTCTTGGGAGTCCAACAGCTTCTCAAAAGAGATGTGAGCTTGAAGCCAGACCACAAACAGCTGGTGTATTCAAATCCATGTGTATAGGTCAGCAAGCAAACTGGCCCATTAGCTGGGGATTCACATAACAACAACTGGGTCAGTTGGGTTAAACCGTTGCATCCAACTGCAACTGATATCAACACAGATGAACCAGGGCTGGGCGATATGGCAAAAAATTATACTATCATTTTTTAGTATATATTCTCCCTCAATGACCAATATCAATTAGGCAGGCGATAAAACCTTAAATCATATTTAATTGACTGGACGACAACACATGTGGTAGTGCACTTTTAAGGATCAGTACATGAAGACTCACAGTGGGATGGAATCTAAAGAAAAGGTTCACAGAATAAATAAATAATAATAAGAATAATAGTAAACAGTGATTAATCGTGTGCTTGATCATCATCGATTAATGGTAACAAGATGTCAGTTCGATTCATTTTTCTATTGATTACCCAGCCCTATGATAAAGCACTTGTGGCACTGACAAAAGCTGCAGGGTGATGTGGAGGGGCGGCCTTTGGCTTGAGCTGAGCCTGAGCTTGGACAGACTTCAACAGCCCAGTAAGGCTGAGCGCTTCTCTTTTGTGACCATTTAAAATTGATGTCTGTCTGGATTAAATATTAACTCAAAAAATGCTCCTCAAAGCCCTGTTTTGAAGTGGCTTTCTGACAACTTGTGCTTTATTCAGCAGAGGCTCAGAGTATGAGGCAGAAAAAGAGCAACCGGACTTTTTAAGTCTGCAAGAATGCATCAAAGAGTGGTTCATCCAATATAACCCTCTAAGAAGCTTTAAGCCCATAAATGGAGGGCCAGCTGTGGATATTGTATTGTTGATGGCTGTGACAGAGATTACTGTGAATTTACAGCCTTTTAAAAGCTGAGACATATGTCATATTCTGCTATATTTTATGAGGTGTTTCTGCACATATTCCCTTGTTTGGTAAATGAAGACGTTATTATTAGACAGATCCTCATTTTCCTAAGAGGACAACAGAAAGGCAGTCTTTCCATTCAGGATTTATCTTGCTCATTTGACCTGAATACAAGCATGTCTTATTTTGTTACACTGAAAACTCCTTCCTTTTGGCGCCACGCCAGTAACATAATACACTCTCTACATATTAATCAGCTATGAACCAAACACTAAGGATTACCATGAGCTGGTTGTTTGAAATGGTAATCAGGGAGACTTCATCGTTCCTCCCCTGTACTGCTCAGATAGAATGCAGCAATACTCCTTCCACATATGGGAGCTAATTGGTATCCTCTTGCCCCACCCTCGCCTTGGCACTGCATCGATTTGAGTTGGCGTATCATTTAGCAATTTTCACAATGGGGGATAGGGAACAGACTGAGAACATGCTTTTTCTGCATGTGGGTCCTACAGACCTGAGATCAGACTGTTAGGACATACCAGTGTGAAGTCACATGGAATCAGTGCATTGACTGCAGATTTCCCAGGACTGCCACAGACATTCCATCCTTTCACAAACCACACTAATGAATGAGCAAGTCTGTTCCCAGCATAAGATACATCCAGGCAAGTGAAAGAGGGAATACAGTATTTGGCAAGTGATTATTTGCAAAGCAAGTTTGTTATGTTTTGTTATGTCTTCTACTGGCTCTCCTAACAGCTCGAAAGGCAATGTAGATGTGGTAGCTGCAGCTCGTTATGCTCCCAGCAATGAAGGCCATCCAGTGGGAGAGCAGTGGGATAAGGGATGAGAGATGAGGGAGCGGGGCGGTCGAGGCTCTGCTGGTGGGGCTGGGGGTGGGGATGTGGGTGGTGGGGGTTAAGGTGAAGGAGGTGGTGCCGCCACTGCTGCCGCCTTCTGCATTTCATTTGCTGGATGGCTGCTCCTTTGAATCCTCCCCATCCTGAAGCACAGAGTGAGCATCAGAGAGCAATCTGGATGAGGTGAGAGAGTGAGAGAGAGAGAGAGAGAGAGAGAGAGAGAGAACTGATGAGGGAGTCAGGGGAGGAGTGGGACAGAGAGAGAGAGGAGAGAGAGAGAAAAATTCAGCTGTGGGGAACAGAATAGCAGATCAAGTAATGAGGGAAAGTCTGAGTGTGTGTGGTGTGTGTGTGAGTGTGTATGTGTGTGTGTGTGCAGATTACAGAAGAACAAAGAGAGAGAGAGAGAGATGAGACAGAGTTTGAGAGAAATGAAAGAAAGGGTTGAGGGAAGAGGAGGAGAAACATTGCAAAGAGAGAGAGAAGGAGCGATTCTCAGGGGCATCCTCACTGTACTCTGGAGCTGTCTGACTCCTCTAGTGTGGAGCGAGATCTATACAGCTGTTCAGCATCCATGTGAGAGCAGCATCCACTCTCTGAGCTTTGCGTTGTCAAAGTTTGCCGCTTGAAAGCAAATGTGTGTGAGCATTCTTCAAGGGAACCCTCATATCCAGTCTGTTGGGGGAAACGAGAGCGCAAAGTGTTTTCACCACAAACAGGGTGCATGTGAACAAGTATTCTGCTTATTTACTGGCCATGGAACAATTTTGTATTTATCTGGTTAACATGGCATACAATCTGTGGAGGGAAGAAACAAGCTCAGGGAGCATTTAATTATTTATTTGTTTATTGTGGTGGATGAGTCAGAAAAAAACAGTTTCGCATCTCCGTATTAACCATGTGATGTACAGTCATAACACCTGCAGAGTGTATACTGAAGGACATTATAGCAAACCTGTAAACTGACTGTTGGCTGTGGTTATTTATAGACTTCTTTAGTAACTTAAGTTACCAGGACACTTTCACAGCCTGGGTAGATGTTATATGTGTTCCATCAGTATGTCCGAAAACCTCACACAACACTGACCTGGCATACGTCACAATAATTATTATAATGTGTATAAAAACAGTAGTGGAGCAGATCTTCTCTTCTCCTGTCTTGTTTGGTTTGTAATATATTCTAATAAAGCCCTTCTGTGCCAGGCACAGAATATTATCCACATGGTCTGCACATTGGTGAACCCCCAGCTGCCCCACACATCTGTCCAGGCAGCTGTTTAAGGGCTGAGGTGTCCATGGTGAGGTTGGTCTAATTTTACTGCGTCTGCCCTCAGTGCTTCTCTGTATTTACCAGTAAAGAACATTCCTTAAAGCTGCATTTCACGAGCATGATAATTGCCCTCACGGCTGTTTTGGCAGTGCTCAATCGAGGTAGTTAATTTCAAGTTCACTTCATACGCTTCTCATTATGTGTGCTGAATAGATCCTTTTTCAGGTTTTGGTATAAACAAAGAATGTTCTTTTGTACTTTGCTTGTGTGACTAAATGATAGAAATTCAAAGAAAGCCTGTATCCTTTGACTGAAATGATGCAGAAAGGGAAGAAGGCTGTGTGTGTGTGTGTGTGTGTGTGTGTGTGTGTGTTTTATTCACATAAATGCAGCAGACGGATGTGGAACTCTGATTCGGAGCATTGGTCTTGAGAGCCTGAGCGGAACATTTTTTTTTCTTTTGCTTCTCCTGGTCCCCATGGCATCCTCATCTCTGCACTGCAACAGCATGCCTATGAAGTCCTTCAGTGGCAAACAAAACACTGCCTGAGGCTATCCAGCACTGGCTTAAAAAAAAGCAATTACGGATGTAGGGCATATTCTGTTTCCATAAGCATTCCCTCGACGGAGTAATCACTTGCACGGTGCCTCTCTGTTCTCTCCTTTGGGTGGAGAATCGTGGCAGTTGCGGCTGAGCACATACGTCTCGGCACAATAGCCAGACACTGGAGAATTCCGTGCTGTTGAGCGTGTTTAGAATGAGATTTTCATGCCTCACCCCCCACTCCACCCACCCACACATCTCATCACCACCGTGTTTCACTTCCGAGGTCAGGCACAGGGCCATGCGGTTGGACTGAGTCCCTTCACCCTTAGGTGCCATGCCAAAGACCTGATCACAACTACACAGAGGCTAATCTGTGATGGATGTATTTGAGCTATACCTCCAGAAAGACAAATAGCCCATCAGCGGGCTTGTGCTTCGGAGCAAAGCTGAGGAGGGGGAACAAAACAGATGAAAAGCATCGCATCAAACTGTCTTTTAGTCCCCACTGTGCTGCGGGCCTGAAGCACCATCCACCCATTTAACAGTGATTGATGGGGCCTGTCTCTCACGCTGAGAGGAGGAATGATCTAGCCATTATTTGTGTTTTTCACTCTGATCTGGCTGTGATAAGTCCTTATGCTGATAGCATTTCCCTGGAGATTATCAACATATTTGCATGCAGAGGCGATTAATTATTACTCTGAGGAACTGGTAGTGTATTGTTCTGAATTTTGACCAAACCAGATTGCGTGTGTGTGTCTGTGTGTGAGAGAGAGAGAGAGAGAGAGAGAACGAGTGTGTTTAGGGTGGCTGTGTGTTCATGGACAGCAGATGATCAACTTGAAGAAGAAAATGTGTCATGCTGAAATACTTGCAGATATGTGACGAGGAGACCAATTTGGATGCGTGACTTACAAGGCAACCAGCTCAGTATTTTCTCTTCTTTTTCTGAAAGGACACTAAGTCAGATTTTACAGGCATGCTGCATGTCTTGTGCTCTACAGAAGGGAAAAAAAACATGACACATCTATCACACAGAAGTTTTCCACAGCGTTCAGCCATTACCCACAATTCAGGCTGTCTAATAGGCATAACACAGTCCTTGATGGATGTTGTTGGCAGAGGAAGATAATATGGCGATGCTGCAAAGTAAAGCGTCTTGGAAATCAGCGTCATTGACAGGCAATTTCAGGCACTTTCTTCCGGTTGTATATAGACAGCACATGGTTTAATATCTTATACACATCCTCTCAATCTCCATAGGGTTTCCACATTTATTCAGCATAAGTCTCAGTGCAATTCAGGATAAATCTCAGTGTTGGAGGATAAACACTCGTGAGCCATCTGGGAAATAAATGTAGAATTGAACATGATGACAGTAGGTCCTTGGCTGCATAATTAGACAACTTATGTGTTCATCTTTGACAACGGCAGGAGCAAACATCCAACATTACTGCAGTCAGCCTTACAGGTTATCCCTTGGAGCCCCCAACCCCCTCTCACACACACAGACACACACACACACACACACACACACACACACAGATTTAAGCTCCTGACCGCTAGTGTTTGCAGGTAGTTGCATTGCAAGCAAAGCCAGGTAATCACTGTTTAACCTCAACAGTGCAATCCATGATTACCAAGAGGTTAATGAAGCACTTAGGTACTCTCAATTCATACCACATTCATTTTTCCTATTCTCAGAGGAGCAGTTCTGTCACAATCACCGTCTGCATCAGTTAATCCTCCCGATTCCCAAAGTGCGGCGTCAGTTGATTGCCACCGGCTAATGTGAGTCATGCTCGTTAGAGCTGTAGCCTAATGTAGGCGCTCTGTGATTAAAGCGTGCAGGTAAAGTGCGCGGATGCACCCCTCTGGTAATAAAGGGCCGCATGCTACACTAGACCATCAGACAATTACTGCTGCTAAATCTATCCCTGCGAATCGCAGCCCTTCGCCGGAGATGAGCATCATTATCATTATCAGATGAAGAGGTGAGACCTCGGATAGGGATGAGGCCCAAGCGCTGGCGTTTAAGGAAGCGTCAAGGAAGCGTCTAATGAGGAGCTCGGTGTGTGTGCGCATGTGAAGAAGGACGAAACCACCAGGGTTAAATCGGGGCTGGGGCCGGCTATCTTCTTCTGGGGCGTAATCACTGGTGCTGGCTGTGAACACTGCCGCTAAGCCACACGTGAGCACGCTGAAAAAGCACAGCAGCAAAAACCATGTGAATCATCTCCCATTGGGCATGTGGCATTTCATCAACTTTTGCCCTCACTTGACAGTCAGCTAGTGGAAGGCAAGTGGAGAGAACTGCACTTCAGTACTTTTAGCCCTTCTGGTACTGCTACAGCTACATCTCACCATGTGCCAGTCAGTCACCAAGCTCTTCTCTATTGGCTGTGTCTAATGATTCCAGCATGCATTTATGCAGACTGCTGGGCTGTGCATTAGAACAAAGTCTGATGTAGGCTACATCTGGCCCCATCAAGGCTCAGTGTATTGGAAAGGGTTTTAATGATTGTCCTCACCACTCAGGGCAGCTACCCATTGTATCATGAGCTGAATGCAACCATTGTCATTATAAGCCCCTTGCTTTCTGGCTATATTTCAAAGAAATTGGCTAATCAGGCCCAGTGTAGTCCAGCACGTCATTATGATGGTGAATTAGTTATAAATAAATGGATTGATTTATAAATTAGTTATAAATAAGTGGATTGATTTATAAATTAGTTATAAATAAGTGGTCTCCTTAGTCTTTTTCACCAATATCAGTTCTCCAGATTCTTTCTCCAGACGATCAAATGAGACAGACTCTGTGTTTAACAGTGCTTGATAAAGTGACTGGCCCTTGAAAAGTGAAAGTGTGTGGGGAGGAACCTGCGGGTGGTCTTTGTCCTTGTGGCTCAAAGTGGGTGTGAAATGGAAACTCTACACGGTCATTAGTTAATGAAATCATTTAGTCTCATCTGCTAATTATTCATATTCTGCATTGCTCATTAGTCATCACGAGACAGTGTAGCAGGTGCTGCAGCAGGAATCTGGAATCCACTTTGACATTTCACTCAGAACGCTTTCAAGGACTTCAATCTTCGGACAGAAGGAGAAGCTGCACAGAGGCGGCTGTACGTGATTTTACAGCACGTCTCGGCGTGTCTGTTTTCTCCCGGTTTGCTATTGTCTTTTTTTCTCACCATCTTTCTTTCTTTCTTTCTTTCTGTCTGTGCCTCTTCTCTGCCTCTTTCTTTCTTCCGCCTCGGTATCAGCTCTGCTCTGCCATCCATTGCACTCCATGATGGGAGCTTGTTATCATTGCGGTCCATCTCCTAGTCATAAGCCCCGCGATGGATGCTAATTCCTCCCTTGGGGACCTTGTTTTAACGGAGGCCGCTTGTCAGGGCTGCTTGCTTAATCCCAGGCTCAAAAGAAAAGAAACATGCGCACACACAGACACACATCCACACACACACACACACACACACACACACACACACACACACACACACACACACACAAACAGGCACCGTTGCAGAGCAGGAACACCTTTTGTATTCAAGCCAAGGCAATCATCTTGACAGGGAGGCATCTTCATCGACTTGACGCTTGGTTCTAGTCTCCCACCTGCCCTGCTGTGCTGCACCCACTGGTCGGCGGCCTGAGCAGCCCGGGGGAGACCAGGAGCCTGCAGCACAGATTGATTAAGGTAGAGGAGAGGCAGGAGGAGCCAGCCATGGGGGTCTCACCGCTCTAAACCTGACAGCTTGTCCACCCCAAGGTCACTCCTTTCCCCAACTGCTTGTTGTTATTAGGCTGAGGGACAGAAGGTTCTACCGCTCCTGGAGACATTGCCTAGTTGCCTCAACACTAGTTGCACTCCCTCTCAGATAGGACAACCTCTACACAACAGTCACACACACACACCCGCAAACAAACCCAGAGGGCAGAGCCTACTCGCATTTTAAGATAATCAGTGGCTCAGTGTGCCCCCTTTGGCATAGTATTGGTTTGGCTCAATGACTAATTATTCAATTATAGGCCACCCATGAGCAGACTGTGAGGGGAAATCACACTATAGATTGCCTAAGCAGAATGCGGTGACAAGGAGAGACAGACCTGTTTTTAATGTTTAGACTAGTCAGTTTAGACTACCACAATGTCCTCTGGTCATATCAAGTGTTGAGAGTTGTCTCAGACTCCTCTATTCAAAAAGCACTGGGCCAACACTCATTTTGTACAGCACACATTCATTGTCAACACCTTTTGTGAAAAAGTACTTTGTAGTCATTTTTACTTCACAGGACAAATTAAGTCTTGGGAACATTGCTCTCTGCCATTGTGTATTAATT
Source organism: Tenualosa ilisha (assembly GCA_015244755.2). Classification (NCBI taxonomy): domain Eukaryota; kingdom Metazoa; phylum Chordata; class Actinopteri; order Clupeiformes; family Clupeidae; genus Tenualosa; species Tenualosa ilisha. The sequence goes on along the minus strand of PYXC01000541.1, from coordinate 4,462,884 downwards.
ATTGTCAATTATTGGTACTGATGGTGTCTTATGTGCTCTAAGACTCTGTGCCTTGTAGGCAGTATTACATTGTTAATTTTATCAGAGTCAAAAGCAGAGTTGCTTGCAGAAATGAAGAGCATTGATAATGCCAATAATGGTTATAGACCACAAAGGGATTCATAGTCCTCCATCCATCTCCGTCTCGTTTTAAACATTAAGTTTGCCCCATTGGACCACATAGCTCTTTAATGTAAGCTATTAACCTTGTTTTCTGTGGAATGGACTGTAGTGAAAGCTAGGTGTTAGGAGAGTCAGTGTGGAGAGTCTGTGTGTAAAGCTGGCCATGTTTGCTCAGAGATGAGAGTCGGATTAGAATCCTGATGGGATCTTGTCTTCCTCCGAGGCGTGCCTGCGTCTAAATGGCCCTGCCGTGATCAAAGCTGCGGGAGACAAATCAATCGGTGCCGCCAGGGCCTGATCTATTCTGCTCCCCAAAGTCCACTTTATTCCCAGCTCTCCATTTTTTCACCTTCGCATTTGTGTCACCTTTAAGCTCATGCTTAGATCAGACTCTCCCTTTAAGCCATTTGACAGGTGGGCTCTCTTCAAAAAAAAAAAAAAAAATCCTCAACATCCTGCGTCAAGAGAGCAACCATCTAAGTGTCAGTGTGTTTTTTTTTTCTTTTCCCTCTCTCGCCTGTCATCCTTTCTTCTACTCTTCCTCTGGCCTCTGCTTCTCCAAGGGGCCATCTCTCCGTTCTCATGAGTTTTAATCAGCCCTTTGTAGGTCACAGCCGTTTATTCGCCACTTGAATAATTGGGCTGCTGTTCTTGCATTGTTGGAGGACTTTTAAGGGAGGAAGAAAATGGTTTGGGTAGTTAGAGGGAAAAAGACACGCTGCTGCTGCTGCTGCTGGTGGTGGTGATGGTGGTGTTGAGGGGGTGTGGGTGGTGTTGAGGGGGTGTGGGTGGTGCTCTAATTAAGATCTTATGGTGGGATCGCAAGCAGCAGCTGCCACCAGAGGGGGGATGATTTCTGGCCGACGGGATTGCGTTAATTGCTGTTGTTTCAGCGGCCCCACTACGCCTCTGGTACGCCTCATCGCCCTCTCGTCATTAGCTTCCCTGCGTCAGTAATGGAGCTCCTCTCCACTCTCCTCTCCTCTCCGCTCCTCGCCTCCTCTCCACCCCTCTCTGCTCTGCTCTTCGCCTCCTCTCCACCCCTCTCCTCACCGCTCCTCGCCTCCTCTCCAGTCTCCTCTCCGCTCTGCTCCTCGCCTCCTCTCCACTCTCCTCTCCGCTCCTTGCCTCCTCTCCACCCCTCTGCGCTCTGCTCCTCGCCTCCTCTCCACCCTTCTCCTCTCTGCTCCTCGCTTCCGCGCCTCAGCCTCTCCACCCCTCTCCTTTCCTCTCTGCTCTCAGTGCGCAGGCAGGCATGCAGACACAGCTGTCCCATCAGGACCCTTAGTCAGCTCTCACAATGTAAATATCAATCTCCATTCTTTATTGCTTGCCCTCACAATAACACACTCTAAGGTTACATTTGATTCCCCCTCCTGTTTCCATTAGCTGGTTGGAATCAAGGCTAATTGCACCTCCTTGCTTATTATTCTTTTCAGTTTGTTTTTTCTTGTTGTTCTTTGATGTCCAAATACAGACATGTGGGAGTAGTTCTAGTTTTGAAACAGTTATCACAAACCAAGTTGTGAGCCTGTTGCTGTTTTGTACAGCACAATACAGATCCAGGAGTTGATGCCACAAACTCAGCTCTCAACATTCGAAATTCCACTGACAGTAAAGTGCAGTGCCAAGCCATAGACATTGAAAAATACAAATTATGTACTCACAATATATAATTCATGACACTTGCTTGATGATTGCCTTTTAAAAGTGAGTTAATTGTAGCCTATGTTTCTGTAAGAGTTTGTGCCTCTGAATTCATTCAGTAGCGGTAACATAAAAAAGCAATCGTGGTGAAGTCAGCTTCAATGGACATTCAGTGGATATGTGGCGATGTATTGCACTGTTGCAATGTCAATCAAATGTCTGACTTAGAACTAACTTAACCTCATTGGTTAGTTGGTGCGTAGAGGTTAATGGCTATATTCAAACATTAAACTGGTTATGCTAGCGTGAACTAACATTAAAATTAGACATGACACTCTAATTTCAGTGTTAGTTCACATTGTATGAGTCTGTAAGCTTAGAGATATTGTGTTCAATTGTTAATATGGTGTTCATTGGAAGTAAAGCGCACAATTAACTCTGCAAGCTTTAATCAGTAATTAGCATCATTCATGTACATTAATTCTTCAACCAACTTGGCGGTATTAATAAAAAAGATGATGTAATAATCTGTAATAATAGCCTATAGTAGGAACTCTTGGTCTATGGAATGTCCGTGTGAAAGAGAATGAATGGACTGAAAGGTGTTCTGAGTCAGAGGGAAAGTCTGATACAGTGGGGCCTGCTGTGCGGTGTGATTGCAGCCTTTCAGTGGCCCTTTCAATGGCTATCTCCCCCTGCCTCCCTGCCAGGGGTGATGCATATGCGCTGGGCAGGCTCCTTTTTATTTTTGATTTTATTCTTTTTTCATGTTGCTTTCCCTCCAAAAAATGGGTAAAATCATGAAAACATGAAATTGTTAGGGTGTTTTTCTTCTGGTTGTGTCTCACTTGAGGCAGGAAGTGCCTGTGTGTGCTACTTTATCTCAGTGATTGAACATTGGGAATGTCTTCCATGCACTGTGACCAGTCCAGACTACGAGGTTTGAATCCATTGTCACAATCAGCAGGAGAGGTAGAAAAAGAGAGAGAGAGAGAGAGAGAGTGTGTGTGTGTATGTGTGTGTGTGTGTGCATATAGTGATGCATACAAAAATTCCACATTGCACTTTGGAGGCCTACTACTGGCATAACTGTTTGCTCAGCTCGGAACGTGAGGACACCGAAAAGATCTCTCTGTTCTGCACAAATTGCATGATTAAGAGCGCTTTGTAGTTTTAAATTTGCCAGTGGCTGCCGAGAGCTGGCACTGTGTCAGCTGTATTTAAAGCGACTCTGCTCCAAACATCACCGCCTGTGTCGTGTGTATCATCACCCAAGGTTAATCTATTTCCACACCCGTGGTGATGGCTTCCCAAGCAGACATTTCTCTCCCCATCAACTTGCCATATGTAATACAGCGGGTGAAGGACACATCCACATTGTCACAGATGCCACTATTTCCTCTATTGGAAGTTTATGTCATTTTTCCCCTTAATACCCTACAAACAGCTGAATATAGATAAGCCTGAGGTGGCGCTCTCAGCAAGCCTCTGCATCATGGGGGATGGAATCAAGTCATCAGATCCGGTCTAAGCTCCTCTTCTTCTCCACCTGGTTCCCCTGCACATCGGTTGCTGTGGGAGAATAAAAGCATTAATAAAGACCTATATGTGCGCTCACTTTGAGCCCACCTAATCTGCTTCTGCAGTCCGCACGGCTCCTCCCAGCCCCAGCACTGGTTGTACTCTGGCTGTGCTTTGTGTCTGTCTGTCTGTCTGTCAGAGAGGGCTTTTGTCTGGATAGGTGGGAGCTGGGAGGTGTAGGGTGGCTGGGTTCTGGCGTGAGCCTCAGGGACCTCATTAACTACCCCCTTCATTAAGCATCATGTCAGCGCAGCAGTTCAACCACACACACACACACACACTTGCACAGCCTGGCAGCACGCATGCACACACACACACACACACACACACAGACACAGACACCTACTTGCACACAACTTCTCACCACACACACGAGCTGGCATAAATACACAATCTCTACCCATGTACACACAAGCACACGGCCTCTCAGCGCACACAAACACACACACACGCATAAGCACACACACCATCTTATTTCCATGCTTTTATTTTGATCAAGAAGTATGACTCTAAACACCTGTAATACACACACAAATAACCACATCTCCTTCCGTGGCTCCCAACCTGATGAGTTCAATCTCGAGGTGGCCGCCTAGCCAGGATACCCAAACCCCCACTACCCCAACCCCCACTCTTCCATGTGCGAGATCATTACAGGAGAACGCATCCATGGGAACAACGCCATCACCGTTTCTTGTTAGCATTTTAGTTGGGGTTATTTTTTTTATGTTTGTTGTTCATTTTTTCCTCCAGCCTTCTATAGCCGATGCCATCATCATCCAGGACAAATTGAGCAGTTTGTTGTAGAAGTTTTTTTTTTTTTTGCATCTCATTGACTTAAACAGTAGCGTGTTACGTGGTGGCGCAGGGCGGCAGAAGAAAAAAGACCTGAGTACAAACGCAACCCCCCACCCCACCCCCCCGCCCCTGAGCCGGCCCTTTATCCTGTCTCACCAGGCCCCCTGCTCCCCTTATCCGTATTAGCTAGCGCTTATCAAAGACAGAATACCAATGTGGCCATATATACAAGGCCTGAGAATGATTCATGGGCGCTCTTATGAGAGCAGATAGCCTAACCCAACCTTGTGTGTGTGTGGGGGTGTTTGTGTGGGTGGGTGTGTGGGTATGTGTGGATGTGTGTGGGTGTGAGGGAGAGAGAGAGAGAGAGAGAGAGAGAGGGGGGCTCTCTCTAGGCGGGGGGAAGGGGTAGGGCCAGGTGCTTGTGCACGTGCACAAGCACTCCGTGCTGCTATGCCAAGGCGCGGTGCTAGCAGGCTGGGAGCTCGAGGAGCTTTCCTCAATGGCTGCAGCATTTGGCAGTGAATTGGACTGTAATCTCATACATGATGGCTTTTCTATAAATATACATGTGGCTGCTCTCTTCAAAGCTGTGTGTGGTCAGCTCTGTGTGTGTGTGTGTGTGTGTGTGTGTGTGTGTGTGTGCGCCTCATGGAGAGAGCTGCAAGTTTAATTTTCAGGGTCACACTGTATGTTTGTGTTGAGGAATGTGTGAGCGCTTTGCTTCTTTTCCATTTCTTGCCATCTCTTAGAATGCTGAGAAGAAAAGGAGGAGCTCATCGCCCAGGGGTGCTTAGACCTGTTCCTGGAGACCCTCCTCTACCTCAGGAAGAGTTTACTTAGTGTGTTTACTTACTGTGTGGAGCTGCAGCTGAATCAGCTAGTTACTTCATATCTCTCCAAAGGGCCCGAGTGTTCAGATTGTGAGGAGGCAATGTTTGCCTCACTGACTTACTAATGTCACTGCAGAAGTTAAAGGTGTGGAAGGCTATTCAAGTGGTGTGCAAAGTGTAGAGTCCATCAACAAGCAAAGATCTTGCACATGAACTGTAGCTGCTGCATAGCATGAGAACCGTGAGACCATTGGGCCATCTCTCGAATGTTTACAGTTGTTAAACAGCAAATTAATTAGCAAGTTAATTATGAGCACTCATTAAATTAAGTTCAAGTCTCACCTCACTTTTAAGAATTAAGTAGTTCTCATAACACATGCTCACAGAGTTTTATATCCCTACCAACTCCTCAGATTAAGTTTGAGGTCAGAGTTTAATTTCTTTGCACCAACTAAATGGATAAAAAATGAGAACATCTTGTGGCAGTAGACTAATTGAAGAACTTAACTGATGACATGTCTGGGTCTATCGTAATGTTCTTTTTTTTCTTTTTGGAATTGTTATTATTTTGCCTTTTTAAAAATTCATTTTGCCTTTGGCGTCACTTGTCTCTTTTGTTCCTTGTTGCTTTGTTTATTTTATGTGATTGTTATATCTGGGCATTGCTGAAAAAGAGCTTTGAGCTCATAAACAATGGTTGATGATGACGACAATGATGATGAAGTCAGAATTAAAACATTAAGTATTAAGCATCAAGAATTAAGTATTTTTCCCATGACTCAAATTAGTGCAGGGCTCCATAGAGCAATAGTAACTGCCCAAAAAGATCTCTCCAGTTAACAAAAGTCCACTGCTATGAAAGCTACAAGGTTTGTTTGTCAGCCGTTGCTGTTTTCCTGGTGCACTCCCCCCCTCTTTGCTTCCTCCCCCATCCAACCCCCCCACCCCTCACCCTCACCACACACACACACACACACACACACACACCACCTTCATCGTCATCTCTCTCCCTCCTCTCCCTCACAGCCTCTGAAGATGCACTGCAACAGTTGCGCACTGGTCACCAGCTCGGGTCACCTGACAGGCAGTGGCCGCGGCGCGGAAATCGACAGCGCCGACTGCGTCATCCGCATGAACGATGCGCCGGCGGGCGGCGGCTACAGACACGATGTGGGCCGTCGCACCAGCCTGCGCGTGGTGGCCCACTCCAGCATGCAGCGTGTGCTCCGCGGACGCCACCAGCTGCTCAACGCCAGCCAAGACGCCGTCTTCATCTTTTGGGGCCCGAGCAGCTACATGCGCCGCGACGGCAAGGGCCTCGTCTACAACAACCTGCGCCTCATGAACCAGGTTCTGCCCAAGCTCAAGGTCTACATCATCTCCTGGCAGAAGATGCTGCAGTTTGACGAGCTCTTCAAGAAGGAGACGGGCAAGGACAGGTAAGGATCATTATGGAACACACACACTGGGTTTAGGTCCTGCGTGCTGAATGACATGTTCGTCTGTTTACACCGCATGACCATCTGGCGTTCCTGTTAGGAATGATAGATGTCTGGACTGATTAGGTTGTACATCATTGCTAGTAGGACAAGGAGCGAAGCACAGAAACACAAAGAGGAAGGCTTGGCTCTCTCTCCTCAAAATGAATGCACAGTTGGATGTGATTGTAAACATCTTTGCTGCAAGTTTTTACTGATGTGTTCTTTAATTGTATTGCCATGCAGCCAAGAGATCTCTGAGGTAGTCGCAGGTGCTGTGATGAGGTATCTGCAGTACAATTGTTCACCAAATAAGCCGGTGTATCTATGTGTGTGCGCGTGTGTGTGTGTAAGAGAGAGAGAGATGGGGAGAAAAGGCGAGTTGAATTCAGGCTCAGAGCAAGATAATGAAACTCGTAAGGGGCTGTGTCCGGTCTGTTCAGGTAACAAATTGGCCGGAGATGAGGTCCTGGAGATACAGTATATAAATGAGTTTTCTCTCAGGTGCAAAATTAGCTGGATTTCTGACCGCTGAGTTAATTGTCTAATTTCACAGACCAAGTTTTGAAAGAGCTCCAGATTTAATTGTGAGATCCATAAAAGTACCTGCCTGATGTGTGTGTGCGTGCGTGCGTGTGTGTGTGTGAGAAAGAGAGAGAGAGAGAGAGTTTTTGTCAGTTATCTATTTTGTCTGTAATGTGGGTGTTTCAGTATAAAACTCACCTTCTGTGCATCATCACTGCTGTTCTGCCATAATATAAAAAAAAATGATGGATTGGCCCTGTGGGACAAAGACAAACTACCAGATAAAAGAGCATGATAAAAGAGAGAGAAGAGACAGTGCAAAGCATGTCAGAGCAGCCCAGCAAAAGCTCCCAAAGCTGCATGTCAAAGTCAGTTCAGTGCGAGATTGACAAGGATGTTCCTTTTGTTCATTTGACACACCTTCAAGTTTAAACCTTACCTGTCAGGAGTTGTTTTGACACACCCTCTCCCTCTCTCTCTCTCTCAACATAAACATAAACATACACACTGCTTTGGGGAAACTGGCGGTGGTCTCAGAGTTGAATATATGAAAAAATACTGTATGTGAATTTAAAAAGTCTTAGCACAAATTGTATTCAGGTCATGCATAGTGGATGCCCCATGACAAGAGTAAAACAGGAGAAGTACAAACACTAATTTTCAAACAACTGCCATGAGGCAGGTTGATTCTTCATCAAATCCAGTGGTTTAATTTACCGCATCCAAGTGTTAACGAAATGGTAAATGTAATGTCAATAAAGTGCTTAGAGCTGTCATCCTCTGCGGATGCTGCGGATCATTACTTGCAGAAATGTGAGCAAGCATGTATGCATGGTAAACAAGTCAATTTGTTTAGAGCAGTTCAACCTTTATGTAACGGGACGCTCATGAGCTCCAGTCTCGGCCATGCAATAACTGTGCTACTGTGATCACCCCCCCACCCCACCCACAATTATATTACATTATATCTGGAACTTTGCATATATATATATATATATATATATAGATACTGAGAGCAGTTATGTATATATATAAAATCAAAAGGATGTGTTTATTTTGACCACAGACAGAACAATGCAACATCAGATAGCTTTCCACCCAAAAAAAAAGACTTACCAGGGCTTCTTAGATCCTTTAGACAGACACTTGTTTGCCTAAGCAGACAACATTGCTTAAAAGATTAGGGGGAAAAAAAATCTGATTCCTACATTTACTGACCCTAAGATTAAGGATTTTTTGTCACATTTTTGCTGTATGCTCTGTATATTAGGCCTGTGAAAAGAGGGAAAAGTGGTATGTATTTAAGAAATAGGATTTGTATTGTGGTGAGCCCCCCATCCCCCCCAGGAAAAAATCGTCCTATTATTTGATGCAGTGCTCTAGGTCACCAATAATCCATTTCTGGGAAAGCTTGTCAGTAGCTTAGACTTGAAATGCTTGGACTGTAGATTCGCTTGCTGAGGCCGATGATGATGTGCATGTTTGTTTGCCTTGGAAAAAATCAACCGGGGAATAAAAATTGCATGTTTCACAAGAAAATAGATTGGGGGCATATTTCTTTTTTTTTTTAAATCATCCTGAACAGGGGTTTCTCCTTTTATTAACCTATTTGAATATTTTGGGCTTTTTTCCTGTGCTCTGAGCCACCAATAACTCCAGGAACCACCAACCTAAGCTCCTCTGTGGCTTTCTGCTCAGATGCCCCCTGTAATTGTAGTCATCTTTTATGTATTCCCCGGAACAGAGGGACCATGTCCGTCCTGCTGAGGGGCAGCCTCGTCTCCTCTCCCCGCCCAGTGAACTGGGCAGGGGCTTGGCTCTGTCAGGCATGATCATCCACAAATAACGAGCTCGGAGCTACCAAGAAGCCACAGCCTGGGCTATCTGGAGCCGGCCACTTGAGATTACCTGATTAGAAAGACTCTGTCTGTGTGTGTGTGTGTGTGTGTGTTTGTGCATGTGTGTGTCGGTCAGTGTGAGAAGGAGAAAGTGAGTAATGTGAAGAAATAGCAAAAGGAGAGATGAAGAGACAGAGAGAGAGAGAGAACAAAAGAGACAGAGGGAGAGGTCCCGATATTGCACCTGACTATAAAGGCTTCAAAGCCGGTTTATGGCAAAAAAGTGCTTGGTGATTACACCTGGAGAGGCTCTCCAACAGTAAGCACAGGCGGAGAGAGAGGGAGAGCTGGGAGCAGCCGTCAGAGAGCTGAAACCTGCTGAGAACCCCGGGGAGTCAGGGCTCCCGTCTGGCCGTTTAGTGCCCCGGGTTCACTGGGAGATGTTAGCAGCCGGTCTGCTCCCGGGCACAGACACACACAGATGCCCAGTGGAGGTTAGGAGCTGCCATCAGAAACACACCAAAGCCCCATCAAGAGGAAAACATTACTGCCTTGCCTTTGCCTCAGAGAAATCAAGAAACTACATCATTTTGATCTGTTTCTCATTCAGGAGCAAAAGAATATCAGAGGGGTATTTTAAGATCTTATGTTGAACTCTTGAAATTGGACTTAATTGGGTTTGGATGATAGACTACTTCCTAAGAGTTTGAATAAATAAGTATGACACAAGTCTGACTCAACTTGTTTCTCCTAAAGCACTTTTAGGGGTAGAAAACTCAATTGAGCTCAGAGGAAAATCTGATTTGTTTTTGTTAGTCAAAGAGCAACATCTTCCTCTAGGCACGTTGCTTTAAATTGCTCCTGTGGCCCACTGCAGGACTTCAGCCTAACTTGGACATCACACACAACCAGTGTTTACCTCTCTATTTTGCTGTAGAAACAAGCAGTGACATGAGGTTGTAATCAAACAAGCGGGAGTGCGCTGCGCACGTTCTAGAGATCCCCCGCGTAAATAGTCGCATAAAATCCTGTGGGAGGCACTGCATACGCACACAGACACACACACATACACAGACACACACACACACACACACACACACACACACACACACACAGTCACATTTCTCTATGCTCACAAACTCTCAGACCTGCTTAATGATGCTAAAGGACTGACACTAAATTGGATCCATGTGGAGCTTGAGAGAGGCAGGGGCTTGATCTTTTGAGTGCGCGATCATATAATAGAAAGGGGTGCAGTAAGATCAGCATTGATTCCGTGTTAATTCCCTGCTCTGCTCCTGTAACTTTAACATGGAGGCTGGAGCCTCAGTAATTGCTCCCTGTGGCAAGCACTTCACTGTGCCCTAAATCCCCAGCAATACAGCTGTAAACGCCTGAAGCTGCCTGGCCCTGATCTGTGAAGACCGACAAGAGAGAGAACCACTGAGGCAGTGGAAAAAGCGCCCAGTTGATCCTCGACGTTAACTCATGCACCTGCTTGAATTAGCATCTCTAGTTCTACTGTATGCTCTGTGCTAATGTATGCAATGTATGATTATTGCTGTGTTCATATATGGTTGACCCAGACGTTAATTAACAGACTTTGGATAAAACGTGTGACTGAATTACAGCTGTGCACTCAACTGCAAAACTATTTTAATTGTATGGTCAAGTTAAGACACCAAAGGTGCCAAGTAAATGTCAAACGAATGGCATCAATTTGACAGAATGGAGATTCAGAGCGCCAATGGTTTCTTCTCTTTGGCCAAATCAAAAATCTCTTCTTCTTTGCGACAAAGACTTGTGGTTCAAAGACAAATTGTGGGTATACAAACATTTACTTTTCTAAAAATAACAGCCATTTGAAATTATATTTCTGTAATGTGTGAGCCTGGCAAGCCCCAATAAACCCAGCAGATGCCAAGTCTTTAATGAAAGTAAAAAATTGTTAGGCGTAATCTGTCACATAACAGGGAAACTTTGCTACTAAGTGTCATGGGGCTTGAAGTCCTCTTGTAAACAGACATCAAACATTAAAGCTTCACCTGAATAGAGTGCATTATCAAACACCAGAGGCTTTGTTTGGTAGAAAGAGCTTTCAAATACATACTTTATACCAAACACAGTTTGTGCTGGTTCTTGTTGTTTATCATACATTCACATTGTCACATACAGTAGGTTGGTAGATGTTGGTTCATTACAAAAATAGCCCTAGGTTGTTCACTTACATGCTATTAGAAATAAGGGTGTAGGAGAAATCTGTGTATTTGATATATTTGGTCATTTTTTAAAAATAAACACAGTATTGATTTTTAATTACTAGTGGGTACATACTGTATACATGTTTTAAAAATTAGCCTACATTTGCTAATACATACATTTTTTTAAATTAGCCTACATTTAAAATGGCTGCACACAGTATTATGATATATTGAAATATATTTAATTGTAAAACCTGTATTATATCATGTTGTTGGATTTTTTTTGTGAATTCCCAGTTATTAAAACAATTAAACATTTTATTTGCTAAGTGGAAGGAGGAAGATACAGCATGTTTTGTATTTCAAAGACACAGGAGAGGGTGAACAGCAACAGCAGAGCTCAGCCTACGTTTCTTGCTCAAAGAGACATAAATCATATTACAGTTTACGAACTATTTCTTCTTCTTTCTCTGCAGTCAGAACAGATTGATCCTACTGTTACTGAGAGTGTTAAAGTTTAGAGGAAGAAGCATATTAGCCATGTTTTATTTCTAAGCCTGTTAATTGAGCTATACATGGAGTTCAGAAATGAATCCTACAGTGACATATGAAAGAGCTGTAAGCATGTGGAACATTGCACTGGCAGCATATTGAGGGTTTTCATCAGGTCATGCACTGTTGCCAGAGCGGTCTATGAACCTTCCTGTTGCCATCTGTTGCGTTATATTGTTACTGGGAGAAACGCAACATGGAGAAATGACTGCTGTAATTTACAAGCCATCAGTGCCTGTCCATCAATCACTTGTGAAGCCGTGGTTTGTGAATGGTGTTTGTCTGCCACATGCCACTGGAGCACATTGCACTGGAGAAACATTATGACTGAGATGTTATTGGACAGGACGTTGTCGGAAGTGTCACCGGGCATTCATCCCGACTGTCGATAACAGTCATCTGAAGCTCCCCTCATCTCTCCCTCTTTTTTTTGCTCCCTCTCTCTCTCCTTTTCTCCCTCTCTCTCTCTCTCCCTCTCTCTGTCTGTTTCCTGTAGGCGGATTTCTAACTCATGGCTGAGCACTGGCTGGTTCACTATGACCATAGCTCTGGAGCTGTGTGACAGAATCAATGTTTATGGAATGGTGCCTCCAGACTTCTGCAGGTGAGCCCAAGCAGCTCACACACACACAGAGCGATCATTAACACAGGATGTGTTTGGCGCACACAGCACAATGGGACAGCACTGGGGCCTTTTTTGACAGCAGTTTTATTAAAAGCGACCATGTGTGTCTGTGTGTGTGTGTCTGTGTGTGTGTGTGTGTGTGTGTGTCTTTTTAACAATAATTAGTCTCACAGGGTCAGACATGGCCGTTAGGTAGTGTTACAATAATGTACATCTGGGGACAATTTGATGACAATTCGGGTATCAGAAATCTGATGAAACCCACTGCAAATAAGACTGGCTGTCTGTCTAAAACCTGCCCACAATTGCTGTTTTCTTCCCTCGTGTGTAGATGTAGGGATTAGTTTGTGCAGGGCTTTCACATTGGATTAGTCGAGAGATTGGCAGTGTGACATTTAATATGCTAATCATTCCAACCCACGGCTTGTCTATACCTCCTTGGTTGTCTCCAGATATTTATTGTAACATGTCCCTGCATCTGTGGGACTGGAGAGTGACAAATAACACAACCACACGTTTCACCAGCCAAACGTTTACTTGTGTGTGTGTTGTATTGCAAAGTTACAAACAGTACAGAAAATTGTTTGCCAATCATTTTATTTCTTTCTGGATATTATCAAACAACAAACATCTGAGCACCTGCCACACCCTGACACCTGTGTGAAACAGTTCATTTTATTCCTATTGGGTCTCAGTGCCCTTCTAATATAGGTTGTTAGCCTCTCGCCTCTACAGCTGTAATGTCTTCATGATGCCCTGAACCACTCCAGGTTAAACACATCACCCAAGGCTACACTTCAGTAGCAGCTCCTTGCGTGGGCATAATAAGGCAGCGTTCCTAGAACTCTTCGATCTCTCTGCCCCTCCCTCTGTCCCCCCCGCCGCCGTTTCTCTTTCTCTCTTTCTCTCTCTCACACACACACACACACACACACATCCATTCTCACTACCTTCTCTCATTCTCATCTTATTTTCTGCTCTCTTCCTCTGTCTGTCTCCCTCATCTCCCTCTCTGTCATATACGGATGCACAGACATACACACACACATGCACACGCGCACACACACACACCTCTTATCTATCACCTATCACATCTATTCATCTTACCTCCTCTGACTCACCTGTCCTGTTCTTTCTCGCTCTCACTCTCACTCCCTCTCTCTCTCCCTCCCCACACACACACACGCATTTACTCTGCCCCCTCTCATTCACATCTGTTTTTTCTCTCTCTCTCTCTCTCTCTCTCTCTTTCACAGAGAAGCGGAGCATCCCTCTGTCCCCTACCACTACTATGAGCCTCTGGGACCGGACGAGTGTGCCATGTACATCTCCCATGAGCGCGGCCGTCGCGGCAGCCATCACCGCTTCATCACAGAGAAGCGCGTCTTCGCCAGGTGGGCCCGGACTTTCGACATCCACTTCTACCAGCCCGACTGGAGCCCGCCTCCCCTGCCTCAGAACCAGAATCTCACAACCCTCACGGAAACGCCCGCCGTTCCCAGCATCCCTTCTGGAGCTCAGGAGACGTGACCTGACGGCCGCCTCTCGGGCCCTTCACTGACAGCCTTTTTGGGTGGGAGGGTGGGAGGGTGGTTGAGAGTCAGGCCTCATCGATAACTCAGCGCAGACAGACGGGGAGAACAGGGTGGGGAACTGATGATCAGGTATCTGTCTGCAGCAAGCCCGTCTGTCAAACGCATGATGTGTGCAGGCTGGTAGGAGCTCCCAAGGCCTCCCATGCCCCTCACCTCCTCACCTGGGACATGCAGCGACTGCTGAGGAGCGTTTTTGAACTCATCCTGCTAGCTTAGGACAGTGGGGGTTCACTGTGCTTCAGCCAGGAGGAGAGTGGGATTTTCTTGCTCAAGCACAAAAGTGGAGGCAGAAACACAGAGAGGTCCAGCCTTTGGGGTTGCTGTTTATAACGCATTTTTTTTGGCAGTAAAGCCTTTGCACCTGGGGGTGGGGGTGGGAGAGAGTTGGACTGGGAAAGGAGAAAGGCTTCATGCTGCTCTACAGGCAGCTCTGTCAACACACGTTTGGTGAGAGAGTGCATAAACACAGAGGACATGTTAGTGTTTTCAAAATGTTTACTCTGGACTTCTGGAAATCCCTGCAATCAACATGACATTAACTTCAAAGTCTGGGAGATGCTGCACTTGAATATCGGTGTGTTTAAGATTAAGGGAGGGTGTGAAAAGCCTTAAATACTTAACATGTTTTTCATACAGAAGTACAGTATATCTTGTCTCAAGAGCGCTAAACCAGTGAGAGTAATTAAATTTGAGGAACATTTAGCTCTGCATCTGATATTGGAGTCATGCTCTAAAAAATATGGGCTGACTACTAAATTATCTTCACCAAAATGTGAAAATCAAGAGAACAAGGACGATTAACTCTCTGTTTGCTTTGTCAGTATTTTCAGGACTGCTTGCATTTTCTTTTCTATTGTAGTACACTGAATATTAGCAGATAAAAGTGGCAGTGAATGGATGTTAAACCTTTGTCCTCACAATAGGATAAGGAGCGAAGTTCAAATACACTAAGCACTAGGAAAGCACTAAGAGGTCTTAACTTAACACATTCCAGAATGCAGCTGAGAGGTGTTAGATGTATAAAAGCCTACACACCATGCTTGTTCTGTTGGAATAAAAAAAAGAAAACTATACACATACATTTTTCCTGTTTCCTCTTAGTGCTCCAGTGTTTATTGCTCAAACATAAACAATGTAATACTGAGGGTCACCGCATTGGGAAATGTCAACTATCCCCTTCACAATCTGTGACTACCTTTATAGGAAGGACCTTTTGGTGTTTGGAATGAGAAGCAATTCCTAGCCTGCCGAGCCGGAAGGTGTTATCATACACGATGGCCACCTTCCTCCCGCCAGTCATGTTTGTGCACGCGCGTGTCAGGAATGTCAAACACATTTTGGGGATTAATGCGGTGGCCTGGGGTTAAATGAAAGGCAGGTGTGTGTCGACCTCTCAGACGATGGAGCGGCGTTTAGTGACTGCTCTTATGCCAGCCCAATCGCTCACTCGTCTGCCAGCTCAGGCAGGCACCTGTCACCGGCTAATGGGGCGAGTTACTGGCGGAGACAGAAAATTGTCACACGAATGCCGGAGCATGTCACTGAAGACGAGCAGGGAGATTAGGATCAAAAGACATTCAACCAACTCTGGGTATGCAACAGATAGACGGCAGGTTAGAACAGTGATGAGCAGCATTTTGTCTGAAATGTGTAGCCAGTGAAAAAGCCGGTTTGTTCTTGTGGAGGAGGCCTAACCTTAAAATACTGCACTCTTAAAAAATGACATCATTATCCTAATAGATCCCCTGAGTCTTGATCGATTTTGTACTCATCCTTTTAATGTACCTGGTACTACTAAGCAATGCGAGGTTAAATACATTTGGTCAGGGACTTAAATGGCCGGAAACTAGGATATATTTCATTTTGCTCTGCACCCGTGGGGCTCTTTAACAGATAATAGGCTTCTTCTCCGAGGATTGAGCTGATCCTCCGTTTGCCTCAGTCCTGTGGGCTCCTACCGGCTAGGCCTCATCATTCAGGACTGTCTTTGGAAATTCAGTAACCCTGCTGTTAGTAGGCTATCTGTAAGCCCACATCTCATCTCAAGGTTTTTTTTTTCCAATTTGGTGTGAAAAAAACTGTAGTCACAGGGAAATCAGTGGATTGAGGAGAAATTTGTTGGAGAAAAGAGAAACGATTTCCTAATGCAAGGTGGTGTTGAGGGCCCTATAGCCTTGCCGCCCCATGTCTCGTTAGGAGTAGTCATGTGCGTGACAGGGCAGCACAGCTGCTCAGCATGATGTAAGAGGCAGGGCAGGCAGTGGACAAGCTACTAAAATAAGGCTGGCGCTGGCCATTCATATTTAATGACCACTGGCCTGTGTTAGCACCACAGGGGAAGCTCCTCAAAGAGACCAGTCACAGCTGAAGTGGGTGACTCATGTTCCATAAGCAACATGTAGGCTATGGCAGACAGCAAACCACTGCCGCTTCAACTGATTATGCAAATGAGTCTCATTCAATCATTACAATGAATTAGCACATATCTTGTCTTCAACACCCTGTTACTTTAATCGTAATATGGGGTAAGAATTTAGTAAGTACAATGAGCAATATTTTCTCCACCCTACCAACTGACCTTTAAGGCTCAATTAAAACACAAAACTATCTATTGCAGCCATCCATGTACTTTACATGCACCATGTGTTAACCTCAATTTATGAAACATTACTTGATCAGATATATTGAGAAAGTAGAATGAGGAAAAGCAGTGCATTCCCATGTAGAGCCCTCCTCCATGATTAACGCCATAGCTGATGACGTGCAAAATCAACACATTAACCTCGGTTTCTAGGTTAATAAATAATAATTCTAAAATGATCTGAAGCCTCCTCCAGGCCCAGCTGGATGACATGGCCACGGCATCAATGCGTCTTCCTCATCAACACACCTGCTGTACCCTAGGACCTAAGGATGCGTCCATCTGTGCTACACCCTAACCGTATCGACTGGAGCCATTTCAGTCTTTCTGTCGCTCATGAAAAACACAGCGCCAGCAGACACCATTCAATCATCGTCAGGGGGGAAAAAAAGGTTGTTTTTTTTTGTTGGCCCTCGTATCCTGTGTTAGTCTCTAGGTGTCCTTCAAAAACTAAGCTTTTGGCACAAAAGAAGTGGTGAGAAAAGATGGCAACTGTCTCCCATCTTTTGGAAACATTTCCATCATTGCATACAGAGCAGACAGACATGATCCATCAACTGTTGCTCATTCAAAGTGTTAGAAAAGTGACCTTCAGAGTGCCAGCCTGACACAATTCACAGTGATTGCCTTGAATACATAAGAACGGAACAGAATACTGAATCTGCAGAAGAATGCATACATGGAAATGATGATAAAATGATGATGGTCATAACGTAAATAATAACATGTTTCAGGACTGATCTCCATCATCAACGCTTACATTTAAGTCTCAGCCACAAACCACAGTGAATGAGCAGGGATTTTGGACCTGACAATGACAGTATAGAAAAATGCAATGTAAGATTCAATTATTGTTTAATTAACCATATTTATAAGGATGTTCCTACTCACAATAGCCTTGCAACAGTCGTGAGATTAATTACAACACTGATACAGAAAGAACAGTACTGAGCTGTTGTTGTGACCCAACAAAAATAGCAACTGTATGTTGATTACATCCATCACTGCTTTTTTGTGTAATTAATAATTCTGGTTAATATTATTCCATGCAAAGAAGCCCACACAACACAAGAGCTCTCCATGTTACATTCCCTTCATATTTATTTGAAGTGACACTTGAGGATGTCTCTAAAAGAGAAAAATAATTATAAAAAAACATCACCTTCAGCAAGAGCATGGACGAGGAAAAAGAAAGAAAAACATGCAGTAGTAAGATGCACACACTAGTCTCAACCCACACTACCAGAACTGCTGACACTGCAGTTAAATAAAGAAAAACACATACACCAGAGATATTAAACTGCAGATAAAAAAGTACTGGGTGACCAAAAAAAAAAAAAAAAAAAGGAATTTCAAGATCAACTTCTATCTTCTATTCCCCTTTTTCCTTCTGATATTTTAGTATGGTTGTTTACATGACCTGGAGGCAGCTTCAGTAGTCCATACAAAACTCAAATACATCCATAGGCTTTAACCTCAGGTCTGACTGTCTGATTTCCTCATTTTCCTCAGGCCATTACAGACTGTCTGAACTGCATAAATAATACACACCTAATATGCGGAACAAAAGCAAATTTCTTCTAGTCACAGTACAAAAAATCTCAGTAATCTACAGCAGTAATACAGAGGAGAAATGAAGCCCATTTCCAATGCCCTGCCCAGGATCTATGACATTACTGGATAGCAAGAACAATATCATCGAGGGTTCAGTAGGCACATTACCAGTGTGGTCACCACTGGTTCTGAAACTCGAGAGAAATAGCAAAGAAAGGGGTGCTCTATGATTCTAGGTCCCTATTTGCAAAACAGAACTCCATTACTCCATTAATTATTAATTTAGTAAATATTCAGTGATATCTCAGGCCAGTGATTCATTTTCTCAGCGTTCTAACTTGTATTTCAAATCCCTCTGCAAATAGGTGCACTCCCTGTGGTTCTGCTTAAGGATGATGGAACACTGCAGCAGAGGGCAAAGTCTGTCACTTTGTCAGCCAACAAGCAGGTATTAAGAGAACCGCCGTTTCATGTGACTTTAAACAACAGCCAGTCGTGCAAAAGAAAGAGCAAAGAAAAACCATTTGAACAGTTCATGAAAAGGTTTTCAAGTATTTCCATGAGAGACCAGGCTCTCCTCTTCTTGCCCGCCACCAAAGAGACACAGCAAGGTTGAGGCGATGTGTCTCTCTCCAGTTCTTCTTTTCCAAGCCCTCTTCCTCCACGGAGTGACTGTATCCCAATGTCTTCACTAAGCCCTCAGCCCTGAACCCTCACACCAGTTAGGTCTGTGAGAGCTTAGGGGTTAGAGTTAGGAAGGACATTGGGATACAACCAGTGTCTCTCCCTCTCTCTCAGAAGATGTGCTTGAGGTGTCTGATGCCATAGGTCTTGAAGAAGACAAGCAGGATGAGGGTCCAGAGGCCCAGGATGAAGCCATCTGGAGGGTGCCAGTCCTTCTGCTTGGGTTTCTAAGGGGGGAGAGAGGGGGGGTACAGTTGCTTAGTATTCAGGGTCCATGGTGATAACACCAGGACAAGAAGACTCAGAGCACAAACACATTGTCCAAAGCATGCATGCACACACACTGACAGTCAGTGGCACAGTGGAACACATAAATGTACGCATGTATGCACATGCTCCCTCCCTCCCTCACTCCCTCACTCACTCTCTGTGCATGTCTGTGCATCCCACTTGTGTGTCGGTGTGCATGTGTGCCACCACCTCATGGTCCAGCGTATGACTATTATACTTTTAAATCCTCCCTTGCATTAAACAAGTGATGGCAGGAAGGCATTTACATTCTAATGCAGCTAGAATATTCCACTGAAAGGAAAAAAAAGACCTAACCTCTAAAAGGAAAGTCCTCATAACTTTTCCAATTACATTACCAAAGAATGGAACCAGTGCACGTGGGAGTGGGGGATGGGTGAGGGGAGTGGGGGAGAGAGAGGGAGGGAGAAGAGGAAGAGACAAGGAGGAGTGGATGAGAAAGAGAAAAGGAAGGAGGAAGGAGTGAAACAGAAGAAAGGAAAAGGCGTGATTAACCGTGGAGAAATAGAAGAGAATGCAGATAAGGCAGGACACCGGGAGTCAGTCGGCGTGGGTACGCAGATAAGGCTGAGGGGCTGGACATGCTGCAGAGGTGTGGCACAGCCTGCCTCTCTCTCTCTCTCTCACACACACACACACACACACACACACACACACAGCATGTGTAGTACAGCCTGCCCTCCCCCCCCCCCCCACACACATGTGTAGTACAGCCTGCCTCCCCAAACTGCAGTTCTTTCTTGTTTCTCTCTCTCTCTCCCTCACACCCCCCCCCCCCCCCCCCCCCCCCCCCCCCCCCCTCCCCTCATGCACACACTACATGTATATGTGTACAGCCTGCTGAGGGTAAGGATCCTAACGTCTGTAAATATCCCTTAGTTATGCTGCTGTGGCCTAGAGCTGCTACCCACTTCTCATGTGTGACGGGGTACAACTCTCTCTCCCTCTCTTCTACATATATATTTACAAATATATGTATATACGACACATATGATCAGTGAAGTGTGAGACTGGTCTAACTCATTTGCTTCCTTTGTCCTCTTACCCCACAATCATCTGTGCTGAATGTGTTATCCCTGCCTCCCACTGTCTGAGTCCCGTCACCAACTCCCCAAGTGGACTGCAACAAACTTCACGGGAGGCCCATGCCAGGACCAACTCTTCTTCCGAGAGGCCTTTCCTCGACAGCCATACCAGGACCGATTCTCTTCCAGAGGTCCCACGACTGACCCCTCCTCACAATGGCACTGTCAAAATGGGCCCTCCCAGTGCTACCCCCATGATCGATCTCACTCCTTGACTTTAATATTACGTACCGCTGCTTCTGCTCTGATCTCACTCCTTGACTTTAATATTACGTATCGCTGCTTCTGCTTATCTCACTCCTTGACTTTAATATTACGTACGCTGCTTCTGCTCGGTCCTGCTATAACTGACAACTACCTATGGCTTGACTACCATATAATGTTGGGGGACAACATTTTGGAATTCTTATGATGCTCAGCTATAACCATAGACAAACTGTAGTCTATCACAACTACTGATTGTACTTTTCCTGCATGACTCCTGGTAGTTGGCCGTGGATCTGCTCAAGGTTTCTTCCTGCTATCTACTATCTACCACAACAGACTTTTTTTAGAGCTGTAAAGCACCAAGAGACAATACTATTAGAAAAGGCGCTGTATAAATAAAATCGAATTGAATTGAATTGCAAGTGTCCGTGCCTGTTTGTTAGAGGCTGGGATTACTGTACCGGTCCACTTGAGAGGTGGGAGAAAAGTGGGCTCTATTCAGAAGGAGACGGCTGTTTGGTCTCTTTAGCTGATGGAGAAAGCCTTGGAAGGTGTGGAGGGCGTTACCTGGAGCCTGCAGGGGGCCAATTGATGTGTTTGGGGCTCCGTTTGCGGCTTCCTGGAGGTCTTTTTATAGAGAAAATAGATCTACAGTGAAGCCCTGTTCACAAACCCATAGCTACAAACAGACATGTGGCGCACCTGAATCCAGCTGTTGCTGGGCACTGTCTTTTCTGTGGCATGGAGAAGACTGTTGATCACTGTCAAAGGCTGAAAAAGAAAACTAGGGGAGGTTTTAATTCCTAAGGTTTTCGTGGGGCGCATTCCTTACAAGATTAAGGAGAAACAAAAAGTGTGTTTCATTCATTTTTTTCTGGGTTTTGCAAAAATGACTATATGGAAAACAAGAAAGAGTAAGATTATGGGGTCTGGCTCAACTGATCCTATTGAGGTTTTTAGGTAAATTGTAGGCTGATTTGGTACAAAACTGGTACATTGTTTGGTAACATTATATATGATATATATATGATTAATATGAATATATATGATATATCATTATATCATTATTTCACAGTTGGATACCATTGCCCTGGTTGTATTGTTTAACACAAAAATTGATCGAATACAGTGTTAAGCCTCTCTCTCTCTCTCTCTTCTCTCTCTCACCACACACACACACACACACACATTTCCTGCACAGTACAGCCTGCCTCGCCATCCCCAGCCTGCAGTTCTCTCGCTTTCTCTCTCTCACACATACACAGGCGGACGAATGTGACCCAGAGCAGAGCCAGCCAGCTTCCCTCCCTCCTCCCTCCCTCCCTCCCACACGCACGCACACACGCACGTACGACACACACACACACACACACACACACACACACACACACACACACACACACACACACACACACACACACACACACACAGAAACACACCACCTTCTGCCCTTACTTGATAAAGGTGGGTGAGGGAAAGTTGGGAGGGAAGAGAGAGAATGATAAAAAAGAGGGATGAGAGAGAGAATGAAGAGAAAAAGAGGGAAGGGGGGAGAGTGAGAGAGATGAGGAGTTAACACTAAAGAGAATAATGTGAGGCAAAGAGATTACCAGAGGAGAGGTGGAGAGAAGCCATGACAGAAAACAAGTGAGTGTGTTTGAGACAAGAGAGTTGCAGACTTGTTCTGCCAAGGTGTTTCTCCACCACAGAGAACTCTCACTGCAAACACACACACACCATCTACTGTGGCCCATGAGACTGGCAGAGTGGCGTGTGTGTGTGCACAGTTACAACAGCCCTGAATGAGCCTTGGTGCAGAGACAGAGAATGTAAGAATTAACCAAGCACTCATATCCACATACCCTCAGGCTGTTACACACACACACACACACACACACACACACACACACACACACGGGGCACAAGGCACAACAGAACAGATGATTGTTAGTGTGAGTGGTGAGACAGCATGTTGACCTTCTCTCTCTCTCTGTGTGTGTGTGTGTGTGTGTGTGTGTGTGTGTGTGTGTGTGTGTGTGTGTGTACACATGAACAGTAAGAAGCACCACAGGCAGTGGAGAGAGACCTGACTGATGCCTCATGACAGAAAGCAGGGGCTACAGTTAATGGGAGTCGCTTTACAAGCTCAAGATACACACATCACACATCAAAACAACTATGCAAAACACACACACACACACACTATACAACACAACAGCCAAGCGCATAACAGAATACTCATACTGAGTGCTAGAAAAGCACAAAGTGCACAACCTGTTTGTCATACCTCACACATTGTGCCAACAATAGTGAAAGGATCGGCGCACAACGCAGAACAGCATGCACTCAATTTTTTATCACACACACACACACACACACACACACACACACACACACACACACACACACACACACACACACACACACACACACACACTTACTCTTATATAGTGCATGGCGTGTACTTCAGTACGGTCACACACTAACAAATCACAAATGCATGACAGCACAGTTATATCAGAAGCACATAATGCAAAGTGGCAGGCACGCCATTTTTTATTACAGGCTACAGAAGGTGCACACAGAACCACACATGCACATACATACATACACACACACACACACATACACACAGACACACACACACACACACACACACACACACAGGTGCAAGGCTACGACTCATACTGGCAGACCTATTCCATCCATCTCTGGCTGTGAGCAAATGAGGACCTGAGGCTCGTGACCCGTTGAGGAGAGGGATTATTACTGCCAGGATTGAGACCCCCCACCACCATCACAACCACCTCCAGTACGACCTTACATTTCAGCATGGGTCACCACCACCCAGCAGCATGCCGGGACGCCCAACCCACACCAGTCAAACCTGGCCGAGGAGACCACTGTTGAACTCCATGGAAACCACCCAATCAGCCGAGACAGCAGCCAGTGGAAGCCCCCCAGAAGCTCTCGTCTCAGATTCACTCAATCACACAGCACAGTTTAGTAGGGGCCTTTTGTGTCATCCTACTGACCCTATCGTGTGTGTGCATGTGACAGGGTTACTGCAGAGCTGCAGAGAACACAGCATCATGCCCCTTCAAGGTAAAAGATAATTGGAAGCTTTGATAGCGGCCACAGTCTACCTCTGACAACAACATCTCCACTGTCCTAGCACTTCAGCAAACCTCTCAAAGACACTAAACATACACCACTACAGATTGGCTACAGAACTGACTAGAAATATACAAAAAGAAATATATGTTAGGATGGAGAACTGATAGGATTTTATCCATATTTATCGGTCCTATTCTTTATAAACTCTCTTATTGCGTCCTGTAGAGAAGGTAGTCTACAAAAATTCCTGTTATCAACGCATAGGTCTATAGTGTAGCCAGCATTACTATATTGACATTACAGTGTATTAGAATACGCCAAACCATGTAGAACTGTCTATTGGAATTTTGCTTTTAGAAGGACCCATTGGCCATCATCTGAAATACATGACAGCTTTGATAACAGGAACTGATAATGATAGAGGCATACAATTTCAGTGGATTAAAGCATTTGATTGGCTCTACTCAATTCCCGTTTCTCAATTTCCATCCCTAATAAATGTACATCACTACAGATTGGCATGCAGAAATGGCTAAAGTGCTTTGGTTTTCAGGCAAGTTTGATTGATATGCAAGCAGTGAACCCCATTTCTCCACACCCCCACATAAATAGAAAATGTCAAGCAATTCAAATTCGTTCCAGGCATGACATAACTGAGCGGCAGCTATCCATTTTCTACCTTCTCTTTTGACTTCCTCTGGCCATATGCTGACACAACAAGCTGTTAGTCTGCCCACGCAATAAACAGAGTGGCTGACAGGACTTCCACATCACCTCATCATCAGACCAATCAAGTCCAAAGGCACAAGCCGTGAGCCAACCTACCCCTCACCAGAAACTAGCTCTTCAGGACCTGCAGATCCACCAAAAAGAAGAGTGTCTCAACAGGTGCCTGGTCACTGCTACAGAGAAAACCAGGTTTCATTCTGAGAATTCACTTACTTAAAAATGCTCACTTAGAGAGATGGAGCAAGTTTCCACTAACAGACTTGGTGGTGTGTGTGTGTGTGTGTGTGTGTGTGTGTGTGTGTGAAAAGTCGGGTTAATATGGCTTAAGACATTCAAAGCAGCGCGAGCAGCTCAGTGGAGGGGGCCATTTCAGTTAGGAGTGAAAGACTCCTTGGAGACTGACTGAATGGAGCCTGAGATGCTACAGGGGTGGTGAGGGAGAGTGCAGCATGAGAAGCTGGGACGCCTGCTTTACAAATAGGCCTGATGCATTCACACTGATATACATGCTTACAGAGCGCCTCCAAAGCTACTTGGAACACCACCGTTTCCATAACTGACATAAATATCTATGCCTCCTGCAAGGCACAGAAATCACATCTTTCAAACATTCCATTCTAGCAGTTGAGCTGAGGTCACGCAAGCAGCATTTCCCAGTATGTTTTCATCTTGCTATGTAGCTACTGTAAGTGGCTTCTTTTCAAAAGCGTCTTTTCAGCTTATAAAAGTTTCCAAAGTGATACTCTTGCACTCTTCAACTATCCTACGAGGCATGTTTTTTCATTCAAAACAAAACAGAGAAACAAGACAGCTGGGTCACACAACTACTACACAGACAGATACTGATGTTCTGCAAGCACAAGACCGTAACCATGTGATCTATTGGGCTGGATAGAACTACACTGCAGTGAAAAGAAAAATATACTCCTGTGCCTTTGTTATTTAATTTATTGCTCCAGTTTGAATCTGCTAGTACTATAAAAGCATCAGTGATGTTGTAAAAGCAATTGGGTCCACCTAAGAGGGTGATAACGGCATTTCAGTCTATAGCAACTTTTGTGCCGTAAAATATGGCTAAACTCAAAGAAAATGAATTAAATATTTGTATTAAAACCTCAAGAAGTTAAAGCATCACACATAACAGGGCATAACCAAAGTTAAATCTCACCCAACTGCTAGACCCGTCCCATTCATCCGGAGTTTGCTGTCCACGCCCTAGTTTAACGTGGCGCAAAATAAAAATTGTGTCACATGCAGATCATCAACACATCCGAAGGCTCATCAGCACATGATAAGATTGAAAGTTACCACATCATCAGGAAATTAAAGCTTACGAAAATTACACATAAGGGCTCTGATCAAGGTGAAAGGAGATGGACATCGCCATTCAAACAGAGGACTGTTCGATTATGACGGAAATTACATAACCATTGCATCAGGGGTCCAATCATGCCCTGTGCTACCTTGTGGCTCATCAGCGGTACCCACATCATTATTCAGCCTAGTTTGCCATTCCCTTTCATGAGACTTCGACTTGCACCTATGCACATGAATATCAAACGGAAGCCATTTCCCTCGCCATCACTTTTTTGCACCAGTAGCTAATGAAGGCAAGTCTGAGAATGTCCTGAGTAATGCCTTCAGTGTGGATCATCTCTCTGCTGAAGCTGCTTCAGCATGTCAGTGAAGACCCTGGTAAGCACAAGAAATGAACCAACCACTATCCCTAATAAGGGACCACTCGGGTAGGGGCTTGATTCACTCTGGGGTTGGAGGACTCACAGAAACATACCCAGCTGCAAAGCAGAACCAGATCTGCATCAGTCACTTGTGCAAGTTGCAAGTAAGAAAACTAAATGGCTCAAACTAGCTCTAGCTTGTGCTGTGAAATACAGAGCCATCTGGCATGGAATACAGCCAAGCCAGTAAATCAATCTCACTCTCTGGGGCTAAAGCTCACATTCATACACACATGTAGGTAATGAAGGCGTTGTGTGTAGGACATTAGTTTCAACAGGTAAGGTTCCTTCCGTTTTGTTTGTGTTATGACTAAGTAGATCTCTTGCAGTTAAATAACCACTAGAGATCATTGCCTGATGCTTCTAAAACTGAAGGCCTCTCTTCATTTTCTAATAGGAAGCCAGTCCATCTCCCACGTCACATTCTCAATCCAATTTCTTGTCCAGGAAAGTGTGGAGGTTGTGGGGGTGAACTGAAGGCTGGTCGATTGGCAGGGGCTCTGGCTAAGAGCATCATAAAGTAGAGAGGAGCTGAGTCATACCTCAGAAAAGGAAAAATCACAAAATAACCCTTTTCCGCTGGCTTGTTTATTCACTGGGTTCTTGTCCTCATTATGAAGAGATGTGGGACTTTCTTCTTTTGTTTTCCACTCAATGCCTGCAATGCCTCAACCACACAGTGACCCTGTGACGTGCTGTGCTACCAGAGTGACTGTCTTGCACTGGCCCCTGATGCTCAATGCTGCAGAAGTTAACCATTTCACACAGTGTGTTGCCACTGGCCAACAATTCATCTACGCTGGACCAATCAGCACTTGATCTTGACAGTAATATAAAAAGGAAAAGACAGCATCCTCATCTTCATATATTAGCTGGTACATCAGTAGGCCGCATTAAAAACCATCCCTGGTCCATTAGATGCATAATGTTGGATTAGGCGGAGGCTGAGAGCAGTGCTTTTCATAGGCCCTCTGTCACATTTGCATTCAGTCACGCATTAAAGGCTTTTATCCCCAAGCAAACTGTAGCGCATCAAAGGCACACAATATCAGTCCTATTGGTACACATTCACACCATTCATTTGAGCAGTAACCTTGTGCCTTGCTAATGCTTTGTTCTGAAAGGAAAGGCTGAGCTGAGGTGCAACTAAGATGCCCATTAACTGGACAAGCGTCAGATGTTATCAGCAGCACTCACTGTTAGCAACAACCCTGACCTAAATCATAGATACATTAGATAACATAGGTGATGTTTGTGTAAAGCCAAGAGATGGGGCAACACAAAACAGACAGAGAAGTTATGTAAAACATATCACCACAATCTATCTCTTCAGTTTTCAACCACATACAAGCTGCAAGGTCAACTGTGAAAACCCAAAAGCACACTTTGAGCCCGAGTATGAGTAATTCAAATGAAAATATAGTCTGTGAAGTTTAGATTGTTTCTGCAATGTCTTGATTTCAAAGGATGATAATAAATGGCTAAACAGTGAAAATTAGTTCCATGGTAGTTCCATGGTAGTTCTCTGGTATCTGAGCAACCAGGAAGACCACCGCTGGTAACATCACCTGTCCTTGGTCTTCCATTGCCAGAAGGGTAAAGTACACTGGCCCTTTCAAGGTTAGACCTCATCCTGTGTTCCATTCCTGTTTGTCTAAGCTGCACTGGCAGGAAGCACATATTAAAGGGGGGAATGGACTAGTTCCCCAGGTATACAGTACATTACACTAATCAGTCCACTAATAAGTCACTCAAATCAATCAACACATTAAGTAGCATACTCTACCAACTTTACTATCTGTTTAACTGTCTCAGCAGATGAGTAAAGGGGAAATGCTACTAGATGTATCTGAGTGTATGGGGGAGTAAGTATGTGTGTGTGTGTGTGTGTGTGCAGTGACTACGGTGAAATCGTGTGTGTGTGTACAGACACTGCAGTGAAAGTGAGTGTGTTAGTGTCTGTGTCTGTGGTTAGCGGTAAAGTCGAGTGTGGGAGGTCATTTTCCCTCCCCCAGGTGATCTCCTTCCTGGCAGAATGGAGACGGTGAGGGCAGTGAGGGCTGAACTGTATATGTGATGAAACCCAGCGAGGGGGCTACTGATGGAGCCCACGCCCACAGACTGCAGTGGAGATGCCCATGAGTCATGATGACCACTGGTACCTTCTCTGACTACCACCACCACCACCACAATCATGCTGACTCTCTCCCATGCTGAACCCCTGGGTCCCCACTGGCTCCATCTCGATGCTGCATTGGCCCTGAGCCGAGAAACAGCAGCCATTCTGCAGAGGCGAGGCATGCTCTGACCTGCACAGATGAATCTTCTCACAAGCTAAATTTTACTCTCGCTAGCAGGTCGCAGACTGCTGGGTGCACTGTCTGCAGTCACTCAGTACTTTGTTGGTGCTTTTAATTGAACTGTGCAACAGCAAGTCAGGGTGCCCTGCTGTTAGCACAAATGAGAAAATGAGAAAAAAGGAGAAAATGGGAATGAGAAAAGACAGGAAGGAGGGGAGGGAAGAGAAGACAAAAAAACTCTATATGAATCACATCCACCTACTGAGCTGGGCAGAATTAATGTCCTTGTGTTGGAAACGGGAAAATATAAAACTGGTTGTAAGGGTCTGAGAATGAATGCCCTTCATCCTCTCAGTACCTTCTGTTTCTCTGTTCTTTTCTTTTCATTTCTTTCTCTTTCTCTCTCTCTCTACATATCTATCTATTTATCTCTATCTATCTCTCACACACTCTCTCTCTCTCTGAACAACAGTTACCCCACCAGTACATTGCAGCTAACACAGACAGACGGACAGACGGACAGACAAACAGCAGGGAGTCTTTTCAAAAGGAGTGAGGAGCAAAATGGGTACAGACAGATGCTGATCTCCCTGACCTTAGTAGACACACCTGCTTCAACAGAAATCTCCCAAACTCTTCTCACCATCACACCTCATTCTCTCTCTCTCTCTCCCTTTCTCGCTCTTCACATTCTGTCTCCCTACTTTCTTCTCTCCTTACTCTCTCTTTCCATTCCTTTTTCTCTCCCTCTCTCCCCTGTGCCACCATTTAAGATGCTGCAAAAGTACCTGAGCACAGATTTCAGTGTACATTCAGGCTGGGGAGTATGTGCATTTGGGGTTCCATTCGACACAATGTAGGAATTCAATAGTAGAACTGGAATGAAGTAATAAGTTGCCCCCATTATCACCAATATCGGATCCAGCTATACGAGTCTCTATGAGACACTGAGACGCTTAAAAATAAAACTGAATACTGACCATTAACTTTTTTGGCAGTATAAATTATGACAACTTCAACAGAAGAAACAGGACCATTTGGAATTTGAAATAACGCGTCAATAATTTAAAATGGATCTTGAAGACTGACCAAACCATGGTGCAAGAGGAACAGAGAAAAATAATCCATATATGGCTATATGGCTTTAGCTTCACTGACCAAGAGCAAAAACTGCCTCTAACAGAAGAGTTGCCAAGCAATGCAGAGACACTGCCTTTGTGTTCCCAAATGAGGACTGGAACTGTCTGTTTTACAGCACCAAATAAAAAAAAAAAACATAATTTTTCGTAAATGCTGAAAGCTTGCTTCTCATAAGTGCTTTCAACCTATTCTACAAGGGACACCTAATTAGGCTTTCAACCATTCCAGAGTCATGCCAAGTTTTTCATGTAAACTAATTATACTACATATGGTTACAAATCAGTGGGTAAAAAAACTTTGACAAATATTGTACTGTGCAGTCTGACCTAGTAATGACACTTCCACCACACTAGAGTCCAGTGGGTGGACTTCAGTATGGAGTTACATTTGTGCCTCTTTCATGAGTGAGCAATTGCTTTGTTCAACCAAACCATGTGTATAAAGGAATGATGAGTTTCAGGGCAGTGTAAGGTGTAAAAGCCAGTCTCGACTGGAACACAAATGACTGTTTAAAGATTAGGATCAGCTGATTTTAAATCTGTTTGGCTGGAATAAATACTTGCACCTGCAGCACTTACCTGTATTGCAGGCAGCTGTCATTTTCAAACTATTGCCATTCCTTTCATTTAAAAAAATGTGCCCCATGTAAATGTGTTCTAACTTCATATGCACACACATACTCCAACAAATGCCCAAATATGTGACAGCACAAGAAGAGGAGTAAAGGGCTCATTCAACATCAAATCCTAGGACTTTCCAGTTCCAAATCCCTAAAATGCAAGGATCTGAGTTTGCAGCAGTTTGAGACAGGGTGCAATGCTAAAGCAATAGTCCTGAGTCAATCAACCCATGGCAACCCATAGGTTTTCAAGTGCTAATGGTAGGAATAAGACCAAGACAATTTGGTGCACTGTAGACCTTGCGTAAAACTTGTGAAACAGCAGTCAACACTAACTGATGAGGACAAGGAAACTTTTCCTGTCAGCTAACATTAGCTGCCGGGCGTGGTGGGGCAGCGGTTACATTGTTTGACTGAGGCGACCTGGGTTCAATCCCTAAACCCCAGGTGTTGTTTCAGATAAAAGTGTCTGCCTGCTTCACTGGACCAAATTGTCTCCAACACTCAGCAATCTCGAACAACAATCTTCAACTGCACCATGGGTGTACCATGAAATGAGATTGGTAAGTTTGTAAGCGCAATGTGTCGGGTGTGGCTTACTTTTAATCTGGTAAAAAGGCCTTGAATTTTTTTTTTCAATGACAATTCACAACATTGAAGGATTCCAAGGACCTGTAGGAACTCTGGGAGTGTTTTGAAATCAAAGTTTACCTGGTGAATGATCTCAGCCACAGGAAGCTGGTCTACATAGGAGAGTGGCTGACTGGGAGGATCCTCAGAGGAGATTCTGAAGGAGAAAGGAGGAAACACAAACAAAACATGCAGTCAGTCAGCCAGTCCGTCCGCCAGATCTGCAACCGAGAGCTCATTGTGCCAACACAAGCCTACGCTGGCTCCCAAACACAGCTTAATGAGCAGGAACACAACAGTGCTTTCTTCCGTGAAATGGGCCTGCACTGGCTTTTGTCATAACACACGCACAAATACACACACACACATAAACACAGACACGCACATAAACACAGACACGCACATAAACACAGACACGCGCGCACACGCGCACGCGCACGCGCACGCGCACGCACACGCACACACCACACCACACACCAGTGAAAAATCAATACAAACAAAGGGAGACAGAACTTAAAGCTGTTCTGATTCAAACATAACGAAGGAAGTTGTATCGATTCTTTATGCCAGATGCAAACAGCAGGGACTGGGTTAAATGTTCTGTAGCAACAACTCTGCCTAATGGCAAAAGACCACATGCTGGACAATGCATGAATACAGAAAAAGAGTGGAGGAGAACAGAAGAGAGAGACAAGCAAGCATATGGACAGCATGGTATTCAGGAGGCAGCTCCAAAGCCTCCTTTAGTTTTCGGCAGAAAGACCAGACAAGATTAGACAGACAGACAGACAGACAGACAGAAGGAGGCAGGAGCCTGCAGAAGGATTGCAGGAGGGATGGGAAGAGACACAAAAACAGCCCTAATAATGTCCACAGAGATGTGAGAGGCAGGGGATGTGTGGCAGAGTGGAACTGGAGGAAAACATTAAGTGACTTTGAGGTGAGAAAGTAAAAAGGGGAGAGGAAACGTAGAAAAAAGTGTTAGAGAGAGGGGGAGGGAGAGAGAAAGACAGAGGGAGAGAGAGAGAAAAGGGAGGAGGGATGATGGTGGATGATAGTCTGAGTGCAACACAGATGAGGAGTGTGAGTCATGTTCTCCATGCGACCACAACCCCTTCAATCCCCAGCAGGTCAGATCAGCTTCCGTCGGTCACTCCAGTGCAATGGTTGTGCGCTCTGTCTCTCTCGCTCGAACTCTATCTCTCCTCAGGAGGTACTAAAAACAAGTTTAATTAGAGCATAAAGGAAGAGATAAAAAAAACACCCTTCAGAAAATTTCAGGCAATTTCAGAGGTGTCTGGCAAGATATTTTCACACATTGTATCCACTTTGAGAACAGGCATTAGGTATGGAGGTGTGTGGGGGGGGTATGGGGTGGGGGGTGGCAAACAAAGGAGAATCTAAAGCAGAATGGTAGTGAACATGCCTCTCAATCAGAAGAGTTGTGTGTGCAGGGGGTTAAGACGTGGCAAATGAGTGTATCAATATTTGACTAGAATGAATGAATGCATGAATGAATATCAATGTTTGAATGAATGAATGAACGACCAAGTGCTTGCCTGAGTGAATGAGGAATTGCCAGAGTGTATGAGTATTAGAAGTAAGTGAGTAAGTGAATGAGTGAGTGAGTGAGTGAGTGAATGGCGTCTTTTTTTCGTCAGTCAAAGTAACTTTTGGCTCCCACGTCAGAGCTCTCCATCAGCCAAAAAGCCCTGCTGCTGTGGACCACTGCACCTCATCAGACTGGCCAACCCCTGCCCGCCAACTCTCTCCACTCCACTCTAGTCCAGTCAAGAGCCCAGACTATGCCACTCATCTCTATATTCTCATGCTCCCTTGCACTCCCACGTCAAATACCGGTGACCACCAAAGCCCTCACTTTCTCAGAATGCTGTGCTCTGAGTGCCACACCAGACGCTAAACACAACTGAATGAACGAGCAGCTCAGTTCGACCGCGGCAGTTGGAAATTAAATATTGAATAGCGCTTTCTGACCGCCGCCCCGATGGGCTGTCGCTGCGCTTTGAAGCCTCGGGCTGATCAATGAGTGTTCACTCTGAGATCAGCGTTGCTGAGCACCTATTAACAACACAGTCCTACGAAGCGGGAATGGCAGCTCACAAGCCCTGCGCAAATCACACTCACTATTGATGCACACAGAATAGAGCGCTATTAGAACACAATAGAATAGAATGGCTGATATCGGAGCCCCACAACCAACCAAATCCCCTGTCTCCCAATCTTGATTGGCTGGGACAGCTTATGGTTCGGTCAGAGCCACCATGACTGCCTTGATGCCCAGGGCCTGGACTGAGATGTGAAATGTTTATTTTTTTCGCTTTAGCACAGACAGTGAATGGTCAGACAGAGTGCCTTGAGGAACTGCTCGCTGAATCTGACACAAGATGTGTGGAATTACTTTCACTGTCTCACTTCTGTACCATTCATATAACCAATAAGCCATGAGAAACTGTGGAATATATATATACAATGAATTTACAACAGCAAAGAGGAGTTGGGCTTTAAACCCCCTTAGTCACTGTAAAATCATCATATGTCACTGCCTTGAGTGGGTCATTGCTTTTCTTAAAAGGCTACCACATATACCTGACATTGTATATGGCAAGAATGTAGCGATTTATCCATAAATAATTCTTCTGCCAAAATATATTTGATCTAGCTGAATGGTTGGCAACTAATGCAAACACAGACACCGCAACTTTTGTAGGGCGAAGTAATATTATATGTATAGAAAGAAATGCAGTAAGATCTGTGGTTGGGACATTTTTACAACAGCATTGAACACGATTCAGTCAATCACAATGAGGGGTCTGAACTACCCATTTTAGAATGGGAATTTTACAACGGCATGGAACGCATTTCAGCATTCTAATGAAGAGTCATAACTATCCATTTCAGAATGAGACGTGGCATGGCATGGAACGCACTTGTGTTCTAATGAAGAGTCATAACTATCCACTTTAGAAGTGCATTTAGGTCAGTACTACATGTCTTCATCAAGCATACGTGCCTGATTGGCTTAGTGCCTCCACTGCACTGCACTGTACTGCATAGAGACCATGAATGAAGTTTGTTACATGAACAGAGCCCTGCACTGGTGAAGATTGTTCTCTTCAGATATACAAAGTTGCCTGGAGAACAATAAAGACAAAGCGGGAGAGAAACACAATACAACAATCCATACACAACACGCTGGGTGGCAGAAGACAATAAGGCAATGGCACTGGAGGAGAGGAGAGGAGAGCGGAGCTTGGGGTGGGGGTGGGGTGAGAATGAGCTGTGTGCGGTCTCAAGAAAGAACACTGTGAAAACACAAAGACCCTCATAGAAGACTGAGGGATGTCTGCAACTTTGCCGTGATCATGGTTATTCAAGTTGGAGGTAAATGTGGTCAGCAAGAGGCACATAGCAGAAAGTGTCTATGTCACAGCACCCTTACAATCGGGTACTTGTCTGAATGTCATTAAGAGGCCCATAGAGTTATTGCTTTTACCAGATCCGCTGGATCAGCAACACATATCTGGAGAAGAGTATGCAGGAGGGAAATAGCCTTTTGTTGTTTTTTTATGCGGTGTGATTTATTCTCCATTTGGTTACAGCTCCGGACACATCATTAGAGCCAGGCAGCAATCTTCAGTGCATAGTCAACATCATCACCCTTAGTAAACCGGCGCTACAATGCAATCTCATAAAAGTCTTAGACCCGCACATAATAAAGTGAAGAGGGGGAGTCTATTAAAATGCCCTCCACATGAAATGCAATTTACTTAATGGAGGACTTGCTACAGCGGCTGGGGGAGAAAACATGGGCGCCCCAAGAACTCTGTGTGTGTGTCTGTGTGTGTGTCTGTGTCTGTGTCTGTGTCTGTGTCTGTGTCTGTGTCTGTGTGGTGTGTGTGAGAGAGAATGAGAGAGAGAGAGACTGTGCCTGTGTTTCTTTATTTGTTTATTTGTTTGTTTGTTTGTCGATGTAGGGGAGGAGGTAAATTATGATTAAGACCAACAACAAGATAGAAGTCTGATCAGTAGGATAACACTCTAAAAAAGACGATAAAGACACCACAGGTACACTGAATCCTTCGGTTTAGGGGTTAAGTGACAACAGGCACGTCCTAGCCAAGTAAATAAAATATACCACACACTAAGGATGGCATTTTCAACTTTAATTAGCAGCCTGCTATTTATAGTGCCTGCTACTAACTTTAAATTATGCACCTCAGCAACTGACACAAAGCCTGGGAAACACAGTATTTCTGGTGCACCAGCACTGTGTATAAGTTAGCCTATTTTTCACATAGTCTATTTTTACCTGTACCTTTTCCCAGCCAAACCTGATGAGAATGGAATCTATCAGCACCAGACCTGTGCACAGTGCACCCGAGGCGTCCAGCCACCACCAGACACAGTCACAAATGGGAACATCTCCAGAAATAAACCTCTGCCCTTGACCCCTTATGTCGTCCTAGACTGGGCACAAACCATTCATGCAGAACTGCTCCCTTGCTCTGTTGCCTAGTTCTGTCACACACACATACGTGCGCGCGCGCACGCATGCATGCACACACACTCACACACAAAAGCACATCCACACATCATGACATTGGTGGACACTGGACAGCAAGCCCAGAGCACTCTGGGTGCAAAAGCACCGACTGCATTATTTTCCACAGAATCCAGGTCAGGAGAGATGGTAGGCAGTGGTTCACACATGTAGATGACAACAGCCGGAGGACGCAACGACGAAACGTATGCAAATGATGATTTAAACAACCATAACCGGTCGAAGAGAGTTTGTCTTAGTTGTTTGTGCCTTTTCTGCACTTCTGCAAGATGTGTGTTGTGGTTCTGTTTTATTTTTGTCTTCCTTTTTTTTTTAGTTACAACACGTCTTGAAGCAGCCTTATAAAACAAATGTCTTGAAGCAGCGGGTGTTTGTGCGAGCATCTGTGCGAGAGGCTCCCAGTGAAAGGGCACACAAGCTCCCTGCGGTGCCAGAGTGCAAGCAGCACAGTGCTGGCAGTGGAGCCGGCAGTGACAGCTAAGGCTGGGGCTGGGGTTGGAGCTGGGGCTTGTCTCTGTCCCAGGGGCCATAATCGTGAACCTTCCCTGCCTGTCAACCACCACATCGGCACGAACATCTCCCTGTGTCCCCCCAACCACCAAACACCTTAAGCTTCTTTCCTCATTTGCTTGTGTCTCCCCAATAACCCCCCTCTCCCACCCTCTGCTGGGGCTATTATTTACATAGCTGCCCTAATAGGAATATAACATGGATGCTGCATTAGACACTGTTTTTGTCTCAATGCTCCTCTTCACCATTTGCCTGGCTTTGAGTAGCCAGTTGCTGAGCAGCGTCCAAACCCAACCAATTTGTCTGCAAATGATTGGGAGGTGCTTGCAGCCCCGCGGCCAGATTGCAAAGCTATAGAAGCGCAAATCTACATTTCGCGTGCTAATTAATTAGCAACCATCTCCAGGGCTCGGCGCATTGAAAAACCTGTGTTAGTCGCACACATAAATAAATCCCATCCCCAGCACTGCAATCACCATGGCAAAACACCCAGTTGTATTGACACACCAACTGTCTATTACTCCTCCGAATGGGCCCCGGGAGTCTGCTAACTTGCGTGACGGACTTCAAGGGGGTAGCGGGCAGCACTGCAATGTGTTTGTTTGTTATCCAGTTTGGAATTAATGATGCGCCTGTGACCTTGAGAATCCTAGAAGAATGAATTACGAGGAGAGAGAGAAACAAACAAATAAACACGCGAGCGAGCGAGTGAGTGAGCGAGCGAGCGAGTGAGCGAGCGAGCGAGCGAGCAAAGATGGCCTCTGAGCTCCTCAGAGAAATGAGCTGTAAGTGGATTCCTGAGGAGAAAGTGTGCTTAGCATCTCAGCTTCCCAACGCAGATGTTCAAATGTTTGCTTTGTTCCACCCGCGGAGGGGCACAGTGGATGGCATCACTCCCCCACAGACTGAGAAAGAGAACTGCATCTCAAACTGACAACAAGCAAAGTTAGAGATGAGGACTGTGCCTTGATTCAACACAAAATCTAATTAACAGTTTACACTTCTTGTTGTTTGTACCCTCTGAATTAATGTGAGCATGAGCGTGAGTGTGAGTGTAGGGGGCAGGGGGTCATACTTCTCTAACAGGACTATAATGGACCAACCCAACAGGGGGCCTCGTTGAGACATAGCAACATAATGTCCTACTGGACAAAACCAAATCTATTTCCTCCATCTAGTGGCCAGACACTACAATTGCCTCAAGACTATTTTGAATGGGGAAAATGCATGCATTTCCTGATTGCTTTTCCCTGTGCCTTGTTTCCCTGATGACTGCATTTAGTTCATTCATACAAAGGCACTAACAATATCTCTCATATTAGAAGATAAAGTCAGGAGTATCAATTGTAATTTCCTCTGAGATAAATAAAGTATATCTCTTTAGCATTGTAGGCCTATCTGGTTCTACATAAAGGGAGGCCACATTCACACAAGACTAATAAAAGGGAAATAAAAACATTTCCATTCAAAAATGTTACATATTTCATAATAATCACTAAATGCTTGAATGGCCCATCACCCCAAATCAGAGTGGCTCCTGCACTTAAATGTTCCCCACTGGTTTATTGACAGAAATTAAATCTCAATGACATTCAAAGTTGAACCTGAAGAAAGTCCATTACAAAATGTTTGGTGTCACAAACACTATCTCTGGCGATGTATTCTCCTGTGAAACCCTGCATGCTGCATTCACCCTGCTTTCTCACACTCTCACACAGACACACACAGAGAGAGAGAGAGAGAGAGAGAAAGAGAGAGAGGAGGCCATTTGGTTCTTTTCTTTCTGAGGAGGAATTTCAGACACAAAGGCTCCAATCTTCCTGCAACATCACAGATTCATTGTTTGGGAGCGGGGTGGCCCGATGCTTGCATGAGACTCTGACTGTCAGATGTTACTGCTGATTGCACTTCTAGAAGTTGCACATTTCAGCATTTCACAGAAAGTCACCTTTACAATAGGCTACATCAACCGCTTTAAGGCTATATTACAATTACAGATTTCATTACCATTACACTGAAAAGACAATAAAGTCCTTCATTAAGAAAGGAATATGTCTAACACAAATACATGCATAAGGAATATGTCTAACACAAATACATGCACCGCAATAATAATATATAAAATAAAACTAAGATTTTTTTTTCATTTATACTTAACTTCTTTGTGCTACTTAGAGTGTCCAGATGTAATCAAGTAATAATCTGTGACTTCCTGTTTGACTAAGGTATAAAAATAGAAGTGACATAGAGGCCAAATGCCCTACACTTTTATATTGAAATGAATGTAGGTACATTTAGGTAGACTGGGCTGGACTGTTGATTGGCCTCTGTAACCGCACATGGTGCACTGTGAAGGAACTTTGAAGGAGCTTTGTTTGAGCTTTAAACCTATTGGTTTAGCCATCAATGTCTGTTTGCTAAAAATTATTCAAAACAAACCAAAGCCCCTGACTAGTACTGTGGCAAAATGCAATATTGAGAGGAGGCCTGACTATCACTTACCACCCTTTCCTTTCAAAGGATACATCAGTGTACCCTATGCCAAATGAAGGCCCTTTCAAAAGCATTTAGAGAATCTGAACAGCCCTTACCACTAAATATTTCCTGGTCAATTCACTCCAATAGGAACCTTCCTAAGCAAAAAACAGAATGGAAAAGCAGTGTAATATCCTACCTTGTGTCCTTCTCCTGTGGAGGAGGGGCTGCAGGAGCTGTCAAATTAATCATTGCTGTAGTGATCTCCACCTTGCGGACACTGCCAAAGAAGTCAGTGATAAGCACACTGCCAGGATCTCTTTGGAACAAGTCCGTACGGTGGCCTGGAGTGGACACACACTGGCTCTTGGGACACACTTTGAACTGTAACACACAAACAAGCAAAGAACAAAAAACACCAGATCACACCTGATGGAAAAGTGACTGTCAGCCTATGGGCATGAAAACTCTACTCATCAGACGAGACCTTCAGCCACTAACCCCCTCCATCTGCTAATGAAGACAAAGCAGCTGCTCTTACATTCTCATCAAATAACAGAAAACACATTTCTCTTCTTAAAAACTCTAACATTTCCACCAAAGATGTGAAGGAGACACGCTGAAAGTCAGGCATGCAGCACAGATGGGTGCCCACTCCCCACCCCCCTTCTATGTCAAGCCCCTCTGTAGAATCAGTAGCTCCAAGACCTCTACATGCCAGTAATGATGGTAACGAAGAGGATGCATTAGCAACTAAAATGCCATCTTCACAATTCAATTTGGACCATTAAGATTCCCCTTGTGACTAAGACAAAGAGTCTTGCTTGGCATTCATGTTCAGGAACCAATGAAGAGAGGGGACAATGAAGCCATCTCATCCCTTTTATGAGGATATCACACTGTCACTTCAATGGCATCATCACATTTTGGCTTGGGGGTAGGTGATATGAATTTAAAACCATGTCAAAATATTTTATGGGATTGACAATAAAATATGGCACCTCTCTATTTGTGGTCTTAACATTTTCCTGATAAAACTATTAAGAGTCAGAAATGATGATTATCACAGGGAATAACTATGGGACTGGCCTTCTTGAGTGTAACCACCATATTTTTACTGACTTACACTGAACTTAATACACACATGGTGCTATATTTCCTAACTGTAGAAAAAGCTTTTAAACTAACAAAAAACTCCGTACAGCATTTGCTTGAGCAGTTTATGGGAAAACTGTTGAATTCACTGATCCTTCACATGATTATATAACATCAATCAAAGATGTGTACGTTATTAAAAACTAGCTAACCACAAAACAAAACTGCAGAAAATGAAGATGTAAAAACAAACAGCACAATGTGCCTGTAAGTTGAACTTTACCAGGAACTCTGTAGGAGTCCCCAATATCCCACAAAGCCCAATAGGACACTTTTCATCTTGATTCACGCCATGCTTCTGGGTTCAATAGCAACTAATGCCACCTTCAGCCCACTTTAATAGGGAGCTGATGAAAGGATACTAAAAAAGTGCCCTGCCAAAAGACAAAAGCAGGAACAAAGTCTGAAGATGCTTTTAATATGACTGTCTGTGCACAAATCTTTTCTGTCCCGGCAGAAAATCCATAATATTGACGCTGCTCATCCACACAGACTAGATGAAAGTAGAGAGGGCCTGTGTGCAGCAATCCCTCAAAAAGCAGGAAGGCCCTGAGTGCTTGATGTTCCCCCTGTGGATATCCATGGCACAGACAATAGGCCGAGGCGGACATCGGGAGACACAGACCCTGCCTCAGCCTGCTTGACAGGTTCCTCCTCCAAGCTTCTCTAAACCAGCTGCTTCTTTTTCTTCATTCACTTCTCTCTCAGAGAACGAGGTGTCTAAGCTCCTTACAGCCAGTCGTCCTACTTCTTGTCCACTGGACCCTATTCCAACCACCCTTCTACAGGCCATAGCCCCTACCATTGTGACAGCAACCAGGCATATGGTCAATGCTCCACAAACTTTGGCTACATTTCCCAGCACCTTCAAACAAGCCCAGGCAGCACCACTGCTCAAAATACCCTCCTATCTCTTTTCTTCCTTTCCTTTCCAAAACTATTGAACGAACTGTCTTCAAACAGATCACAGAATTTCTCTCTCAGCACAACCTTGATTCCTACTACCCTAGGCTTGAAAAGTGGCCACTCCACTGAAATGGAGTGTCTATGACAGAGGCCTTAAAAGAAGCCAGAGCAGCAGGTCAATCCTCAGTCCTGCTTCACCTATCTGCAGCATTTGATATGGTCGACCACTGTATCCTAATGGACAAACTGACAAACATGGGCACCAATGGCAAAACGCACTCTTGGTTTGAATCCTATCGCACTGGGTGGTCGTTCAGTGTGTCATGGCTAGGGCAAACATCAGCACTACACCACCTAACCACAAGGCTTGGTGCTGGGGCCCCTTCTCTTTGCCATGTATACCACCTCACTGGGTCCAATCATCCGCTCCCATGGCTTCTCCTATAACTGCTATGCAGATGATACCCTGCTCTATCTGTCCTTTCCTCCTGGTGACTCCAAGGTGTAATTACGGATCTCTGACCGTCTTTCTGACATATCTGTATGGATGACAGAACATTACCTCCAACTAAACCACTCCAAAACTGAACTGCCGTACCTAACCCAACATTCAACCCAGCTCCAGGTACAGACCTTGGTTATCTCTCACCTTGACTACTGCAATGCCCTCCTATCAGGTCTTCTATCTTGTGCGGTGAGACCAGTATAAATGATAAAGAATGCAGCTGCACATCTGTTTTTCAACCAGCCGAAAAGAGCACATCAAACCTCTGTTCACTCCACTGGCTACCCTTAACCGCTCTCATCAAATTCAAAGCGCTAATGTTGGCCTACAGGGTGACTGATGGATCTGCTCCCATCTACCTTAATTACCTCTTAAAGCCCTATGTTACTCTCTGGCCACTTTGCTCCTCCAAGGAACGTTGTCTAACATGACCAACACCTCACACAGGTCAGCCTAGACTATTCTCATCTGTTGTTCCATGCTGGTGGAATGACGTTCTTGCAGACCCAGCTCTTTCAAGAATATCTGTTGGCTAAAAATTTCTGAATACTAGGAATGCACTTACAATGCACTTCCCACTCTCTCTCTACACTGCACTTTTATTACACTCATGCACTTTTATTTCAAAATACTGCGAATTTCATTTTAGCAATATGCACTCTTAGTTAGTTTTTAATTGTGCTGTAGCTTCAGTGTTTGTCCTTCTTTTGTAAGTCGCTTTGGATAAAAGCACCGGCTAAATGCATAGACAAAAATGTGGATGTGCGTGCGGTGCAGCCACCAAGATATTGACAGGGTGAGTTGTACTCTGGCTTAGAGGTTTCTAGTCACTCAGAAAAATGAAGAGAACCTGACAAACTCCCTCATAACACACACATGCACACACCCATGCACACAACCACGCACACATGCACACACGCACGCACGCACACACACACACACGTGCCAAAGACTTGCAGAGAAAAAAGGAATGCCCCCCCATGCTTCAAAGGCCTGTGACCTTACAAGGGGATCAGTCATTCTCTTTCAAATAACATGTTCAGGGAGGTGGCCGTCGCAAGGCCTCAGACTTTCATCTTTCAGTTCATCTGTGTATGCAGAAGACCTAAAGCCACACCAGGAGGAAGAGGACACCTAGGACAGTCAGAGTGGACACTCTCTACTTCTCTTCTCAACTGTTGCCCCTCAGGATCTTGTCAATGGATGAGGTGACAATACAGCCATAAGCAGACCAACACCTCAGACACACACACACACAGACACAGACACAGACACAAGAAATGCCCTACCAGGTCATTCATGTTGGCCTGGCTGGACGGGTGTATGTCCTCCAAGAACTCCAGCAGGTAAAAGGTGTACCTGTCCATCAGGTGAACTCCAATAGCGAGATCTGGCTGATGCTGTGTAGAATAGGAGGAGAGGGAGGAAGACTGCTGATTATTATTCTACTACAGTATAATTGCCTCAGTATAATGAATAACAAATTGCCTGAGGGTCAAAAATACCTGGGACATCATCTATAGTAGCCAAAGACATTCCGAAATATGTTATTTAAGATAATGTCAATTTTGTAATTAATTTAGATTCCATGTAACATTTTCTATGCAGGTGAAATGAAAGTCATGAAAGTCAGCTAACTAACCAATAAATGAATTGGGAGTGGTCCTATAAGGGCGCATGTAATAATTCACCTAGCTGCTTCAACCCTAAATGAGCAAGTCCAATGCCATGTGTTCCCTTGGTCTGTAAATGTTTTTTTTTTTAATGAACACAAATCAGTTTTTTGTTTATTTGTTTTTTTTTCTGAATAAAACACTCCTACTTTCAGGGACTATTGGTGGTGGCCTAAGACAGTTAGGTGCATACCGAGAGAGAGTCCTCTCCAACCTGGCTGCTGGCCAGGGCCATGATGTTGGGCGAGTAGAACCGCTCATACATGGAAGCCCCTTGGCAAGTGTCTATGATGAAGAGCAGCTCATGATACCTGGAGAGAAACACACACACACACACACACACACACACACACACACACACACACACACACACACACCTCAGTGACCAGAAATGCCCAACTGAAAACACAAAAAAAAACCCACTGAATAACACCTTCCTATTCTTCCTCAGAGAGTATTAAGACAGTCTTTGCCATAAACACATACAACAGGCTGGTTGTTGGTCAGTGTATTCTAGTGATGCATAAGGTTCCGATGAATATCAAAATGCAGGAGCTGTGAAGTATGTGCCATCTGCCTTGAACAATAATAAGGTAGCAGCCAAGACACGGGCTGCAAATGGAATCAAATTAGCTAAAATG
The DNA here is from genome assembly GCA_015244755.2 of Tenualosa ilisha. Taxonomy (NCBI): domain Eukaryota; kingdom Metazoa; phylum Chordata; class Actinopteri; order Clupeiformes; family Clupeidae; genus Tenualosa; species Tenualosa ilisha. The sequence continues at coordinate 4,419,848 of PYXC01000541.1, read as the reverse complement.
TCAGCATGCACCTAGCACTAAGTCAAGCCTATACTTCATGATGCTTCAGAGTCTCAGACAATTGAGCCTTGGTGTCTGTGTGGGTGTTGGTCTTAAAGGAGAGATGGCTGACATTTAATTTTAATTAATTTTTCACTTCAGTTTTAATTCAAGATGTGGCGAAAATGAATTGCAGAGGTAAGAAAAAGAAAGAAAAACTTGCACAAGGTGATCATCTTACCGTCGTTTTTGCCACATCTGCTCAAAAGCATCGGCCAGTTCCACATTGCTGATCTCCTCAGAGTCCTGGAACTTCAAAAAGCCATTCCCTCCATGACCTTCCAAACACATCATTACAAAACAACAGCAAGGTTAGTAACTGAAGTGACAGCAACTTGCTTCATAGGGGCTACTTGTTCTAAGCTGCAGTGATTCTCACCAGTCAAATATATTAAGATGTTGCTGTGGTCGTCTGACAGCAGACGCTTCGACCGAGGAGTGCTTGGTGGCAGCCTCCCTGTCAGAACTCTCAAGAAATTTTCTACCGTCACCTGGAGAAATTACCAAGTATCATTAAAACCAAATGACTGACAGTACTGAGAGAAAATTCCAGTGACTCAATTAACATGCTTCATCTATTTCATTTATTGTAGAGATTTTCATTCAAACCTATTCACATTATAGTTACAATAACACAAGGACACATCTTAATGATTACCAAAGAATACATGTTTGCAGTCTGTAGTGTTATAAAGAGTGACTGCTCTTAAAAGTCTTGACAATACAGTAATCTGAAGAGAGGGACTATTCCATACATGTTATCACAATTTATTCAGAAAAGATCTACACAACAACAGTGATGACGGCAATGACATAAAGAAGACATTTGCAAGGCATAAGTATAGCATATTTACTGGTTCACTTCACCCACCATGACCCTACAGAACACTCTCACACACACACACACACACACACACACACACACACACACACACAGGGCGGAAGGAGGGCACCACGTCTCACCTCATATCCCCGATAATCCACCTCCACATCATCACCATACACGTTCAACTCCATGTTTTTGTGGCTGAACACAGTTGCTGGTTTGGGGTTTCTATGGTTACAGGCCATATCATCCGCCAACATCAGAACAATGTGACTGAGAAAACAGTGACCAAAACAGCCTTAAATTAGAATCATAATGTAGGAGGAGGCCTTATGGAATCTCTGTGATGTAGTCAAAACATCTCCAACAGCTAGAGTTGAATTAAAATTAAACGATGAGCTGCTTGTCTGACACAAGAATGTCATGTGAAATGGACAGAGAAAGGGAGACATTAACCCAGAATTGCGTTATCAATGGATGCGAAAGGTCATGGAAGATTCCAACTGAAAATGTATTTAAAAGACCCCATGATGGGCCTATTTAACAGCAGCCATTTTCCCACGAAGTCACAGGGTAAGCACAAGTCTTATTAAAGGCATCCAATAAGGATCTGATTCTATTACACTAAATCAGAATCTTATTGGCAGTCATCAATAACACCTGTGCTTTTACATTAAACAAATATAGGTATGATATAGGTGTGATCCTAGATGTCTGGTCCAAACTCAAGCTTCAATTAATTATATGTTTTATAGCATTTCTATTTAGAAGTAGTGATTTATGTAACTTTTATGGCTGGATAGCAATTACAGGGATAAAGAGTCATCAATGTTTTTGCATTGCCTGCTCACTGGTACTTCACTTGAAGCTTCTTAAAGAACGAAGGCTTACCTATCTGGGATTCCCAATCTCTTCACACTTCTGTACACTGACAGAGTGTTGGCCACGTGCCTGTAGTTAAACCAGAATCTTGATGTGCACACCTAATGGTAAAACAAAAAAAGATATTAGATACTGCATCCATTTGGCAACAAACAAAAAATCCCACACAACACTTTTCATTAAAAATTTTTTTTGACTGTAATTCTACTCACCAGCACTGCCCAATTATTGGTATGCCCACTGCTGAAGAACTGTCTGGCTCTACCCTGAATTACAGCAAGGGGAAAGTTAATTTACGATGCAAGATGATAAGCCTTGCACATCATAACCCCATGGACCCCCTCAGCAGATAATCAGTGTCTTTGTTCCAAAATTGCCTTTACATGTTGTCCAGGAATCAAAGATGACACAAAAGACACAACAGAACCTGCGCTGAAAGTCATCACCTCTTCCAGATGTAGACAATATTGCAAACCATCTCTTCTTAGACCTTAATTTGCTCCATCATTATCTCACTATATAGACACAGCTCGGTATCCTATTTTCTAGACTAGATTCACGTGCAATCCCTGCCCTTTATTCCCATCCCAAAGACATCCTGCCCTATAGGCAATAATATAGACCAGTGGCACCGACTTCAATCGTAATGAAATGCTTTGAGAGATATATGGAGTCATATTTGGTGCCTCCTGGATAAGGAGGTCAGTTCTGTACAAGGCTTCTGTACAGTTTCCCTACAGGCAAGGCAGAGGTACAGATGACATAATTAATGGCATCACTGATCTTGCTCCTAAGCATATAGAGGCTGCTGCGGCCTATGCACAGCTCTTATTTATTCTTTTTTTTATTTATTTATTTCCGCTTTTAATTCACTGAAACCCCACATGCTGATAAGCAAAATGAATCACATGAATACAAGCCCTTTTGTTATTAGATGCTTTCATTCTTTTTTAAGTAAGAGACTGCAGACTGTCAGAATTAGCAACACATTCTCCGATAGCAAGGCTGCACAGGTGTACCCAAAGGCTGCGTAAGCTCACCACTACTTACTGCAATGTACACGAACAACTGCTCTCACAGCCATCCCAAAAATATTATTTTTATGCTTTTGGATGACACTGCAATCCTGAGTCTGCTGTACGAACACATAGCTCATACTTTAATGAAGTGCAGACTTCTGGAGGTGTGACATATCCTCACCATAAACATAACAAAAACAGAAAAAATGGTGTTGGACCCTAAGTTAATAGGGCATCATAAAGCAATGTACATCCACAGTGTAACAATCAGCCAAGTGAACTCTTAGGTATCTTGGTATCCACCTGTAGACCACCTCTGCTCTTGTCTGCAGCAAAGATGGTACTTCTTGCTCAGGCTCATGGTGTTTGGTGTCAATCAAAAAGAAATGTTTTTGTTTTATCAGGCTGTTCTTTAGCATGGTATGACAGCTTGGTACTGTAACCTCTCTGTCCGTTTGAAATCAAGAATTGCTCATCTGATAGACAGCCATAAAAGTGATTTATTGCCCATGCAAGCCATCTATGAGCAGTCTGTGCTCAAACACAGAGAATTTTGTCTGATGAGACTTGTGTCCGCCACTCTAAATACCAACTTTTACCATTGGGCAAACGATATAGAATCCCCCACTGCAGGTTGAATTGTTTTAAAGGTTAATGTGCAAACTTCAATCAGTTCTGAATGCTTCTAAAGCTACATGACTTGTACAACAGGGCTAAGGATGGATCATCTTGGTAGTTTTGTGCATCTGTGTACAAGAATGTGTGTTCCTGTACATGCTTTTCTGTGTTTGGATTAAACCTACATGCATGTGCAATGTGTCAAAGTTATGTACACATAATGTATGACGTGTGTCTGTCTGTATGTGCATTGTTATTCATCCTCTGTATATACTCTGTGTAAGCAGCATTAAAGTCCAAGAAAAATTTCCCTCAGGGGACAGTGTTGTCCAGGCACTGCTTGCATAAATTATTTGCAACATACAGCTAAGCCCCCAAGACACTCACTTCATTCATGGAATTAAAGTTACTTCCTATTTCAGTTAGTCTATTTACAATACATGGAGCACAGCACGGCATAGTAGACCAGGGGTTCTCAAACTTTATTGGACCCGGGACCCCTCATGGAGCAGACAAAATCCACGGACCCCTCATAATCGCAAGACAAATGTAACAATACAGGCTTATATCTATTTTGTTCTGTTAAATTCTAGATGCTACTTTGTAGCAAATTTTTCCTCGGACCCCAGTTTGAGAACCAGTGCTGTAAACGATTATTCTAATAACGACCATTTTGTGATGGTCGGTAACGTTAGCCTAGGGTTTGACAGGCATTTCGTACTTCTGTATCAATCTTTTTTTTCAAACCATATAAAACTGCGCAATGCAAAATGATCTTTCAACAAAAATGCATCGTTATGTGGACAATGTATTAGTTGTTTTAGAAATACAGACAATAACTTAGTGCCAGAGCTGACATTGGCTGAGCAGGAAGAGAACCGGCTAACCCATGCTAGCTACATTATTATGCCATCAGGCCACTGCCAGGCATGTCATGTAACGAGAAAAACACCATACCTCCACATCGTTACTTTGGGCGGCTGACAGATAAAGTAACAAGACAGAAACTGTTAGTATTCCCCATATATTTGGGCTGTCCATCATCTGTTCTCCAAGCAGATGAGTTCACACTAGATATTCACACGCCCTCACAGAAAACACTTCCTGTTTTCGGCTTTCGCGATTTCAAAATAAAAGTGCACGCTAATAAGCCAAGGGCTGCTGCGTGTTTGACGTTTTATTTTTAAATTCGTTCACAAAACCAGCTTAGTGTCATCATTCCTCTCCATATAAAACGTAACAAAGTTATTGAATACACGGTGTAATCTTTGACACAGGTTTAGTTATCTAAAAAGACTACACCCTGCACAGTGAGGGTCATTTAAAAAATAGTCAAATATAGGTTTCCATGTGGTGGTTTCTGAAATACAGTACACAGATTAACCCAAAGTACACTGTGCACACCAACTAGGTGGGCATCAGATTTGGATCTTAAATATAATCACTGAAATCTTTAATTATCCCCAATTCAAAATATTTCTTTCCCTAAGAAAGGGCCTTTGACACCACTGCATTGAGAGGGAAATACCAAATCTGGAATAAAAATGAGTTTTAATTTTGGTGTTGTCTAAGCAATCCACAAACACAGGTTCATACTCCATGAACAAATATTAATAAAGGCTTTATGCAAAGAAGAAACCATATAAGCCAGAAATACTGTTTTTTTGTGCTTGTTCAAGAGACATTGCATGTGCATTTTCCTGGGAAATATGGAATTAAATAAGTTTTGGGTAAACATACGGACTCTCAGATTTTTGAGGGACGCAAGACCAAGGCAAACAGCCTTGTGTATACTGCACAAGCTCACTGTACAAATGATCTTCCTGGAGTCAAGGCCTCTTGTATCTGACTCACCATAAAACTAAAAAATATGACAAAATATTTTTCAGACTGCTGAGCAACTGAAATTCTACAGCCGTAGGTAAAATGACAGTTCAAAGAAGCAACACAGTGATAGGTCTATATATGCAGCTGTTCCAAACTTTTTTGAGAAAATCTCATAATGATGTCACACAACAATGCATAGTTGAAATTTTGGAGAGGAATTATAATAGATGAAAGTATACGACACAGATCACATGACATCCAGCACAGTCCTAGTACCAGGTCATTAGCATAGCACAAAACACAGGGCCCTATGCAGTACATAGTTTCTGCAAGCCATTATTCCTTTCTTAACCAAACCAAAAATTGACCAAACACTTTATTCCAAGCCTTTCAAGGGCCCTCTCCGCATCAGGCCCCTGGTAAGTCAATTCCATTTTTGCCACACTCCTGATACAAGGCAGGCTTATGAGGTGGCCTTGGTGACCACGTAACCCATATCACTCATTGTATAATCACCAATGCTGACCTGATTCTGCAGACAGTGAAAGGCATTTGCACAAGATGTATAGACAAAGCACCACATGAAATCACTCTCTAAGTAATTTTTTTTGGAGCTCATGAACAGATTTTAATCTACAATTCCACTCCGTTTACTGCAGACAGGCATAACAGCCTGTTTTGCTATGTAATTTGAATGACTTGGACCTTGATTAATACTGACATCACTTTAATGTTGATGGAACAGAAATGCCAATGACTCAGTCTAAGAGACTACATTGATCCAAGATCCCACCCACATTGATCTCTGCCTAGATGCCTAAATTCCTTGCAGTAATTAACCTTAACAGAAGCAATTAACACTGGAAATGGTCAATTAACACTGGAATTGGTCAATGTAGTGTCAAACAAGTAGGCAATATCAGCCTTCTTTTTATCAGCCTTCTTCATCAATGCAGACAATGGTGTATTTATCTGTTTTATCTGAGAATTTAGTTTGTTCGTCGAATCAATGACAAAGTGAAAAAACCCTCAAGAAATCCCCAAGTGTCTCTCCGTCATGTGCACCGTAGCATGCAAGCTTGTGGACTGTACAGAGATCTGCGATCAATGGAGTTAATATGTGTCTGTGATCCAACCTTCAATAGGCACGACTGATCATATTATTTAGTCTGTGCCTCCCAGCGCTTGACATCACGCGTAGTTTTTTTCTTTTGGAACAGAATGAGACCAATGCAACACTGGCTGTATTTTTAAACAAGAACGAACTGAAGGGGCTGGTTGAAAAGCAGCATGTCACATGGACATAAACCGGCTCCGCGCTAGAGAAGCTTTCTGGAATCCAACAGTCACAGGGAATTTGAATAGAAGGTCCGACTAAGCGGACTTCCAACCATAACACACCAACCGAGACAAAACGAAAAGTAGACCACTATAATTTTAAAGAAATAGCAATTTTATCAAAAGGCATTTGTTGTCAAGACGGCAATGAATACAAACGATGCAAAGGAATATCTCTCAAGAAGGGAGATACCTCAACTGTTTGAGGTGAGATTTATGCGATGCACTGTTTGAAGGGAAGCCACTTCTCGGAAGAGTTAACCTGCAATTCAGTTTCGTTTATATGTATATCTAGGCAGACAGAAACCAAACATGATATCACTTTGGAATGGATACAGTGTCTGATTAGAAACATCTAATTTCATTCATTTGAAATCTTTGTGCATTTTCTTCAAAATGCTTAAGGCTACGATTCCCACTCCGGCATGCGTAATTGTGTCTATGTAGTATATTCAGTCATGTTGTAAATCTCAGATGACTGCTATAATTGTATTGTTGTCATTTCAGCCTGTCGCTGACCCAGAAGTATTTTGTGTTTAACCTAATTACCCGTTTTATTGATTCATAATTAATCGCTCTCTGTGATTCTAGACTGACATGGCATCTATTGCTTAAGAGGCTTGGCAACATTGTTTAGTGTTATGATACACAGAAGGTACACGAGAAGGATACTCATGAGGAAGTAAGGACTATTAATTAGGCTGCAAGTTTAGTTTTGAAAATATAAGAGCATTTGATGTGATTTGTAATAAAGTCTTGGTTCAGTGTTGTCCAGGTTTAATAATAAAAATGGCATCATATTATTAGCCTAACGTAGCCTATAAGGTTGACTATCTGACTAAGCTGACTATCAAAAAAACATATTTGGGATGGCTTTGTTGTGCTGCTGTAGGCTATGCTTGTAGGGTGGATATCTCTTTTATAATACCATAGTCACAGTCTTGGCAGTAGTCCCATTTCATTGTTTTTGTTATGGTAGACCTACTTAGTGGAGACAGGTTAGAGAGGGAGGGTACCAACTTGGAAGGATGCATGGGAACACAGAAACACTCCAAGGTCAAGAAAACAAAACCAGAATGGGATTTAAATTTTAAAAGATTTAAGCATGAAGATGCTGAGATGAGCTTTAAGCAAGCAACATCTTTCTGTGTGCTACAAAACAATTCATGCAATAATTTACTGTAAGTCTTAATGGTGTTTTTATTAAATCTTTGTTTGATGCTCAGAGTCTGCTGACAGGTTTGATGTATTACCGGCCAGAAGACCCTATCGATTACCTGGAGACCTGCCTGAAGAAAGTTCGAGATCTTGGAGGCACAGATAAAGTCAGATGGGACACCTTTGTGGGACAAGAAAAGAAGTCTTTGCCACCCCTCAATGGAGGCCAGTCACGGAGGTCTTTCTTTCGAAATGGTATGTAGGACAGGAAAGAGGAAGCTAAACCAGCAGTCAGATTAAATAATGGTTCTAATATACATGTAAATGACAGGTATCCCCACAGACTGCTGCCCACAGTGGGCTAATGTTGCCTCATTACTCATTACCGGGAGGGAAGAAACTGAGCAGCTGTGGAGATATGGCCAAGCACAAAATCTGTGCCGGGACCTCAGGGGAAAAGATAAGGAAATGAAGGCACAGGGCCTCTACAAAGAAACCCATTGAGATCGATTTGCATGGCAAAGCTTTGTTAGTTATCTGTGTATACATTGTCTGATCCACAGCAGTTAACTCTCCTATTGTGTTACAAGTTAAGAACAATTTAGTTTTTATTGTATTTGTTTAATGCAATATGTGTGTGTGTGTGTTCTGTTTAAAGTGGCATTATGGGGTTTTGGTCTAAAGCCTGTAAGCTGAGCATGAAAAGCAGACAAAAACGGCCAAAATGTATTTGAAGATGACCAGAAGTAGTGAAAAACAATGTCTACCCCAAACTCTGTGTAGTTGCACACAGTTTTAAAAAGTATGTGTTAGTGGAATACTATTCCAGTGTTTCTTAAGATTTTTAAATTTTATAGGATGACACCATTCAGTGCATTTTATAGATAGAGAGATAGATAGATAGATATGGATATAGATAGACAGACTAGCTGGACTGACTGATTGTTCTCTCACTGTCCTGTCCTTTAATAAGTTGTCGGCATTGTGTTCCCCATTCCAGTTCTGCCCGACAGCCCCAACTTCCCCTACAGGAGATATGAGCGCCTCCCCCCAATCCACCAGTTCTCCATTGAGAGTGACTCAGACCTGTCAGAGACAGCAGAGCTCATCGAGGAGTATGAGGTGTTCGATCCCTCCAGGCCTCGACCCAAAGTCATCCTTGTCATTGGTGAATAATGCCATTATCATGCTTTCTCTCTTTTGTAAAACAACTGGCTTCTGTGTTGCTGATGGGTAATTTGAAAGCGAGATGAGCCCTTAGGTGAGGATACCTTCTTAAACGATATCCCATGTACATGCACACAATAAACACAGCAACAAAATGGCAGTGATCAAAGAAAGCAGTTTTTTTGTGTCTGTGTTCGTGAGTGACGATGTGTTTGTGTTTTTATGTCCATCCTATAATTCCTGTTTTTATCAAGGGCGTTTTAAGTTATGTAGTTGGCATGAATCACTTTAGTAACGTATAATCCTTTCTTATCATTTTTCATTATGAACAACAGTGAATACAATGTATTACATGCCTCATTAATGTTCCCATATTGTCCCCATAGCAGTCAATGATCTTGATAATGAAAGCAATCAGTTTTGTGTGTATGTGTAGCATAGGCCTGCCAAGAGCCCGCTGCGTGACATGGCACTGAGTGGCTTCTCACCCTCTCCTAACAGGTGGCCCTGGCAGTGGCAAAGGCACGCAGTGTCTGAAGATCGCCGAGCGCTACGGCTTTGAGTACGTCTCAGTGGGGGAGCTGCTGAGGAAGAAGATGATCCACAATGCCACCAGCAACAGGAAATGGAGCCTGATCGCAAAGATCATCACCAACGGTGAACTGGCTCCACAGGTACAGAGCTGTGCACGGGCACTGAGGGGGGAGCCGGCAGGCGTGTGATTGGATACACATCTCAGCTTGCCGAGAAGAAAACACTGAAAAATATCAAAACCAAGTGAATGACAGAGCAGAGAAAGAGAGAGAGAGAGTGAGAGGGAGTGAGTGACTTTGTGGCACACCATTTTATTCTGCCAGTGTGTGGAATTGAATATCCATTGCCTGCTGCTGTTGTAGTGTGTTGTAAGCTTAACATTTTGTTGAGTATAGCAAAAAGCAATTTCTTATCAACAACTCAGGGTACAACACAAATGTGAACAGGTTTTCAAGCAAGCTAACATTCTGAAGACTGTTTGGGAAGATGACGTGTAGATCTGCCATTGGTTCTCGGGTGTAGGCTTGTGGGAGATAGGGGGGGTATTCTAGCCAGGCTAGGACTGCTGGTGTACTTCCTCACCATATTGTATTTTGCTACCATACCGCATCTCTCCTAAGGCTGCAGTTTCTTGTTACCCACTGCAAACATATGCCTATCGAGACGGACTCTTTGCACAAAGTGAGGCAGAGTAAAAGTGACTTGTCCACTAGGCTAGAGGAATGTACCCCCCCATCCCGGCCCGTACCTGCTTCACTTCACAAATATGGTCAACATGTAAATGTGCTATGTGGGGTTTTTTTGTGAAGAAACACTCATGTTCACATACAGCATTGTCACAAATGCCGAAGGGTCATGCTGTCCAGATATCCTATGAAATTAGTATGCAAATCAGCAAGAGCTGATCTGGCACTCCGTTAACATCACATTTTACCATGTGTGGCCACTATATAAAACACAGAGCAAGAGAATGCAAAGCTATATTCAAAATTACTCCAAACCGAAAGTATTCATGAAAATGCTACATGGCAGTTAGGTTTAAAGATGGCGGGGAAATAGGTTCATGCCCAAAGCTGTCTGATCTGAAATGAATGGACTAGTTCTATCAATATTTCAGAGGACATAGATTTACCACCTTGTACTAGAGTGAGCTAATGCTCCACTTGACTGTGGACTGTAGGCCATGGTTGTTGTTGTGGGCATGCATGACATGAGTTCACAATTTTATGCTTGGCAACAATTTCCGAAGTCCTCTGAATGTATTTACTGAAACACAGCAGCTTGTGTGAGATGTTGAAGGGGAAATCCAGAGTGAATCAACCCATAGCCCTGTTGTTCTAGGTCAGTGAATGTTGTAGGAAAAAAATGCGAAAATTTGATACAGCATAGACCAAATAGTGAACTGGCAGCTAACTCTAACTGCATTGAGCAAAGTGGCAAATCTGCAAACACACAAAATAGACACCCAAAACACAATCATGAAGAAATACTTGACCCAAAGGAAGGGTGGGTGAGAGCTATAAAAACCCCAGAGCAGAGCAGGGAGTTGGTTGGTCTCTGGGTGTTGCCAGATAATTCACACCGTCAAACAGTATAGTGTGGGTGGGTACTTGTGATTACAAGTTATTAATTACAAGTTATTAATTAATTTTTGGAGTGGCTCACTACTTCCTCCCTGGAACAAGCCAGCCTTCTGGATCTAAGTCCCAGCTGAGCCTACAGTTCTGAGATGTAGAGATTACACATGAAACGACAGTCAAGATCTCCTCCAAAGACTTTCATATGAGCCTGGGATTAGAGGCGATCTAGCAGGAGACAAACAGTGCTGCTGGCTGGCAATAGCAGTGAAATTTAGCAACTGTTCATGTATGATTAGGTAAAGAAAGGCCAAGACGGGGGAACAAATCAGGATATACTGAGTCAGCTGCCAGCATTTCACTAAACCTGACCTGATATTTTATCCTCAGCAATATATTGCAGAGCTTTCAAATGTAACCTTTACTTGTATGTTTAACACAGGAATTCAAAGCCACAACAGATTTAAGTATTACCATGTTGATGCATGCTCTAGTTACAAGTGTGTATGTAGCAAGAAAGATGCCCTGATCAAGCCATCCGTCTTGTAGAGGAAGAGAACATTTGGTTAAGGGGAGTTGCCTTCCCGTGTTTGTTACTGTGGAGAAAATTATGATTGATGTTGCAGATATTTTTAGATGGGTCCTCAACTTGCTGCTCTTCTGGTCCATTAAACAAAGTTCACAATTCTGGCAAAGCTTAGTCTGCACATTTACCATGTTTTTATATTCAGACATTTTTCTATTTTCTGATTTAGAATACTCACAAATAAAATATTTAATTAAGATACATGTGCCGAGTGTCAATTTGCAATTAACAAGCATTTTAAAATAACAGACAGTTTAGTGGATTACAACTCCTGAAGGGCTGATAGTTGAAAGAGTTACACTTACAGACACTGACAACCTTCCCAGAAGAATTTTGTACTGTCAGATGCTGTATGCCAATACAAATAATTAGTGTAGCTATGAGGAGTTTCAACTGCTCAGTTGAAAGAACATTTTACACCGATGTCAGAGACAGGTGTTGACTCAGAGAGTCTAGAACAGAGGCTACTCAAGTCTACAAGTTATTAGATTTTGATTTTGGTCAGCAGTGCAGGCTTGAAGTCATAATAAATTATTGATCACATATGTATTATTTCTTATGTTAATGATCAGAACAATTTCTCCCTCCCTCACAGGAAACAACTATAACCGAAATCAAACAGAAAATTATGAAGATACCAGATGCCACTGGAATTGTAATCGATGGCTTCCCCCGCATGTTGGACAGGCACTATCCTTTGAGGATCAGGTATGCTGCCTTAGTTATACAGAATACTGAGGTTACATGTGCTGTTAAGCCTTCAGTCCACCTTATGCAGAGGTGACACACACACACACACACACACACACACACACACACACACACATTGTGATGATGCTGCAGAACACCTCCCCCACCACCACCATGACATGGAGCCCTGTGTCTGCAGGATAATGGCTATGCTCTCTCATCTCAATCTCCAAAAGGGTCAAGGGTGTAAGTCAGTCAGAGCAGCAACTTTACACCCTGTGCTGCACACAGACAAACTCACTCACCTGTGAGTACTTGAGAGAGCATTAACCAAGGGATGTCATTTCACTGTGAGTCAGGCTCCGGAGTGATCATTCAAGCGCCAAACTTATATCTTTCAGTTCACATTCCCACACAGTTTAGTGCGCTGCGCTGCTCTCTGGCTGTGTAGCAGATGATGAATATAAGCCATTGGCTCTGAGGCGGTAATGTGAGGTGAGGTGTTTTGATTTGAAGTGGAGTGGATAATCACCTCAGTGAATGATCAGAGGAACCATTAATGACTTATTTGGGTTGATGCTACACAACAACACAGAGAAGCCTTGAAAGGGCTGCGGTGAAGACCTGACTGTGGAACACATCCTGTCTGAACAGGGCAAACAAAGACGTTTTAGTTTGAAAAGTCTTTTTCACCTTTCAGTTGTTCTCCCTCTCTATGGGATTTTCTGGATGGTGCGCATGCATCTGTGCTAATCATCTCTTCATTAGGATCAGTGCAATCCAGGAAGAGCCATTAGAATGCACTGCTTTCCCCTGAGCCAGGAATGTGCTGCCTGCAGCACAGAAGAAGTCCACAGGAACCTGCTAATAATGGAGAGCCCTGTTAGTGCAAATGTCAAACGGAGAGTCCAGGGTTTAAGCAAAGTTTTTGTGCTGCCCTTCATTTGAAATGCATCCTGTAAAGGCCGTGGTTATCTTTGGATAAACTATAGTCATTCAGCAAGCTTTGAGGAACTCTTGGAGGATGTGACACAATGGGTTTCAGCATTTTTGGTGTCCAGTCCAGATATGTATTTGTAAAGGAGCTCACTCTTTGAGCTGCCTATTTAAATGCAGATAGAATGAGGTATACCTGCTGTGCAAGGGAAATTATCCAGGGTCTGTAATTTTCAGTAGTAGGGTAAATGACTGACAGTTCCTCTGGAGTGACTGGATGTGATTTGAACGCTGTTTGCCAGGAGCCATGCTGCGTGCCAGTATCCCGGAAACGGCAATATGAGATTTGATTGGCCCTTTATCTCACTGGCGTTGCAGGTCACTACAAGCAAATGTCTCCATAAAGAGGCGGGCCATGTGGGGCAGGTGTACGTGTGTGGGTTTGTCTGAATGCCGTCTGGCTGCTGGTCTTCAATTTAACAAGTGGGATTGATGGTAATCTCTCTATCTTTTTCCCATCCCTTCCTTGTCTCACACCAGTTACTGCTGGGGTTGTCTAACACAGAGAGGCAGTCATGTTGAGGGAATGACAGACAGAGAAAGAGAGAAGGATTTTGATTTTTAACAACCTTATGTTGGATCACTAAAACGTCTACATTATTCAAAACACCAGTGGTGCATTGATAGACAGAAAGAGAGTGCTAGTGTGTGTGTGTGTGTGTGTGTGTCTGTGTGTGAGAGAGAGAGAAAGAGAGAGAGCACCATGATTACCTCTCATTTTTAGTCAATGATTTTGGAAACAGTGTCCATTTTCCGATCTCGAAGTGTAAATCAGATCTTTAGTAGAATCTAACTGAGCAATAAATAATAGTAGTACCATCTGCTGCTTTACAAAACGGTTCAGCCTTGTGGATCAGCCAATTAGATATCATCTGTAAAATGAATTACATTTTGATGATGCTGTTTTTGATTGGAATGATTGCGATCTATGAAATTCACTCGCACACCTCTACCATCATTATGTTTCAGCTGCGTTTCAGGTGTGTGACTTCTCTTTTCAGTCGCACGTGAGGTGACTTTGTACTGTGTTCATTTTCCTGTCTCATCTCGCCATAGGAGTTCTGTGTCTGTGTCTGCTTCCTCAGGAGCCATTAGCGCCCTGTCTGTGTGTGGGCTCCTCTGCCTTAATGAGGGCCCCAGTTAGGTGAGATCCCCTCTGAGTATGTGTGTGTGTGTGTGTGTGTGTGTGTGTGTTCATGAAGCAGAGCCACATTTGACACAGCAAAGGCATTGTTCATGCCTTGCATGCTCTACATGATGACGCCAGTGAGCGTTGAAAGTCATCACTTCAGATCCAAGTCATTGTTTACGCTAAGCTGAATCTGAGAGTGGAGTGAATCCTCTACACTATCACTCTTGCATGATCACATCTCAGTGAACATTGCCTGTGTCCTAGTGGGGATCAGAGTTGGTTATTGCAATATTGCTTGTTCCAGCCTCAGTCAATAGACATCAGAAAGTAAAGAGATTCAGTATTTGTGAGCATAAGAAACCCCTAGTAGAGGTGTGTTTGTGTGTGTTTTGGGGGTGAGTAACATCATCAGTGTGGTTAAGTATGCTCTAGAGGCATATTTCGGAAAACTACAGTCTTTAAACACAAAATCAGAAATGTTTTGGGGCTGGAACGACCATTATTTGACCTTTTATAAGCATAGCGTACTATGTTATTTGCAACTGTTTTTACATTAAAATGCACTTCACTTGCATTTTTTAAATCATGATTGAAAGACAGAAATTGTCTAAAACAACAAAGCAAGGGCAAGGGAAGCAGTAAAATCATCACAGCCATTATGTCTCCTTTGACAGTAACTAAAATTAACCATATTTCAAAACAAACGCTCTCTGCTCTGAAACGCTCTGAAATCTTGCCTACTCAATCTTCTAGCACTAAAAATACTGTATCTGGGTTAAAACCAGGTACAGTTCAAACAATATATTCTGTTGAAAAAAATGTTAATTAATAATAATGATAATAATAATAATCATTTGTTTTGTATGGGGCTTTTCAAGATATGCAAAGGCATTTAATTGCTTTGAATACAGATAATTTAAAGACTATTTGTAATTTTTGATAATTTTGTCTGTTATAATCACAGCTTGACCTGTACAAAATTTATAGTCATCTTTGGAGGGCAAAAACAATTTGTTGCATTCCACTGTCATACTACCCCTCCCTCATTGCAGTCTCAGATGGTAAAAATAAATGAGTGTGTGGGATGTAATATCCTCATGTGCCTCTTCTGAATGGGTCACTGATGCTATCATTGGTTAGAAACAATATGTCAACATCTCACAGCATTGCCAGCAAGGAGATCCAGTTGCTTGTGACGTCCTGCTGCCTTACTGATTCTCATAATGATGGCTGCCATTATGCCTTTCAGATGTTGTCCACATTTGAGTAATGGAGTGAACAAGCAGAAATAGAGTGTGGGATCTGTAGAGTTTGGGAGAGTTCTGAAAGTGCTTTTCCATGCAACTTTGTTTATAAATTTGACCTGTAGACAGGCCTGAATAATCTTTTTTTCATCATGTGGGATGTTGGACATTAGTGGCACTGGGGATGTGGTAGGAATGCTTTGCGGTTTCATAGTCTTTTGCATGACTTAGCCAGACCCATACAGACAGCCTTGAAATAAAAGAATCATGAGAGAGGAGACTCAAAAGACAGACAGACAGAGAGGAAGAAAGAGAGAGAGAGGGAGAAAGAGAGAGAAAGAGAGAGAGAGAGACAGAGAGAAAAGAAAAGACAGGAAGGTAGGAGGGTACTTTGAGGATACAGGGGAGGTGAAACTCATACCTAAAAATATCTCTGTTAATTGAGCTGTCTCCTGTCTTGTTCCCCATCTTCCTCCTCTGACGTCCTCAGGATGGATGGGAGAGTGGCAGTGTTTTTCTGGAGGCAGTGTGGGTGCTGTTTGGGGAAAGAGAGAGGCAGGTGGAGAGGTGTGGGGGATGTGTGTGTGTGTGTGTGTGTGTGTGTGTGTGTATGTGTGTGTGTGTGGGGGGTGGCTCCTGACAGCGTTGCCCTTTCCTACACCGCCACGTTAGGACCGACACTTTTCACAGGGCAGCCCTCTGAGACGGCACTCTTTTAATCTGGCTCCAGGCGGCCCTCCATTTGGGACACACACTCATCACAGCCCCTTTGGCTAGACCCCCCTCTCCCAACATGGCTTGTCAGAGCCCCCCCCTTTCTACCCACTCCCCCCACCCCTTACCCACTATAAGAAACAGCACAGACGGGACGTGCCTTGTGGCTAGGGTTCTGTCCTATATACAGCTGCATTAGACACGTGAGTCGCTGGAAAGCATTGCTTGATGTCCTCCCCAGTGTCTTCAAGGGCCTCTGCTGCTGCAGTAATGCTGTATGTGAATTCACTTCATGTGGTTAGGGACGGGATTAATGTTAGTGCTTCTTGTCCATTGACTGGCACATTGTGTCTCAGTATATCCATATTTGGGCTCTCATTGTCTGTTAATATGATCAAACAGGTAATATGGTTTACTCAGTGTCAAGAAGAAATAAGTGCATTCTTAAGAAATAAGTGCATTCTCAGCCATGCATTCTTACTATTTCTGACTGAATTGACAAAAATAATGAATACTCATTATTCAGTGGAGAATTTTAACATGTAGAGATACTCTTTGTATCTCTCTTTGTATCTCTTTGTACCCCCACCTCACACACCCCCTTCGCTGTACCTCAAAATGCAGAGGCAGCTCTGGAAAAGGAGTGTGTGTTATCTCTGGAAAAGGAGTGTGTGTTATCTCTGGAAAAGGAGTGTGTGGTATCTTTACCAGCTTAGGTCTAATGGTACACATGAATGCAATGCATGGGCAGACTACCTGCATAAACAAGGTCAGAGGTTTCATAAGTATGCTGATGTGCAGCTCACATAAGCATCAGCGACTGCGTCTCAGGAGACCTCATTGATTTGTTTGTTTGGATGGAGGAATGCAGCTCTGACTGGCATCTCCTCTACAAGGAGTCGGATCCAGAGTGTATTTTTGGCTTCGGACCCCAGCACAGCAGTAAAAGAAATGAGCTCAGCCTGAAATATGCAGACTTTGTCTTCCTGGGAGAATGCAAAATGACTCAAGAAAATGTCTCTGTGATGTTTGTGCCACTGCGAGATTTTGAATCATAATGATGTGTTGCTTTTTATAGTGCATAGACCTCAGTGATTATGTCGACACAGGGAGAGGAAGTATCTTTTTATTGAGAGGCTTTAGATCATGCCTTCTCTCTGAACTCCATTATATTAATTCAATTATAATTCCACAGTGTGAATATGTAACCATAGTGACCAGTTCCCTTTTCCCTGTGTGGTTGATTTTGGCTGCATCACCAGACAGCAGTTTTCTTATTTGTTAAATTAAGAAAACACGTCTCTGATTTGGTTCTCTACATTATTATGCAGCTAGAAGCTTTTTTTTTTTTTTTTTTTTGACCCAACACCTGTTTTGTGCCAACAACATCACAGATAACTTTTGAGCGCTAGAGGAATTTCTCCACTTAATATTCCCTAGGCAACCAACACTGGTTTTAAAATGAAAAGAATCACATTAACACAAGAATCACATTCTTCTCTCCGTCTCTGCATAAAACAGGGGGTCTTGTTTTTCTAGAATGCATTGGAATGCATGATGCACTTCCATCACAGTCTTGGTAGCTATAACAGGGGATGTAATAGTAAAATCAAATAAAAAGAGTGTGACAGAAATAAGTAAACTGTGTCGCTTTGTAGAAACTCCTGAGACAGATTACAACAGAAACTAGTACATGTGTTTGGTATTCATGACTCCACTCTAAGCCACAGTCCATCTGTGACCTCTAAGGCTGTAGATTTGTTTGTGTGTGAATAGTGCTGATATGCCTGCAAGGAGGTCTGGTAACATGTGTCCCTTTGCTGTGCAGATCTGCACCCCAGACCTGGTGGTGTTCCTCGCCTGCACCAATCACCGCCTGAAGGAGCGTCTGAAGAAGCGCGCTGAGCAGCAAGGTCGTCCGGACGACAACCCCAAGGCCACTGAGCGCCGCCTCACCAACTTCAAGCAGAATGCCATCCCTCTGGTCAAATACTTCCAGGAGAAAGGATTGATTGTCACGGTAAGTGTGAAAAGGGATGGATGGATGGATGGATGGATGGATGGATGGGTTTGACTGATTCTGAGATCACTGTATAAGCAAGAAGTGAACAGGCAGTTGACATGTTTCTTTGCTTAGTCTGAATATGGTTTATGTAGGCAATAAACTCAAGCCTTCCAGAACAGGGACATCCATCCTACCAGGACAACAAATAATAAGCTGACTAGTGCTGACTGTTTCATTAGGAGATATGAGTTTGTGTTCTTGATATTTTGAACCTTGTGATCACTGTTCTGTCCAATAATGCTTAATACTGCGTGGTGAGTTGACTTTTTACCAATGTTGTTGAGAGCAAATGTTAAGGTTTATCATCATTTTAAAGCTGCAGTACACTGGAGCAGGCTGTTGCACCATAGTTACCAGTAGCCTACTACACTACAGTTGCTTACCTCCAAATACTCTACAAGACCATTGGAATACAACAGGACTGTGGTGGCCTCGGTGTTAAGAGTCAAGTACAGTATGTTTGCTTCCAAAACAAGTAGAGAGTTGTGGCATGAGAGATATTCCCAGATGAACTAGATCTCTCCTGAATCACTCCTTTGGGTCAGAGAGGTTCCTTCCCGGTAGAACGTTAGCAAACGCAGAGAAAGAAGACCAGGCTTTTGCCCATAGTGATGAAGATGAAAGACTCAGTAAATGTCATGCTCTCACTAATGTGGATGCATAGGCAGCACAGCTAATGTGGATGCACAGTCTGTGTGTGTGTGTGTGTGTGTGTGTGTGTGTGTGTGTGTGTGTGTGTGTGTGTGTGTGTGTGTGCATGGATGCCTGTGTATTTGTATGGATAGGATTTCCAACCTTGCAGTAGTGCTAAGCAGTGTTAGAAATCTGTCTAAAACTAGAACTCCATGCATGTGAACTCATTTTGGTTGATGCTCTGCACAGTATGTGTGTTGTCTAAATTACACTGCAGCTGGAGAAGCAAAGTGACTACGCTCATACTCATGGATCCACCTGTTACAGCTTATTTACTTTTTCAGTTTTGTGTGTGTGTGTGTGTGTTTGTGTGTGTCTTGGGTATTTTGTTATAGCTGCCTACATTTACAGGATTCTAAGGAGAAATAGATGAAGTGTGTATTTGTGTGTGTGTGTGTGTGTGTGTGTGTGATCATAGTCTGCAGTCTTGTGACAGAAGTGCTGGGTCCCAGTCAGCTCTCTGTGGAGTCACTTCAAATATCTGTCTGCAGGCCAAGCTTTTTTAACCCACCGCGACATAGCCATTAGGTGAATGAACTTCCTGTAAGAATATAAGTCTTAATTAGAGTGCTCTTAGTCTTGCTGACTTAGTCAGGATGTTAGGATAATCCTCCTTTGAAATCTTATGAATGATGCTTTGGGGGTTGTGGCTGATGCCACTGCATCTGCATTTAAAGTGGGAGCTTCAGTAAGAGCACACTGATGGATAGCAGGTGGGTGGGTTTCTGCAGCCATCTCTTTCCTGCCCTTGCAGCGTAAACAAGGCCCTGCTAGGAGGGATCTGCCTTGGCTGGATGTCAGAATCCATGCCCATGTCTGGTCATCAGGAGCACAAGTGGCAGTGTGGTGGCAACTGAGACAGCCTCAGCACTCACTATGTACTGGCACATACAGCAGGAGCTGTGTACAAGAGCTAGGGCTGGGCTCTAGATTGAAATTATTTGAATTATTTTATTTGAGTTTACTTTTTTGATAGATGTAAAAAAAAAAAAAAATCTCGAAATGTCAGATAATTGTCCATATCACCCAGCCGGGTTAGCGCTGCTGTAGCACCTCCACTCAGTATTGTATTTTGCTCCAGAAATAAGCGGACATCGGGGTACTCTCCTAAGACTTTGGCTTCTCCAATTAGATGTTTTGGCAACCACAGCAAACAGAAACCAAAGGCACAACCAATAGCTTTCAATACAAATGGGTTCTAAACAATCTTTGGTTTAAGGTTCAAACTAAATGCCCACCCACCGCAAAGTAAGTGTATACTTATCGAGAGTGTCCAGACTCCTTGCACTAAGTGAAGTGAAGTGATAGAGTCTGGTCCACCAGGCTACATATTGCCCAGCCCTAACAAGACCTGTGCAGTAAGAAGTAAAAAATCTCACTCCCTGACACCTTGTGAGATGACTAAGTGTTCATTGGCAGATATTAGGTAATGGCACACACAGATAACCAAGCCCTCTGATGGGACCCTACAGCATGACCTACACTTAAAGCCAAATTACAGTTTAGCTGCCTGTCAGTGGAATGGCACCTGTCTGGTAGCAGCAGTCCTAGTATAATACTCCTCACTCACTGTTCACTGCAGCTTTCCCCTCCATCAGCACTGCTGCTTTTCATACCTGGACATTACATACGTGGACATTACATACGTGGACATTACATGTGTGGACATTACATGCATGGACATTACATGCCTGGACATTACATGCATGGACATTACATGCATGGACATTACATGCGTGGACATTACATGCCTGGACATTACATGCGTGGACAATAGTCGGTTTTGGTTCTATCTGGCTTTTGTAGGAAAGTCCCACACTTGCAATTTACCAAGTCTTTCTCTCCAGATATAGATTTCTATCTCTACTGTAGATAGTCTTATATAGTATCTGCCTAACTCTTAGTATCTGTTCTTATCTATCTAGCTGTACTGCATTGTAGTGGAGGGTCAGGGTCATTAGTTATTGCTTGTGTCTGCTGGCCTTGTTATTCATGTCCTGTGTCACGTGTGAAGGGGTCTGTTGTTAACATGTTATACACTCTGTCCTCAAGGGAGCTGCATAGCGGCACAGATGGACAAATGTGCATATTGTCACACATTCACTGGGCCACAAACAATTGCATAGACAAACACACACACATACACACACACACACACACACACACACACACATACATGCGCATGCACACACAATTTTCTTTTCCCATTTGTGATGAGAAATGCCCCAACTGCAAAGTACTGATAGTACCCAAGGCACCAAAGCTGTTGCCCATATTGCACATCTATTTGCCTGTGTCCTCTCTCCTCTCCCTTCATTTCCTCCCCTGTAGTGATGTATGCCCTCTCACAGTTAATTACTGTCACATAACTTTCTGTTCGCTCGTCAGTGAGCACGTGTGGCCTTGCAAATGAGGCAGCGGCCATTACCGCTCCAGTCCCATTGATTTCTACTCAGTGCTAAATGCTTTCTGTTAGAGTTTGCCCTGTAGCCATGCACCTAGCCTATCGCAAAAGCCTAAGTAAGTGCCAGTCACTTTCCACAAATGCAGGCCGGCATGCCAATTCAGTGGAGGACATGGAGGACAATACCCATGACAAAAAAAGATCCACCCCTTCCTTCCTTCTCTCTCTCTTGGTCTCATCTCTGTCAGTAGTCATCATCCCGCAGACAGGGAGGAGGGCAGTGTGTGTGCATGCATGTGTGTGTGTGTGTGTGTGTGTGTGTGTATGTGTGTGCGTGTGTGTGTTCTAGGGGTAAAGGTAAGTTCAAGGGCAGCCCTGAATGAATGGATGGATGGATGGTTAGTTAGTCCCAGTCATTGCAGGAGCTGTTTACTGTGTGTCGTCTCTTTCCCCAGCGCGGTGCTCAGAGCATGCAGGGCCTATCAGATCAGCTGTCACACAGCCCCATGAGCACCGCATCAGCCACAGAGCAGTCGTGGTCTCTGTCAGAGTCTCTCTCTCTCTCTCTCTCTCTGGCATTCTTTCTCTATTTCTTGCCCTCTCATTTTTTTCTCTCTCTCCCCCACATGATTCTATTACTCACACCACCTCCAGAGGCATCTCCACTGCCAGCATTACCAACAACAACAGTACCAACAGTAAACACTCACTCTCTCTCTCTCTCTCTCTCTCTCACACACACAGACACACACACACATACAGACACACATGTTTATTAGCACAGTTAGTTCTGTGTAGCCCATTATGTACAAAGTACCTTCTGTGTCATTTATAGTGGCGTGATTGGGCTTTGCTCTGAATCACTCCATGATTAGTCCATTATTAGCCTGCACACGGTGTTTTTATTTAATATTGAGCATTTATTTCTATGGAGCTGATGAAAAAGATGAGGATTGTTTTTCAGTGTTGCTGTAAGAATGTAGTTTGTGTGCAAGAGTGGGATCCTGCAATCTGATGAATCTTTATGGTGCACCATTAAGGCCTTTTGCATACTAAAATCCGTGATTTGTATTCATTGTATCATGATGTGAGAATGTGTTTGAGAGAGAGAGAGAGGTTTTCTCAGAAGATCAGACTGAAGCAACTCTCTTTCTATCTCTTTTTTTCTCTCCCTCTCTCCGTCGTCGTGTTTTAACCCACGTACATGTCTTGTATGAGCGTGGAGCTCCGCTGTGGATCTGGTAATTGGGTGTCTGTGCGTGTGTGAGAGTGCTCAGCCCCATCTCTATCACATTCTCTGTGACGATTCACACATGCAGATACACACACTCCCACGCCCTCCCTTGCCTTCTTCTCGTGCAACACAGAGACTTGGCAGGCTGTGAACAGACTAAAGCTCTGGGAAAAGAGAGATGGGAGCAAAAAAAAACAAACAAAAAAAAAACAAACAGGAAATCAAAGCCTTTTAGAGAACCAGGGCTGTTGTTCATTTGCCTCATCTAAGGAAGAAGGCTCATAAACATCTCACTCCATTCCCATACTCAAAAAGCTGACCAAAAGATTTAGACAGCAGCATGGATCACATTACAGTAAACTGGTCCCCCCTGCACCCTTAAAGAGGGAAATACTAATAGGAATTTCACTGGTATCACTGCTGGGGTCAACTGTTACCAATTGCGAACTTACAGGGAGTGTGTGACTATGCATCTGTGTGTGTATATATATGTGTGTGTGTGTTTGTACATGCATGTGTGTAACTACAGTACTACAATGGAAATAGCTGAAAAACCTTTAAACAGAGTTTGCTTTTTATGCCCTAAACAGCCTATTTGCCAGATGATCTGAGCAATTCTGATTCATGATTCTAAACAAAAGTTCTAATTTATCACAGCACTTGCAATTGGACTTGAGCGAAAGCTCTTTTTTATCTGTGTCCTTGAGGGTGGAGTCGTCCCACAGCGCCTGATTACAGCCTTCACTGCTCTAAATGTGCTGCGTCATGCCATTCA
The DNA here is from genome assembly GCA_015244755.2 of Tenualosa ilisha. Taxonomy (NCBI): domain Eukaryota; kingdom Metazoa; phylum Chordata; class Actinopteri; order Clupeiformes; family Clupeidae; genus Tenualosa; species Tenualosa ilisha. The sequence continues at coordinate 4,396,330 of PYXC01000541.1, read as the reverse complement.
TCAACTATAAGCAGTAAATATGATGTATGGCATTAGTGCCAGCTCTCCCATCTGATGAATTACCCAGCAGGCTCACTGCCCCACCTAACTGCACCTCTGCAACATCTGTGCCAAGCCTGATGGGGGAAAAACTGCACTGCTTTAAACTGCCTAGACTTTTGTTCCAAGCTTTAGCTGGGTAACATTATCATCCATGACACTGTTAAAGTTTTTTGTTAAATTGAGTTTTGGGCATCATAGTCAACTATTTTTCTTCTGTTCGACAGTAATCTGTGAATGATCATTTTGTATTTTATCCTTTATATCTAAATGTCATATTTTCTGTTGAGTCATTTGTTATTCTGAGAAAGATGACTAGCAAAAGCTGTTGTTATGTTAAATGTTGTCTGTTAATGGTTGGACATGGGAGTTTTGGAGATTGAAAGAGATGGATGTAACATTTTATATCAGGAGAGGCCATCCTTGATATAATGATGTTCAGGAAACAAACCTGAGAATCAGCATTGTCATGCATTGAATCCTTGATCAACAGTCATCCAAAAACCATTTATAATAAATACCCCTGAGGATACAATGACATTCCTCCATACCCCAAAAATGTAATTTAGATTTGAAGACAAATGTAATAATTTTCTGCTTCCACTGTTTAACACAAGGGACTTGTGTTAACACAAACACTGCTGGTGTTTGGCCTTTGCGAGCCTATTTAACAAGCCATGTATTGAGTTCTGTCAGAAGAGCATTGCACTTTAATGGGCAGTCACTGGAAAGAGAGCACTGACCATGATTAAGTGCAGGCTGTCACAGTATGAAAGGCTTGCTAATGTGCTGTTCACTCACTGTGCTAAACAGGCTATTCCAGATCATCTGTTTGCAGTTACTAATAGGTCACAGCAGGCTAGCTTTATGTGAGCCTTAAACATACATACTGTTTATGACAACATGTATTGTCTGATAATACACAACAAATGTGCAACAACATTGTTGCATTGTTTCTCAATCTCTGCACAAGTAAAGCATTGGTTTGCTATTGCATGGGATGTCCATGAGTCCCTGATTTTCTCTTAATAGGTTCTCTTCTATAATGTAAGGTCAACCTTTTTTCAAATAATGAAAATAGTGTCACATATTTGTAGTCCCTCTAAATTAGTTGTCCTGTCCTCACAACATAGGAAGGCTGTTAACTACCAGTGTGACTGCAGAATTCCCCCACCTCTCGCCTCATTTGGAAAACGATAAGGAACACTGCACATTATCAGAAGATTAAATATTAAAATGTGTGCCACTGATATATAATATATTAGCCTTCCCATTCCACTGTTTAAAGATAAGCTGTCAGACACACACACAGTGGTAGGGTGGTCCGTGCTAAAGATGGATTCATATTCATGGGAGCACTGAAATTAAAGTTTGTCCTGCAGATCCAATCTGGAGATGAGTGTGTCTGTAACTAATAGGTGTAATAACATCTCATTACATTATGTGTTGGTCCTAGAGAGAAAGCAATCTATTCATTAACGTGGTGTTATGCGTGTAAATATAATGGATCATTTTCAAAAAAGAATAGTTACATAGAGAAGAAAGTCACTAAGATATACTACAGCAATTTGGCTGCCTCAGAGCAGAAAGTTGTTTTTTTTAGAAATCAAATATTGCCAGATGTATCAGTGTAGTGTGGCATTGTCATGTGTGTCTACTCAGTTAATCTTTAAACTCAAATTTCAGGCCAACTGAATAAACCAAAATCACCCTAGAACACCCACCCTAGAACTCCATAATCTGTAGTCTCACCTTCCTGCTTAGCTGAGCCTGGGTAACAGTATGAGGCCCTCTTGTAAAGTTGGGCAAGGCCATCTATCATGTTTAAAACATCCGCTGCCCTCAAGTAAGTTCCTGAGAGGTAATGAGTGTCTGACTGAGCGGAGAGAGTTCTGTTTTGACAGAGTGAAGAACACACACACACACACACACACACACACACACACACACACACACACACACACAGGGTGGGTCCTCCTAACAGTTGAAAACTTTTTTTTTCCCCAGGGGGAGGAAAATGCAGTTTATAGCACAAGGCCCACTTGTCAGCAGAGCAAGGATGTAAGAGCTAACACAGGAAGACCTCCAGTCTATTTTCTTTGAACTGGGAATTGTACCTGTGTTGTCTGGTTTCAATACCCATGTGAAACATTTGGTTTCATGAACAGAAAATGGTTTATTTCTGGGCCGCTAATCCGTTTGTGCCTCCCACTGTGGGAAATGCAGCAGTGAGGAGCTTCGATGCTTTAACAGGGAGCACTTAGATCGCTGCATGGCCAGAGCTCCTGTGGAGGATGTGAAGTATTAGCACACCTGCTTATCAGCCAAACAGCTGGCCTGTGACACTAGGTACTCCACAGCATGGAGAGATCTGGGAAGGGTGCGATAGCAGCAGATTTCAGCACTGTAGTGTACTGCAGTAGGGAGAGTTGGATGTTTTATGAGTTGGGTGTGCAAAATGTCATACGAGTGAACTGCCACATGATAATTGCTTGCAAATAAAATGGACTTGGCTCCATCAAAAGACCACCGTAACAGTTCAAAGTCAACACACTGCACTGCGGAGTTAGCAGTATTGATTTGAGGACTAGGGTGTAAATGTCAGGTGAAAGATCGTGACCTTTGGCATCACAAAGCCAGACTAATTTTCCAAAACTGAAATGGCCCAACCCAGGTACTGGAATGTTTATCGTTTGAGCCCAGTAGCCTTCCTTGAGCACAGGAAGCATCTTATTTATGTTATTTAGCGGTCTTATTTAGCTAAGGATACACGGCAAGCTTCAGACAGCCTCCCCTGGGGTTTATGACGTAGGTGACGCCTTGAATTATGGGTGAGCATGTGGAGAAGGAACAGTTCGATTTTAATTGACTCTCATTTTACTAAAAACCTCTGATGGCCAGACCCAGACGCTTTCAAGCCTCAGTTGGGATTGCCGCAGCCAGCCACGGAGATAACACTTCAGTTTTGATTTTTTTTTTTTTAAGTTTCATTTTCTTTGTTGTGAGGCTTGATTGAAGTCTCTCTTTCTTTCCCTGGCAGGAGGGAACACTGTTTTAATTACCCGCCTGCTACTTGGGCTCTCTCCACAGCGTTTGCTCCCCTTCCTCATCGCCGTAATGGCCTCTGTGACGTGACTCAGAGACCAGGGCTTCTTTGGTGCGTTTTCAATTAACTTTCTGAAAGGAATGCTGCCTTCAAAGCCTTCTCTCTCTCTCTTCTGGAGCCTGTTTGTCCACCTAAACATACTGTACCTCAAGCAACCGCCCAGCTCATCTTTGACTAATTAGCACATTATTCAGACATGTGGCTTGTTATTCTTTAGACGTGTGGCTCGTTGGTGGTTTTTTTTCAGTTCACCTCAGTGCTTTACTGAAGTAGAGGATAAAATCAACAGTGTGCTGTTAGCTCAGACATGGTTTTAAATCCCATCTAAACAGTGCTTCAGGCAGGCCTGTGGTGTAGCAGCAACAGGTGCTGGAATCTTCTAGGCGTTGGGATATAGGCATGGGACGACTTCAAGGCTTCAGCTGAGGCTTCAGTTTGTCATCCTTTGATTCGCATGTATATGGTGCAGTACCTCTTGTGCTGCAAAAGGGGTATGATGAGAGAGTTTGGTCCGAACGTAGCAGATTATCATGGCATCTAGGATATCTAGGCAACACCCGGCCATTTTTAAATGTTTTAAGCCTTAGAATTTAAGGTAAATACCCGATTGCCAGTTCTCCAGTGACATCAGTTCAACATTCTGGTAGTGTAGACCAGAACATTGATCTCAATGTTGTTTTGAGCACAGTGCAGTGAAACAGGTAGAGCACTTCCTGAAGCCTACCATAGGGGGACACGCCTCCACAGTACATGACACAAATATGTTCTTTCAGTCTGTTGTCATAGAAACCAGGGAGGTGTGAGGGAGCAGCCGAGGGTAGGAGGGGAGTCATTCCTTAGCCTTCCTGCATTCTAAAATGACTTTCTCTGTGTTTGTGTGTGTGTGTGTGTGTATGTGTGTGTGTGTGTGAAATGCTCTGGCAGTAACCTTGTGAAGTGCCTGCCATCAAAATGCAACAGTCTACACGGATTGCATAAGACCACCCTGTGGACCAAGCTATCATTCTTCAAACTAAGCCATGGGTGAAGGATAGTTGGGGAACCATTGTGAGCAAAACAGAAATGACTAGCATCCCCATCTTTTAGATGAACTCACTTGGCAAGTAGTGAAGGTGGGAAAAGCTGAAGAGACAGAGAGGGCTCCTCGTGTGTGTCCGTCTGTGACACATCTGCGTTCCAGACGACTGACCATATCTTTTCTTTTCTTTCCTACCTGCACAGCTTGATGCTGACAGAGATGAAGAGGACGTGTTCTTTGACATCAGCCTGACGGTGGACAACAAACTCTTTCCCACCAAGGAACCTGTGGCAGGTACATTTTACAGTAATGGCCTTTTAGGCTTCACAGTGGTCCGTGGTTCCCCATACTAACCATACAATTTATGGCAATCAGTGACAGAGGTGGTCATGACAAAAGTAATGAATAAAGCAACTGATGAAAACTGTAATATTGCCCAACAGATATGCATGTTATGGTCAAAGCAATGGGCAGGCAAATGGAGGGTATAGACAAACCCCTGAAACTCTCTTCAGAACTCTGCCTAACAAGACTTCAAATTTATTCAGCGTTCAGTGGCGGAGTGTCTGATGCAATAGCATCTGTTGTGTCATGACACTTGACATAAATGATGAATGATGAATCCTCAGTGCTTTTAATGAAAGTCTACAATCTCTTTTGCCTTGAACCAATGTCACATGAGTAACACTACCCATAACGGCAGGATTTGATTCCAGTGCATTAGTGCCTGAAGGTAGCGCTAAGTGGCTAAGTCGCATGATGGATGAGGCAGGTAAGTGTGGAGCTGCACTGTTAGGACAACATTCACATTTTCTCTACTGCAGTCTGAGGCTGGAGGAGCCGGAAGCCGAGAGACATGACGCCGCTCCATACTGATGAGGGGCGCGTGTGTTTCTCATCGAGTGAGTCGCTGACCTTGGCTAGGAGAGGACCTGGCTGAGGCAGGGCGAGAGAGCCGGGGGAACACACTGAGACATGACAAGGAAGGCCAAGGCTCTGTGTGCCAGCAGCGTCCCCAGGATGGAGACTGAGAGGCTGATTAGGATGGCGATGGTGATGGCGGGGTTGGAGTGGAGTTATTTATTTATTTATTATCATTATTATTATTTATTTTCTCAGCTCATCTCCTCCAGTAGTTGTTTGTGTCTGAGGGGGGTGTCTACAGACGAGATCATGCAGAGAGAGAGAGTAGCGTGAGATCGATAGCGAGTCTATGGAGATGGGGTTACCACAGCCATTAATTGACTGATGTGAAGGTCAGGCTCAGTAACAGACTTAGTTTTTGTTTGCTTTTTTTATTCAGTGTGCAGGTCTGTGAACATTTACATAATTGTTACAGCAGTATCTCCCAGAAATATAATTTACTAAAGAAATTAGCGGATTGCTACAATGTATTATGCAATGAGTGTGCAATGTGGGTCCTGACTGTAAGAACAAATGAAATGATGGCTTTTGCTAACTCCGGTGTCATTTTTACAGTTTAATTAACATTTTTAGCATGGCCATTTCAGATTAATGCATGTACATTTGTCAATTAAGCAGATTTGAAACCCTTGAAAGCCAACTGAATATCGAATTAAATCTATAATTAAATCTGGTAATAGATAAATTATGTAAATCAGTGCATTAATTCACCAACTAGTAATTGTTCAAGCCAAGGAAGAGGCATGTTTCTGTCTATGCAGTCATTGGTTTCAGGGGTGTTGAGTTGAGTGCTGTTCTGCTGTGAAGCCCAGCATGAATTGCCAGTAATGAACCCAATTCATGCCAGTTTAGTGTTGGAGTATTTGTTTCTGAACATAGACCTTGGGGGGACATTGAGATTTAGAGGACTGTTTTTTGGGGGGGTGAACTGGGTCAGGGTGATGGTGCAGTCCTGGCTCAGACAGGTGGATTTATTAATGGCCCCGGGGCGCTGGTTGCTGGGAAGCTCTGGGCTGTGTCTGATAACCTCAGCTAAACTGATCTCACAGTCTGCGCTAACTGAGCAAGACCAGGAGGAGATGGATGGGAGAAGGGAAGGGATACAATTAGATAAACTTACACGCTATCCTTCACCAGCCCCGTACTGTCTCTCTCTCACACACATACACACACACACACACACATACACACACACACACACACACAGGCTTTGGTATACATACAATCTGTTTTGTTTTGTTTCTGTTTTCTAGTGTACTTGTTTATGTTTTCTAGTGTCCCTCTCTTCCTCTCTCCTTACCAAAGACACACACACACACACACACACACACACACACACACACACACACACACACACAGGCACACTCATTCTCACACATACACATGTACACATGTCCTCTCTCTCCCACACTCCATACTACCTAAGACCCAAGATGGCCATCGCGGGGTCAGTGGGCTCAGCTAGAGGACTGCATCTCCAGTGTCACCCCTTCTGCCTCAGGCATTAGATTCACCCAACTTCATAGAGTTCTGCTCACTTTATTCTTTGCCATGCTGGATCACCTTGAAATCACCTTTTTTTGTGCTGTGATGCTGCACCAACCATGGTTTCAGAGCCCTGTGTCCTGTCATGACAGTGTCACAGAGCTGCGACATTAACTAGGAATATAAAGTTCCAGCCCACAGGCTACGAGATTTGCCTTAGGGCTTTTCAGTGATGTGTTATGTGCATATTCCCTATTGATAATCACAATTGTGCATGCTATGCCTACTGAGCCATCTGTGTGTGTGCATTCAGCTGCCCGCTTGCATGGTTCCATTGGCAGTCACACAGTGTGTATTCACAGTATGTACCCTCTGTGACTCCAGTTTTGACCCATAATTGTGGTATATGTCAAGCAGAACTCAGCAGTGTATTTTGCATTCTTCGCCTTCTGGGAGAATCTATATCTATGCCGCTGCCACACAAAGCATCTCTGTGCAATTCCCTCCATGCATGTGGTGTCATTTGTTAATTTATTTTTTATTTCAAAATAAATAAATAAAAAGCTATAAACATTAAGCAGATAAATCTGCTTCCTCAGTGCTGATAAAAACGGCAATGAAATTGCTAAGGAAACTCAGCATCTGATGGATATTGAGAGCTTTGCCTGTCTGCTTCCATGTCTTGCTTGAGCGATGCAGGGGGCAGCATTCCAACTCACGACCTCTCAGGAAATGAACAGATAGGGAACCTCTTGTCCAGCTCTCATACCACCACAATCACTTGGGGAGGGCATGGTTGGTGGAGCTATTGGACAAAAACAGCTATAGTCTGTTAGCACGATGTGTTAAGGGGTTGCAATGAGTTCATTCTGGCTTACATCAAAAGCTCTCTTTCTGGTGGGCATAGCAGAAGTCCCCCTCAGCTCTGGGGCGATCATCTCTGCACACCAGTTGGCAGCAGGCAGGGAAAGGGCAATCCCCCCCCCATATATATATGTAGGGGAGGTGAGGAATAGTGGTGTGTGTGTGTGTGCTGGGGGGTGATCCATTTGCCAACCGGTGACTTTCTCTTTGGCTCATAATGGGTTTATTTTGTGGAAAGATGGTAAGAGTGCAAGTTCGTGCAGTGCCCTCTGTGCTCAGGTGTGACGGCACTGGTCTTAAATGAGATTTGGTGAGAACCTCCAGCACTTTAATCTTCCCAACACACTGTTTGCATTCTCCCCAGTCCCCAAGGAAGACATTTCTTGGGTCCCAGCGGCCTGTGGAAATTGCTAATTTAGAGAGATTGAGAGAGTGAGAGAGAGATCAAAATGTGAAAAAGGGAGCAAAGGGAGAGGATAAAAGCACAGCTGGTCTCTTAGTGGCCTGAGTAACACTTGCACTTGGCTAAATTGCTCACTTGACCCCTCCACCACCACCCTCCACAGGACAGGTTTTGATATAGTGCTATACTATAGAAGGGATCCCTAATGGTAGAAAAGAGGTATTGTGTGTGTGTGTGTGTGTGTGTGTGTGTGTGTGTGTGTGTGTATTTGTGTGTGTGTGTGTGTGTGTGATGTTAGCATACTGCAGAATCCATGACATCTGTTCTGCCGTGATGGGCCAGTGGACAAGACTCTTTTAGCATTGACAGTAAGGCAGCTCTCTGACATGCCGTCATCTGCACCCAGGAAAAAACATGTCAGAACTCATCTTGAGCTGTAGCTGATTTTTGGAGTCGGACTCTGTCTCTCTCCTCTGCTAAGAGCACCTTGCTGGAATCTGCATGCCTAGAAGAGACTACTTTTATATAAAGTGGCCAGCATTTGTAACATAGTTCAGAGCTCCTACACTCTTGCAAGTGTTTGTTGTCTCACTTGAAATTATTTTAACATTATTTACACACTCAAAACAGGATTCGCAATGGTGGAAGTGATGTTTAAAGTCAACAGATGCCTTCCTCACCACAGAGCATTAAGAGTCTCTATGGGGTGGTAGTGGAAAAGTACAGGCACAGAAGTCAAAGTGTGGAAGCAGATTTAGAATGGTAGTGTTTGTTGTGGAAGCAGCTTTGGTCCTGTACTCATTAAATATCTCATTAAATACTCATTAAATCTCTGTCCACACTATTGTTTTCGAATTGTTTTTCAAAGGGTTTGCATCCACATTAGTATGCCATAGAATTGTTATATTTCAGTCAGTGTCATAGCAACCACACGGCATCATAATTTAAACTGTTGTCGATGTTCACACTTCAACGCAAACTTCACACTTCACACCTCAACGCAACGCAAATAGTTTTCGGTGTTGTAATGCACCATATCAGTGTGTGCGGAGGTGCCAAAGAAAAAAGAGCTATAAATGATCCGTCTTTATGCTTACCTGTCTTAGTGTGTCCGGGGCTTTTGTTAACATGGAATAAGTTCCTTGTCACCTGATGTTCTTTGTCAAGCATAAACATATATTTCAGTTCTGACTGGATCTCCTCCAGTCCACTAAAGATTGGTCTGTGTGACACTGAGAATGGGACTGCTCTTCTCTTGATGAAGTGGTAATAATCTACAATCTCTCTTCATGGTTGTCATGTTGAGATTAGCCACTCTATGGCAAGCTGAGTGCTATTCTCTGTGATGAGGGCAAAAGAGCCAGTGGCGTCCTGAATGAATCACCACATCCTTATTCCCTCTGTGCTAACAGTGCTCTGTCCATTAAAGTAATGCCTCTCCTCTCTCAATCTCTAATGTAATCCCCCCACCCCCCCCCCCCCCCCCCCCGCTTTCTCTGTATGTGTTTCCCTTTAGGACCCAGTGAGCTTGACCTCAGCATGCTGTCAGACACCACAAGCTTAACAGAGGCAGATGAGTCCCCCAAATTTGATGAGCAGGTAAGAATAGCATTATGTCCTATGACCTTATACAATCACTTCCAGAGTATAAGCCACACCATGTATAAATCTGAGCTCAGTATTTTATGCAAACTAAAAAAACAAGACTATGTATGTCCCTCATGTATCACCCTTGTATTAACCTCAGTTTACTAAAACAATACCTTCTGAATCACAATCAGATCACATCAAGTAGAATGATGAAAAGAAATGCAATCCTGTATATAGCCCTTACTCATGTATTAACCTCATAGGTGTAGAAACTTTGCAAAATCAATGTTTTAACCTCGGTTAATAATTGGGAAATTACTGTACGCATGTACATGCTCTACTGGTCATACTTAGCAATAAACAGCAGGTAGAGCTAATTCATTTGTTTCCCTCTTTGCTATTGTGCAACTTCTATCAGCCTGCTTGTAAAAGCAGATTTCTAAAAATACATAGAACTCTGCCTGATGAAATAAAGCTTTGGTTGATCTCTTACGAGGCATCATGATAATGCGCCTCTGGCATTTAAAGTTGTATTATGATGGCCTTGAACTGCCCTTTGGCTCTTTTTTCCCAAATGACTGGAATCACTTTTTTGTGAGTATTCAGATTGCACCCTTTTGGAAAAAGAAATGAGACATTGAATGTCTGTGTGGAAAAAAGGAAAGATGAGTCAGAGAGAGAGTGAGAGTAGAGTGAGAGTGTCTATTGGGTAGAGCACACTCACAGTGTCGACTGCAGAGTGATGCTAACTAACTACATCTACATCCCAACTATAGTGTGTCTATTCTCTCCTGAGTTTACTGACACTAAACAGCAACCCTATATGACACACAAGCACACACACACACACACACACACACACACACACACACACACACACACACACTCTCTCTCGCTCTCTCTCCTCAGTTCATCCAGCATGTGTCTGTAGCATGCCAGCATATAACATGAGACCATTCTAGTCCCCTCTCTATACTTGTGGCTCTTATTTATTTGCTACGTTCACTAAATGATAGCAAGACAAATGAGTTTTTAAAACATTGTCTGGTATTTGGGTAGACTAGTGGCGCTCCAACCAGTGTCTGATGATGTGTGCTGGTGCTACATGCACACTACATACACACAAGGGAGAACTGTAAAAGGGAAACAGCGGCGTCAGTACCACTGCATGGCTATGCAGTAACCGAGTAGGAGAGGGATAATGATGCCTTAACAGACTGTTTGTGTTTATTGTATGTGCATGCACAAGGCTTGAGTAAGTGGTCTTGGTGGAAGACATTCACTCATTTGTTGTTATTTATGCCTATGGCATCATTAATATGCATCCTATATTTCATCAGCTACAGTTGCATAAAAGCTGTGACCAGCCAAAATCTCTTTACGCAGCATTTATGCATGACTGCATGGATAAAAACACCTGCTGCTGCACAGATGTTCTGCGTTTAACCATACCTTTGGAGTTTACCTTAATCACACTGGATTTCACCACACTTTGTGGTGACCACCTCTGTTGTCATTTACCTGTTCACGTAGGCAGACATTTACCTGTTCACGTAGGCAGACATTTACCTGTTCACGTAGACAAACATTTACCTGTTCATGTAGACAGACATTTACCTGTTCATGTAGGCAGACATTTACCTGTTCATGTAGGCAGACATTTACCTGTTCATGTAGGCAGACATTTACCTGTTCATGTAGGCAGACATTTACCTGTTCACGTGGACAGACATTTACCTGTTCATGTAGACAGATTTCTACTTGACGCTGACCCCTGCTCTCCAGCACTCTAAGCCAATGAACATAGCACACCATTGGCAGGGTAGAACAATCTATAATCTATGCTGAATGCAATAATCAACATTATCCAATCATTCATCTATGATGAATTCAATGCCAGATCACCTAAGCCTCCGTTTTAAATGCTTGCAGCCTTGAATGCTTTTAATTCATCACAAGTTTGTGTGTGTGAGGCTGCTTCTTCTTCTGTTTTGTACCCTCCCTCACACCTGGAGGGATAGTAATAACAAGCTTAAGGTCTGTTACCTTGAGCGTGAGTGTGCACAGTGTCCAAAACAAATCCCACTGTGGTCCTGTTCATGGTCGCCCCCTTCACTTCTGTGAGCTGACAGGATGGACAGCCCTCCCTGGCAGAGCCAGTTGCCTCTAGCTCTCAGTACCATCTTCATCTGCTCCATCATCATCATCATCATCATCAGCTGATCCTTAAACCCCAGACCAACACCTCTGCCACATGACCTGTCACTGGCCACTTTGATTCCACTGGATCAGGGTCTTCTATGTCCAGGTCATTCGGCTCTAAATGAGGCCCATGTAGAATGTAGACCTTTACAGAGTGTTCCACAGAGAGAATTACCATGTCATCATCATCAGTTCTCTTTCGCTCTCTCTCCATGAACACAACACCAGGACTGAACTCCAGACTTGTCCATTTACAACATCAGTTATCTTAGATTATTACCAGGATCTTTATAATTCTGTAGAATGCTCCATTCACTTCAATGGGACTTCCAGACGTTCTACTGTCTGGCATTTCTTAATAGCAGACCGTTGCTAAGTATAACAGCCTGGTGTCAAGGAATATGAAACAGAACATTGCCATAGCCAATCAACTGCTCTGTAAGTTAACAGAACACTTTTTTTCGCAGAAGCTACTATCTATCTTAGTCATTAAAATTACCACAGAAACAATGATAAACAATGCTTCTTTGTCATGTTATTGATATCTTCAATAGGTAGCCATATAATAAGATGGATTACGTTCTCCACTGGGTCAGGCCCCTGCATCACTCTGCCAGAGGTTATTCCATAATAATGAGAACCTCGCAGAACGTAATCCCTGGAGTGCAGTGCACCGGACACAAGTTATTATATCATCCAAAAATATACTGTGTTTGGATGTAACCTGGTAACATGAAACTTCTAACCATCTGCATTTGACATGTAATAGCATAGGATACTTGACCATATAGCTCTTTTGAGTACTGGTTTATGTGCTTATTGCATCGCTGTATAGTATAATTATCATCACCTATAATTACCATTACAATGAATGTAGAGTGCCAAGAAACTCAGTTGTAAGCTATATGGAACACACATAGAGTCAAGATTCAAGATAGTATTTATTACATCTCATTATACTAGTATAAGAGAGTACAATTCTTTTTTTTAAGTTTAAGTTTGGTTTTTTTTCTCAGAAATAAGTAATAAATGAATAGTATGTTAGGTGTTAGATGAGAGAGAGAGAGAGAGAAAGAGAGAGTGTGTGTGTGTGGAGGGGGCAGATAGAAAGTGTTGTACTGAAAAGTCATGCACAGGCTTAGGCTGTCATTGTTTCAGTGTTCATAAGCCTTGTCGCTTGGTGGAAAAAACTGTTCTGGAGTCTGTGTGGTCCGTGCCTTCAGACTTTGATATTGCTTGCCAGATGGTAGCAGCTGAAACAGTCCATTACTAGGTTGGCTGGGGTCCTTACTGATTCTTTTGGCCTTTCTGATGCGTCGTCTCTTATACAAGTACTGGATGGAGGGCAGATCACATCCACAGATGCGTTGTGCTGTGCGCACCACTCTTTGCAGTGCCTTTTATTTGGTAGCAGAGCAACTTCCAAACCATGCAATGATGCTTCTGGTCAGGATGCTCTCTGTGGTGCCTATAAAGGCCATCAGGATCTTTGTTCAAATACCAACCTTCTTAGTCGCCTGAGATGGAAGAGACATTGCTGAGCTTTTAACAATCTGGTCAGTGTGTCCACTGCACTGTCTGTCCAGCGCACATGTGATTGGCTGGGTTAATGTGACTCTCAGTGTGCGCCCTTAAACAGTGCGCTGTAATGACCCACCCTTCACAACTCATCAGCCAGTCAGCCAGAACTGAGCCTGCCCAGAGCCTCTCAAGCCTCACGACTCCTGTCAGCCATGTGACGCTCGCCAAAGCAGCACTGCTGTCTCCCCAAAGCCTCTGGGACTTTAGACGTGAACCGCATTTGTTTCAGGGACTCTGCTGTTTTTCACATGGATCATGTGGGGGGAGAGTATTTTGTCATCCGAAGGATCTCAGGCTTCTTCTCTTTAAAACTGCAGCTGCATCCCTGAATCTCCTATGTCTTTGAAGGCCAAAGCAGGTCAAATAGCAGCACACAGCTGTGTCCCCTCTGTGTGTGTGTGTGTGTATGTGTGTATTTGAAACATCGCACCCTTGGGCTTCTCTGCACGCTTTTGTGTATGTGCTTGGGTGGAAGTGTTTAAGCATGTTAATTTATTCATGAATATGAATGTGTGTGTGTGTGTTGTTCACACAGTATTATTTTCATCATTTCACAGAAACTTGAATGCCTGTATGGAAATGGTGAATGTGTGTGTGTATTGGTGTGTGTATGCGTGTGTGTGTGTGTGTGTGTGTGTGTGTGTGTGTGTGTGAGAGAGAGAGAGAGAGAGAGAGGCTGACCAGCAGACTAAAAAGACACACATACATACACACACAAAGACACACACACGCCCACATAGTCCTTATACCACATAGATACTATTTGCACACAGACACACACACACACACACACACACACACACACACACACACACACACACACACAACACACACACACAAGCACACATACACACACAGAGAGAAAACAACCTCTCCACCAGCACTGCTCGCCCACACAGTGACCCCGTCATCTGTGACCATCCGTGGGCCCCTGCAGGCATGGCCTGTCCCCGTGTCGAAGGCTGAAAACAGCCAGGCGGCAGGAGAGGCCACCCCACAACTACACGCCCACACCACCATGTCTGCCTGTGCCCCCGCCCCCCACTCCATCCCATGTGTTATCCGAATGAAGCCCCTCTCCTGACATAATTCAGTACAGTAGTTTACCCCCCACCAGAGCACTGCCCATGGATAGTTATCCCACTGATCTCACCAATCTTATCTACTTGACCTGCTTGTGATTGTGTCAGAGGTGAATATTTTGGTATTTTGTGGTGTTGTGTTTCATGGTTGGGATCTGTGGAACAGCAGTCTGTTATATGTGAAGCAGTTCAGTTGGCGGGAGTTTGGAGTGTTACACATAACTTTGTGTTATGCTGTCTGTTTTTCTTAGTCTTCTGCTGCAGCACCTTAATATCCTTTTGTGGGTCAGTAAGGTTCACATATACCTTTACAGAATATTCTGGAAGATGTAAATGTAAAAAGTATTTGGATGCTTGTGCTGTGCGCTGAGATGTACTTCACTCCTGCCTGAGTGAAGGGCCTTCTTAATGGAGTTGTGTTGCGTAAGTCTTATCCACTCAAGCGACTGTGTGAAATTGAGACAGACAGAGTACTGAGAAAGAAAGAGAGAGAAAGAGAGAAAGAGAGAGAGAGAGAGAGAGAGAGAGAGGAGTGCAAATGCTACCCACATCTCTGGGTTCCCACGCAGGAGATTGGAGACTACCGCTCACACCTGCTACTTGGTGTTGGCGCACTGGACTGGCTCTGTGGGCCAGTCACGCTGGCTGCACCACTCGATGAATGGGCGGCCAAGTTTACGGCTGAAATCGCAGGGGAGCAGGAAGGGAAGACAGGAGGCTGCCTAGGAGAGGAGGATGAGAGAAGAAGAAGAAGAGAGAAGCGAGTGAATTGTAGTTTACCCGAGTTGATGTTGCATTTGTCCTTCTCTTCTCTTTCTTTTCTGCTTCGCTCATGTCTGCCTCGTTCCACTTCATCTTCCCTGGCACTGATGAAGGGCTATGATGAACAGACCACAGAATGAAATGTCCTTGTGGAGATTCCTCTGGAGTTTGTTTTTTTTTTTGCTTGTATTTTAATGACCGCGTGACATGCTCTGTGATTCAGCTTCCGGGGTGGTTATTAGTGGTACCTATGCAGGCAGATGGTTTAATTTCATCTGAGTGATCTGTGTGTGCGTGTGTATGTCTGTGTCTATGTATATATATATATATGTGTGTGTGTGTGTGTGTGTGTTTATGTGTGTATGTGTTTGTGTGCATGGGTTTGATAGGGGAAAGGAGGAAGCAAGGCCTCCTGAGCCCCACTTCTCTCCCTGGCTCCTTGTGACTCATTGCACCGGCTGGCGTGCCCACATGACAAACTGGCTCCTCACTGCTGCTGACACCCTTCTGGACTCTTCCTCCTCCTCCTCCTCCTCCTCCTCCTCCTCCTTGCCACACTGAGTCTGTGTCACCACCCATGCCAGCCTGCAGATTGACACACATGCCAAGCCAGCCTCTCCTCTGTGCTGTAACCCCCATACACACACACATTCTCTCTCTCTCTCTTACACACACACACACACACACACACACACACACACACCATACTCTGACCACCACAGACCACACAGACACACCACAGTGCCCCCATATGGTCCATCTTAGGCACCAATCCATGCTACTGCACAAACCAAGAGCTCTTAACTAAACTAAACTAAACTGAGCTGAGCTGAGCTGGAGTCCAGAGTCCTGTGTCTACAGGAACACATTACAGTAAAGCAAAGGACTGCAGCCCCCAATGTGGCATTTAAAGGTTTGCTTTTTTGACATTACCAAGAAAAAGAAAGCATCTGACCTTTCAGGCAGTTTGTTATTCGCATGTGTGCACTAAATGTCTGTGGTGCTCCTGCCAGAGCAGTGTGATAAGACCAGCGCTGGATTCATTCATTAGCAATTAGAAGGAGTGTGTGGTGTGTGTGTGTGTGTGTGTGTGTGTGGCAGAATAAGGCAAAGTAAAATGGAGTTGATAGACAGAGCAAGTCCCCCCATTCCCCTTCACCCTTCACCCAGCCTCCACTGTGTTATACCACCCGCCACAAGACATCCTCTCTCAAGGGAGGGAATGGCATCAATTTCTTTCTCATGTGTCTCTTCTCTTTCTTCTGTTTCTCATA